>OY970825.1:70703276-70982241 GCA_963853835.1 Calendula officinalis
ACACACACACATACTTGTGTGTGTTCGTCGACCATCAACCAACGAACCCTAGGGTTCTTTGGCCGAAATTCGTCCAAGAGGAAGAAGGGAGTAAAGGGTTTCCCAAAACATACCTTCTTGTTTGCTTATGATTGATCCACTGGTGATGAACAAATCGAGCGATCTTCTAGTTGATCTAAGCAATGAACTTGTTCTTCAAAACTTGAAGAACACGAAGAACACGAAGAACGAAGAACACCAAACTTGGTGTTCTTGGGAGTGTTCGGCCGAAACCAAAGGGAGGTGGGGCTAGGGTTTCGATTTAGGTGTTAAGGGAATTATTGATTAGGTTTAAATGAAACCCTAAGCCTTCTATTTATAATAGAATAAGTTTCATTTAAGTCCTCCTAGTTTAATTAAGATTAATCTCTTAATTAAACTTATCTCTTACACTTTAAACCCTTATAGTTTAACTAGTTTATTATTGTTGCACTTAACTACTAAATGTCTAGTATTAACACACTAATAATTCGGTACCCATATACACGAATTATATACTTGTGTTTATACTTCTAATAGTTAATTATATAATAACCTTTATATAATTTATACAACAACATTATCCAATTACTATATGATTTAATAGCTTTAAATCATATCATGGATAATCTATAATTAACACATTGTATATTTACTCAACTAGTAAACGTACAACTACTTGTATTAATTAGTTAGTTAAACTAATCCAGTAATAAGTTAAACTTAACTTAATACTTAACTGATTCATAATGACTATTATGAATCATTCCTCTTTGTAGTATCATTGCTTATCTTGCTCGTATTACATGCACTCACCGGTGTGACCCTTAAATGTTTCGTAGGCATGGATGTATCATCATAGGTTGACTGACTGTGCACATAATTCCTTCACTTTTTGCCCAGAGATGGAGTACTGATGGGGCCAAAAAGATCCATATGTATCATAGTAAGAGGTTCATTTATTGAGTGGTTGACTTTTAATTTAAATGAACTCTTCTTCTGCTTGCCCATTTCACATGTTGTACATAACTTATCTTTAGAATAAGTAATTGTGGGCAACCTTGTCACTAACTTCTTCATACTGAGCTCATTGATGTTTCTGAAGTTGATGTGAGAGAGTTTCTTATGCCATATCCAGTTCAGTTCCGGATTGACTTTAGAAAGCAGGCAGACTCGAACAGTAGGGTCTAGTTCAAACAGGTTGACCACATAGACATCTTTTTCTCTTCAAGCAATGAGTACATGTTGCCCCTTGTCATTGTAGATGATTCCTGCAGTCTTCCTGAAGCGAGCTTCATTGTCATCATCACACATCTAGCTGATACTGAGCAGATTGTGTTTCAGACCCTCTACATAGGCAACTCTTTTAAAAGTTATGTTGCCTGCCTTGATCACTCTATATCCTCTTGTTTTTTCCACCGAATCATTCCCAAACTTGACAGAAGGGCCCTTCTCTGGTGTATAGTTTAGAAGGTACTCCATACTACCAGTCATGTGTCTTGAGCAGCCACTATCTAAGTACCATTTTCTGTCACCCTGCACAAGACACTATGATTAGTTCCTTTGAGGAACCCATTTTTGAATGGGACCTTTGGTAGGCGAGACAGGTTTTGACTTGATCTCTTTAAATGGAGAGGTCAGTATCACTTCAGGAGCAACCTTGGAGGTTTTCTTAGGTGATACTGACTGATTTTCTCTCTTTTTCTTTGGTACTGAGTACCTAGGATTTGAGAGATCAGTCCAGCATTCATCTCCTTTATGACCAATATGATGACATCTATAACATTTTCTAGGCCTATTCCTAAACATGTTTTCATAAGGAATTTTAGAAAATTGTTTTTCTCTTGACTGATCAATATGAGTAAGTTTTGCAAACTTTTGACTTAAAAATTTAATTTGATCACCAATAGATTTTAAAATGCTATTTTTGTCATTTTTCATAGGTGGTCTGACATTATTTTTAACTGGTTTTGGAGGAGATGGATCTGGTTTCTTCTTTTTATTTGGCAAACAAGTCTTATTATTTTTAGACTTCTTGTTTTTGCCACTTGAAGATCCTGTTGAAGTTGGTTTTTGATTGTCATGTTTTAAAATGACAACTTTAACAGGCTCTTTAGGTTCTTCAGTACATGACTTTTCTGTTCCTTCAACTTCAGTATCAGTTATAACACTTGATGTAGAAGTATTTTCATTTTCATTATATCTTTCAAAAGTAGTTGTATTAAACAATAATTCAAATGGTGGAACAGCAGATGTGTCATACTGCACTATTTCGGGTTCAGTATCAGAAATTTCTTTTTCAGGAAATTCAATACTAAGCTCTTTTAGTTCAGTATAGCACTTTGAACAGATAGATGGACCAATAGGTTTATCAAAAATGATTTTGTTCTCATCAGCTGACTCAGTTTGACATCGAACTTCACAAAATGGTTTTGATTTGACAAACTGAATAGGGTTCATATCAGAAAATTCTTCAAATAAATCAGCAAAATTGTTTCTATTTTTTAACTGAGGATCAACACCAAGTGCAGCCCTCACATTTTCTGGAAATTTTTTATTTAGACATTTATTTAATTTAATAGAGGTATTTCCCCAAGATTTACACTGTTTTTTCAAATTTTTCTTTTTCCAGTTTGTGTAAATGAGCTCTGTCAGCTAATCTTTGGTTCATGTCTTGTAAGTTCAAAAAATTTAATTCTAAATCTTTAAATTTTGCTAATTTATCTAAATGTTCATTATTTACCCTTTCAAGTTCAAGAATAGTTAATTTTAAAGCTTTTTCTTTCTGTGCTAAAGTTTTAAGATCAACAATCATGTACTCAAAAATCTTTTCCTTTTCATTCACTTAATAAGTTTGAAAGGAACTCACCTTGTACAACTGAGTGGAATCCCAATCAGTATGAACACTCATCCTCTTAGCTTTTTTGATATCCTTCTTAAAGGAGCTCTTCAAATCCTCTTCAGTGAAAGTCATAAAGGCTTTGTTTTCAACTTCTTCCTCATCATCACTGAGCTCTTCATCCATCCAAGCTTCAGAGTAAACTGCCTGATGAGGTGCTCCATTCCCTGCTGCACCCTTGCCCATGCTCCAGTGCTTCAACTTGAAGTACTTGTCCCTATACCGTTTAGCTCGGTATGCAATCTTGTCTTTCTGATCAGTTTCACTTGACTTAGTATGACAGTTGGCAGCAATGTGTCCAGGCTTTCCACACCTGTAGCATAGACCTAATCTTGGATCAGTATTGGAAGAGCTAACACCCAGCCTCTTCTTCTTCAACTGATCCAGCTTCATAGAAATGAGAGCCATTTGAGTTTCAAGCTCCTCTGCCTCAGCATCAGCAAGATCAACCTCTGGCTCTTCAGGATCAGTGACAGTATAAGCATGTTGCACAACTAAAGTCATGCCAGTGGAAGTCTTGTCAGTTTTCTTCCAGTTGATCAGTCTTGCAGCATTGTTCTCCTCATGATTCAACATTAACCCATATAGTGTTTGAAGAGTGTATGTTTCAATGTTTTTAACAGCATTGACAGATTTTGTCATGTCAAGGAATTGTTGAGGAAGACTGTCCAGAAACTTTTGAACAAGTTCTCCTTCTTCCTTCACAATCCCTACACTGATGAGATCATGGATAACAATATTGAACCTGTTATAGAGAGTGGTGATGTCTTCATTAGGACTTGAGAAGAAGTTTTCATACTTCCTTCTCATGTTGCTCTTTCTCTGCAACTTCACCTTAGTTGTGCCTTCATAGGTGACTGATAAGCTATCCCACATAGCTTTTGAAGTTGGCAACTGACGGTCAGTATCAGTCCATGTATGCTTCAGTTTTGGAATTGTTTTTGTGCTTTCAGGAGCATCATCAGTAGCTGCAACGGGTTCCACAGTTTGTGGAATGATGGGACCATCAGGAAGTACTGTGAGCATTTCATGATGAATGGACTCAAGATACCATTGAACTTTTTGATTCCATTGATGGAAGTCTTTGCCATCAAAGATTGGAACTTCTTTTACAAACATAACTGGTGCAACAATGGAAGACATTCTTGATTTTGACGGTTGGGAAGGGTATGTATAAGTAATGGCTGCCAGGGTAATAGATCGACTAAATAAGAGTATATTTAGGCCGCTCTGATACCAATTGTTAGGACACAACACCCTGGTTTTATAAGTTAATTGATTAGATTTAATATACTTAAGACAATTAAAGTGTAAAACACAGTATTAGAGTCAATGTATAAATCCACTAAGTATGGCTTGTTGCGGAATAACAAGACCACTGATCAATTACAAAGATGTGAAAGTAAAAATGTGAATTGGTAAATACTCCTTTGCCAAGTGATCTCTATTTATAATGATATAGAGATCTTACAAAATGGGCAAAGGAGTAATGGAAGGACTGGTCAAGGAAAGTAACTAAGATCAAGGGATTTGATCTTAGTCAGTTACATTCGAGAATGTAACTCAGTCCTTCCACTCAGTATTGGATTTCCAATACTGAGTGCCAATACTGAGCGGCCAATACTGTCTACTCAGTATTGGACCCAGACTTAGCTAATTTCTACAAAACTATTCTAAGCTAGTCTAGGTTGTCTTGTTATCTTAAGATCCTAAAGGGGTAAGGCTTTTTGCCTTAACACTTTCTAGGTCATTTCTATTCCTCTTTTGTCTGATAATGATCACGTCTCCAATTGAGGAAATTTGACCCAGTCAATTCTCTCTTTCCTAGAAAGAAACGTCGCAAGAGTTTGTTGTAGTTTATCGTTGTTGTTGTTGCTGCCATCTACAAATCAAACCCAGTTTAATTAGTAATCATCGATAAACATTCTCTAAAATATATTATAAACCCATAATTAATATTTTAGGCCTAGGATCCATATATCACATTCTCAACGCAAGGTTTGGGCACTTCCCGACGAGACATGCTGTTTCTGGTAGGTAACATCCTTACCGATCGTATCAAGACTTGACACGATTCCTAAGGGTCGTAGAATCTTTAGACTTATAACTTACTAGAACCTTGTACAATTTTAATCGTACATTTCTAAGTTGCAATAAAGTCTAGTATTTTTTTTTCAACTCAAGTACTTTTTGGGCCGGGACTCCCGATTATCACCAAAGTAGATCAGACCATCTAAGACAGTGTGATGCTCTGCGCCGGGACTCTCGATTATCACAGAACCTTACGCACCCTAACACTCGCAATGTTTTGAATCCATATCTAAGGTTTTTTCTCCTTACAATATGAATATCGTTGAACAAGCGAGGTGTTCCATTAGGTGGATAGTACTTCGATCTAAGATTTTCTTGGGTTTGTTTAAGTCTTAAACTAAACTTAAACCTTATTCCAATTTTAATCCTTATTTACAAATTTGCGATTCTTGTACTTAATTCCACAAGACGCCCTTTTAAATATCCTTTTAAAACTTATAGTTTTAAACTTGTTCGATTTATTTGTATACCTAAAACGAGGTGTACCAAAAATATTACTAAGTTTTGTGAAATATCTTATCTTAATTAAACGTACTTGTTTTATCTACTTGAAAAACTTTAAAACCTTATGTTAAACTTTAAAATAGAGATTTTAATTCTTTTTATTACTTACGAACACAAGTCATAACTCTAATTTAACATATCTAGTTTTTCTATGTCTAATAATAAAATTAAACATTTATCCATTAGATTCTCCAAAATATGTCCTAGGGACACATTTATAAACTTTGCGACTTTCTTGTGTAGCTCCCACTAATTCCAACAACTATGATGGAACTTAAGCATAAACACAATCACTAGTTTGGACTTGTTGAACACTAATATACTTATTATATATAAACCATATATAATAATCTTAGTTTGTTTGAGTCATTCTTATATTTAACTTAAACTGGTTAAATATAGGTTCTTAATTTCCTATGTTATTTAACCCTTGATCATTGATCTAGTATTTTACGTAACTCGTAATATACTTGATCATTGATATATATATAATTTATATCTTTAAAACCTTATAACATTCTAGTAAGAATATTACACCTAATTTGTACATATGTATTTTAACTTAGACTAATTAAAATATGTATAAACTATTTTATCTTTTAAAATTCGTTTAAATATTTAAAAAATTCCGAAAAATGTATATTAATGTAAATACATCTTGTTAATTTTAAAACTTTAAAATTAACACTCCCCTTTTATCCTTAATTAAACCCTTATCTTGTTTTTGATCAATTAAAACCTAGTTTTAACTTTCTTGATCAATAACATCTTTTAGTTACAAATTAATCCTAATCAATCTTATTCAAACAATTATCTTTGTTTAAATTCTAGGATAGATTATAACTTTAATAGATTTATTTAAACTTTATTAATTTTAAATCTTCTAGACAAAACTTTGTCTAGATTTCTAGATTTAAAGAACTAGTTTTTATTAAACCTATTAAAATAATAATCAAACCTTCTTAAAAATGAACTTGTTTAATTTTTTAGGTTCTAGATTATAATTTTAATTAATCCTATAAACCAATTAAACTAAACTAGTTTAATGTTCTTGGTCCTAGGTTACTTCTAGGGTTTCGAAAAATTCCTTAAGTCTAAGAAACTCTTCCACCAATTAAACTAAAATAGTTTAACATATTTGGTGTCCAAGTCTCCTCATGAATTTCGAAAATCTTGGAAGAAAGGAAAGGATTCTTTTGACCAATTAAACTAGGCTAGTTTAACATACTTGGTCCTAAATTTTGAAGATCAAGCGAAAAAGGAAAGAATCATTTTCACCAAAACATTTGACATTCTTGATCCTAGGGTTCTCCTAATTTCGAAAATTATAGGGTTAGGGAAAAAACCTTTTGACCAATTAAACTAAACTAGTTTAACATACTTGGTCCTAGGGTTCTTTCTAGATTTCGAAAATTCTAGGGTTAGAATCCTTTTGACCAATTAAACTAAAAAATTTAACATTCTTGGTCGTAGGATTCTTGCCCTTTCCGAAATCCATAGGAAGAAAAGAAGAAGGAACAAAAATAAAAAAAAAACTTGGAAATTAAACAAACAAAAAAACTTTTTATTCTTGTTTAGATTTCTAAACTATCGCTCTGATACCACTGAAGGGCTTCATAACACTGATCAACCCATTGGGTCAACCTCCTAGTATATATTTGGTTTGAACCATACTGACAAGAACATGAGGGTGTTCTGGCCGGTTAAACCAACTAGCTAGTTTAATCCCTAAAAGCGGCACTGAGATTAAACCTAATCCTTAAACCCTAAAGGATTATAGAAACTCGGAAATCAAACTTGATTAACAAGAAAAGAAACCTTGTACGAAGAACCCGAACACACACAATGCTTGTGTGTGTTCGTCGAACACTCACAATGCTTGTGTGTGTTCGTCGAACATTGACGAAGAACCATAGGGTTCTTGGTTCGTCCGGTCGAACAAGAGGGGAGAGGGGAAAAGGGTTTCCCAAAACATACCTTAATGTTTGCTTAAGAAAGTTCACTGATGATGAACACAACGAGCGACCTTCTAGTTGATCCTTGTAATGAACCTGTTCTTCGAAACTCGAAGAACACGAAGAAGGAACGAAGAACACGAAGAACACAAGCTTGTGTTCTTGTGTTGGGGTGTTCGGCCGAAAACAACGAGGATGGGGCAAGGGATTTTCGTGTGGGGTGTACAAGGATCAAACATTAGGTTAAGCCTTAAGCCTTGTATATATAATAGAAGATCTTACACTTAAACCCTTCCAGATTAATTAAGATTAACTTCTTAATTAAACTTATCCTTTTACACATTCAACCCTCATAGTTTTACTAGTTATTATAATCACACTTAATTATTAAATATATACTTGTGTTTTATACTTTTAATAATTAATTATATAATAACTTTTATATAATCTTAGACAATAATATTATCCAAATACTATATGATTTTATAGCTTTAAATCATATTATGGATAATCTTTAGTTAACACATTGTATATTTACTTAACTAGTAAATGTACAAATACTTGTATTAATTAGTTAGTTAAACTAGTCTAGTAATAAGTTAAACTAAACTTAATACTTAACTGATTCATGATGACTATTATGAATCATTCCTCTTCCAAATGTCATTACATATCTTTCTCGTATTAGATGCACTCACCGGTGTGACCCTTAAGTGTTTCGTAGGTTTGGATATAATAATGGAGAAATAAATTAGAGAGTAGGCTACCTTCATGGTCAACCCTCCCCCATTTTTGGGGGGTGGTCTCAGTTTCGTCATGGGACTTCCGTACTTGGCCTGTGTGTCCGCGTCTAGAGGATGTAAGGTTGCGGATGTAGCGCACCTTCCGAGGTTGTCAAAGCTCCAGTTGGGAATCAGGAATCATGGTGTCCTCGGTGCAAAATTCAGGATCGGTTATCTGGACACTCTCAGTTTGAGCCGTTCGTTTTCCGGGATACAAAAGGGAGTTATTTCGCCGTCCTCTACGGTAGCTTCCCCCTCTAATGGAGCATTTTTCTTCATTCGTAAGCGCTTCAGAAGCGAGACGGCTTGGTCATTAATCTTCCAGATTGGTCTCACATCACGATACAAATAATAAGCGCTAAGATCAGCCATCCCAGATCTTCCCACTCAACACTCATAGAAGAAAGCTTGCTTACATAACCATTTTCCTCCGGGGTAAGATCTGGAACCGGATCAGATGCCCTTCCGGATACCTTACCCCAAGAGAGCACAACATTGTTAAAAGCCAGAAGGTCGATATAAAAGAAACCGAATTTCCAATCATGAATTGAGTCTCTAAGGCCTGTGACGCAATCATGTTGCCCCTGACGGTGGGCAAAAACCGCCCAATCGCCACGACCAGTAACTATGTAAAAGTAGTGAAATAACTTAACAGAGAAAGGAATACCAAGGGATCAACAAATCATAAAAAAACCGATTATTTTCCGGAGAGAGTTGGGGGCAAGATGGGCAAGATGCAAACCAAGATCTTGCAGAAGGGTAAGGATAAATGCGTCCACCGGAAAACGCAGCTCTCCAAGGAGAAAGTGATAGTATATAGGCTCATATCCTTCCGGGGCAGACTTTATGGTATCACCCTCTCCCGGTAGCCGGAGGTTGTAACGACGATCAATGTAAAATTCGGTGGTAATCTGATGAAGATCGGTAGCGGAGAGGTTGGTGCATGTATTTAAAGCCGTTCTTTTCTCCCTAAGGCTTGTCGGGCTTTTCTTTTTCTTGTTTATCTTTCCTCATGATGGAGGGATTGTGAAGAACAAAGATAAGGGGAGAAGAGTTCAAGAATTTGAGAGATACTAAAAGATAAGAGAAAGGGATAGTGAGAAAAGTAAGCATTTATATACACCGAAAAGGAAGCTAAAGAGGCGGGGAGTTAGACGTCCGAATGACGTCGAACGGTCGAATTCTTAACCTAAAGGGGAAACGATAACATTTCAAGCTTAACGGTAATATTTTCAAAGTATTAACAAAATAAAATCGATATACTTAAAATCGATTTACCCTCGGAAAATCGCTTCTAACTAAAGGGACTTGATGATGTATACCACGTATACGGAAGAAAGATGTGTACCGGACGAATTAGCATAACGATATGCATCAGTGGAAAGGATTGAAAGGGGTCGGTAAACATAGTAAGTTTAGATTCCCAATGAAAGGTAGCGTACCGGGTTTTAGGGAAAAAGAGCCGCACGCGCATTTAATACGAGTGGTGTGCAAGAACGTTTGGACGGAGGGTCATCGCTTTGCCCTCCGGACAATAGGTTTGGCTTCCCTCTACTGACCAAAGGATCTAGGGATTGTACGGGTAAACCATTTAACCCATTATCTGGTTCTTCCCGATCGTTCTCTCGCCAATTTAGTTGGTTATAAATAAAGCCCCTAGCGATTCATAACTGGTACACACATTCGACTAGCATTAGCTACTCACATTCAAGAAGACCTTACCTCAATAATATCTAACTTGAGCGTCGGAGTGTTCTCACGAGAAACACCCCGGGGAGCATCTATCTAAGGGTTTCGTGGTTGTTGCAGGTCTCCTACGGAAGGTCTCACCATTCGTAGTCCGGGGAAATCTGGTTTCAACACTTAAAGTTGTGGATTCAAGTCTTATAGTGGATATAAGTGAATTTAGGAGTACATTATGATTGCCGTTAAAAAAAAAAATTAGAAATGTTGAGATACACCTTATCCTATTAGACAATGGGGTATGTATCCAACACACCACACTAAAATTATTGATACATCAAATGCCACCTAAGGAATCCACACCATATATATCCGCCACACCAACCACATCAGATGCCCATATCGTGGTCTTGGTTCTTTTTTCCACTGACCACAAGTCCTCTTGATGTTCTAGGGGCTGATGCAGAGAGGTTTCGTTATTGATGGCAACGTTTAGCTAACGGTTTGGTACTAGTATCCAGTTAGCTAATGGTTTCTAAGGGGCGTCATCTTTTGACAATCTCAACCTTGTATTGGCCAAATTTGTTGTTTGCCATTTCCTACTTATTCGATTGCTAATTAGTTATTCCCAAATATTCTATTTCAATAAGCAAATTTTAACCATTCAGAACGAAATCGTATCTAAATTTGCGATGACGTTTTCATATTTCTCTTTTTTTTAAAAGAGAAATGATATTTAGTCCTATCATTTAGACTTACTTATAGACTTACCCACTTGATAGGATATATGTGTATTCCACTAATTCTCTCTCATAATATTATCTCTTGATTTTGACACGTGTCTTTATCTAATGAGTATGCCTATAAGTAGATTTAAATGATAGGCCTAAATACCATTATTTTAAAAAAAAAAAAAAAAAAAAGTGTCCAGTTACTATTTTGAGTTGTTTGGACCGAAAAATGAAAAATATTACCTTAGTGATATAAGTATATTGAGTTGTATTCAAGGAAGTCTAATGATTTTGCATAGTCCCAAGAGACAAATCCTAGCCATTGGTTAAAATGGTCAAGATCAAATCACAGTGTTTCAAGCACATGTGTTTCAAACACATGTCCTTCCAGTTACGACCACCACCACCGGTCACCACCGCTGGCCGCCGCCGATCGCCGCCGTCCACCGCCGGTGGTGGTTGTGGCTGACAGTGAAGGTGCTGGTGGTAATGGGGGTGGTGGTGGTATAGTTGTATTGAAACACATGTGATTAACTAAAACACAGGTGTTCCAAAATACAAACGAGCATATTACTTCGAAGGACATGTGTTTCAAGTCACGAAACACATGTGTTTCAAGTCACTAAAAACATGAGTTTCTAAAACACAGGAGAGCATACGAAGCACATGTGTTTCAAGCCACGAAACACATATGCTTGGCTGTACATGTATACTCTTTTATTTTAAAAAGAACTGTTAATAGTGAATCACATGTGCTTCTAGCTTACAAACACATGTGCTTCATTACTTGAAACACATGTGCTTGGATGTACATATACACTCATTTATTTTCAAAACAACTGTTATTAGTGAAACACATGTGCTTCTAGTAACGAAACACATGTGTTTCAAGTCATGAAACACATGTGCTTGGCTGTACATATACACTCATTTATTTTCAAAACACATGTGTTTCAAAAGGTGAAACACATGTGTTTCAAACACATATGTTTCAAGTCATGACCACCATTGCCGGTCACCACCGCCGGCGTCCACCTCCGGCCGCCGTCCGCCGCCGTCGGCCGCCGCCCATCGCCGCCGCCAGCGGCCGCTGTCTCCGGCCGCCGGAGGTAGTTGGGGTATTGATGTATTGAAGCACATGTGTTTGTATGGTTTGAATTTTGATCTTGACTTATGACTTTTTCTTGATCCAATGACTATTAATTGTCCTTGGGACTAGCTAAAATCCTTGACTACCTTGAACATTTACCTAATTATATTATTATAAGTTTATTTTTTAACGGCAATTTTTATTTTTGCCAATGAAAGTACAAACACGCAAAAAGTAATACACCAACACATTCGCGTAGGAAACAACACAAAAAACATGTCATACGCTAAAATGGTTAGAATAAAAATTAACATAGGGTATGTTTTGCAATGCATGCTAAATCTGAAAAGCAAGTTGAAACTATAAGTTGGAGTTGTTGGATGGAGCTGCGACTAAGGTTTTGAGCTGAATCAAAGCATTAGTTTTACTATGTTTTTCTTTAGAAGCTTATTTTTTATTAAAAAGAAAGAGCTAAAATTATATATCTCCCAGATAACACTTTTGTTTTTCGAAAAGGCTTTTTTTAAGAAAAAATGAAATTTAAGCTCATAAAAACACCTAAAAACTAGAAGGCTTGGAAGGTTTTTCTTTTTAGTTTTTTTCGTTCGTGACGTCCATAAGAAATCGCAAAGGCATGTGTTTCGCGGGATGAATTTATTTGACCAGAAAAAAGAAGAACACAAATACAAAATAAATTGCGTAAGGTTTACTTATAACTTTTTTTGGTGGCAAATTGAAGTGTGTGACCAAGAAAATTTTGCAGAAGGTTTTCATTTGTGTGCTTGATTTGACCAGAAAAGGTAATTGCAAAGGTTTGATGAGCTTCATAATTGCTTCGACCGGAAATTGTTTCCTTTTTCTTACTCGTTGGTATTTCTTTATAGAGATAATTTCTTTTATATTTTATAAAAACTCATAAATTATCTTTATATCATTTTAAAATTTATAAATTATTTTTATATCCTTTTAAATTTTTTAATTACTTTTATATCCTTCGAAACCTTTAAAATTCTTTTTTATGTCCAAAACCCTATTTTGATATTTATTAAATCATTATAATATTAATAATCATTAATTTATCATCAAATACGTTTTTGGACATAAAAGAGAGTTTTAAAAGTTTGTAAGGATATAGAGGTAAATAAAAAGTTTATTAGCATATAAAGATAATTTAATTTTTTTAATAAGATATAAAGATAATTTATGAATTTTATAAGGATATAAAAGAAATTTTTTTTTTTAAATTGCTTGAACATAAATATCAATAGAAGAAAGGGAGGTGGTTGTTAGGCTTTTTATATATATATAAAAAAAAATTCAATTGCTAGCAACATTTGAAAATCATATCATCTATACTTCTACATAGAAGACTTTTTTTTTTCATATGTAATATAATTTTAAAACAAAATTAACAGATGTATGGTTTTCGGGTTTCCGGAAAATCCAACAGTTAATGCTACATGGCATTCGTCAGTGTACCGATCATGTCACTCAGCTTCAGGGATTTCAAGGGGTTTCACCTTCAAGGGGTTTAAATCTCGGAAAGTGTTTTTAAATGACTTTCCTCCAATTTCAATTTTTGGTTTGCATATTTTGTATTAGATAACTTTTTTTAATAGCAAATTTTATAAGCACTTGGTTTCATAACTAAGGGGGCGTTTGGTTCGCTGGAATCTTTGGGACTTTGAAGGAATTTGAATCCAATTCCTATGGATTCCTTTGTTTGGTTGGACGGAATTGGAATCCTTGGTTGGAAAACATTCCATCAAACAAGGGAATGTGAATTTCATCCAAAGATGGAAGGATTTTGAAATCCCATGAATGAAGCAATGTGTAGATCACCATATTATCCTAAAACACCTTTGAACCATAAACCAACCACCACCCGTCGCCGCCACCCACCACCACCGCCTCCCGCCGACGACCGCCACCCACCATCACCACCCGCCTCCCACCACCGCCACCACCACCACCACCCACCACTACCGTTGTCGCCACCCACCACCTCCACCACCACCACCCGCCACCACCACCACCACCACCACCCGCCAACACCGCGCACCAACACCCACCGACTACCACCGCCACCCATCACCGCTACAACCACCCTCCACCACCACCACCACCCACCACCTCCCGCCACCACCACCACCATCGCCACCCACCACTACGACTACCCTCCACCTCCACCCGTCGCTACCACCACCACCCACCCACCACTACCGCCACCCACCAACGCCACCCGCCGCCTCCACGACTACTGTTATCGCCGCCACCACCATCACCACCTCCCTCCACCACCACCGCCACCCACCACCATGCTACACACCACCACCGCCTCAACCACTACCATTGTCGCCACCACCTCCACCACCACCACCTACACGAATAAGGGCAAATTTATCTTTTTACAAAATTCCAATTCCATGTCCTGGCAACCAAACATAATATTGAATTGAATTTCAATTTCATTTCCTACCAACCAAACAAAGTACGGAATTAGAATATAATTCCTGACAATTCCAATTCCATCATAGATTCCAATTCCATCGGAAACATTCCAGCGAACCAAACGCCCCCTAAGGGTTTTTAATCCAATCAATCCAAAAAAAATCTTATAAGATTGATTTGTATGGGTTAACCAATTAAAAGAAAACAAAATAATAAAATCAACAGTGTCTCATTTCCGAATACTACAAAAATCAAATAAAATTGAATTCCTATATCGCCAAATCATCCAACATGTCGCTATGCCAATAGTCTTCAAATTGAACTCCGCGAATGAGCTACTAGGCGCCGATTCACTTATAAGGCACCAATCATCAAAAGAAAGACCAACAAATTCATCAATATCGCACCATTTGCAAATTGCACTCCATATTTGTCTCGAAATTTCGCATGAAAAGAACACATGACTCATGTTCTCCATACCTACTCGACATAATGGACATAAAATACATTCAATCTCAATCCCTTTCCGAGATAGGTTAAATCGCATTGGGAAGCGATCCAATCTTAAACGTCAAACACAAATGTTAACTTTAATAGGTGCCGTTTTAAACCAAAACGTAACCGTGTTAACCCCTGGATGAAGTAATTTATCAATAACATTTCTTGCCCTGGAGACCAAAAATTCTACTTGATCTTCCACACCCCCAGCATACCTTATCTAAACCTTCACCGAAATTTACGCGAGAAAGCATTAAGGACAAGGAATCAAATTGTGCTCTTTTGATCCACATCTTAACGGCAGTGGCGAATCAAGAACCAAATTCAACCGGGGCTTTTAGAAAATTTCAAGTGGGGATCATATGAAAATTACACACTAATTTTCTTAATCAATTTTTTTCCCACACGAGTATCACCAACCAAGTGGTGGCCATGCACCCCACTTGGTTGGGCATAGATCCGCCCGTGCTTAACGGCCGTCTCCAATTCCATATCCACTCTTCATTCCTCCATTTCTTTGATACGAGTTAATCGTTTTCCATATCAAGCCGAAACAAACGATTAAATCTATCACATAATGGTTGTTGATCCAACCAAAATCTATCCAAAATTTGAAAGTTATATTCGAACACATTTTGTAGGTGAAAAGGTTTGAATCTGCAATTCGTATAGAGCTCGTTCATGTAGAGGATTCAAATAACAGATTAGATAAAGCGAGTCTCTGAAAATTAGGGCAATTGAGGACTCAAATAAAAATTGTGTCTATGTTTGAAAACTAGCTAGTGGGAAGCAATATTTATGATCTTGAAAAAACACTTCTTGCTCCAAATGTGCTGATTATTAGTAGCAATGTCACTAGTATAAAAAAGGTTTGAAGGTGCGCACCCCAAAATATTTATACTGCGGTGGCCATAGTAACAAATCAAGTTCGCACAATAAGATAAACAACCACATTAACAAACTCATTAGTTGGAGCGGTCCCAACCAAACCGCAGTAACATAACTTTTTGATAGGGCGGTTGACCTAGCCTCGCACCTATATTATAACTATTAGTGCGGACGTTTGTTCCCTGCAGTAACAAAACCATTTGGTGGTGCGGACTTCGCATCTTCATCTAAACTATTTTATTCAAAAAATAAAGTCCTTCACAAACTTTGTTCAAGTAATTAATGATTTCATTTTTCAATCTTGTGCAAGTAATTAAACGTTTTCATTAAGTAGTAATTAATGCCGGTTCAATACGAATTAAGAAGAAATAAAACGTTTTCATACCCATGAAAGATCAGTTACAACCTAATGACAAACAACACCAAACCAAATCTAACATACATGCCCATCAAAGAAGAGAAACAGTGAACGTAAGCCCTTCACCATTGTTTTTTTTCTCTCAGCATCATGGGTGAACTTCACATTTTGGTTCCTTTGGATGCCCATCCTCCTTCTGAACTCAACAAAATCACCTCTTATAGTCATATGGTCCATAAAACCAACATTGTTCCTTCTTCGATCACCGTGGATTTTCAAATCATAAATCCTAATGAATGGGACATCAAGATTTTCAACAAAAACAAGAGGATGCTCATTCCAAAGGCGGTGATCCCGGACAAATTTTGCTGGAATAGTCTGAAACAAAAATAAATTACTTTATACTATAAATTTAATGAAAGGTAAGAAAAATTAAATACACTTATTAACAAGATACATACAATTCTGTTTTTCATGGAGGAACGTCATTCTAGAACGAAGAAATCGGGTGGACCTTCATCATGTGGAACTGCATGTGGGACTTCTTCATACGGGTAATATACAAATTCATGTGGAACTTCATCGTGTGGGACATCATCATCGTGTGGAACTTCCTGTGGTAATTCTTGATCAACACTAATATCACTCATGTTGTAAAAGCAAGTATCTTAAACCAATGCTAACTGCATGCGTTATATATACAACTAGATTTGTGACGGATCGAACTTACCATTGTTGAACATGAGTAAAATCTTCTGCTAAGGTTTTTGGTTGTCTATGAAGTATGCATCACAACTTCTTTCCCACACTAACAGTTTCAAATGAAATTAAACCTTTAATTGTTCGAATAGGGCTTTATAAAATGACACATGAAATAGTTAATTACTTAAACGCCCTCAAACCAATTTTATTTGTTTACTTTAATATTTAATTTGATTTATTTTAGTTTTTAATGTAATTGATGATTTTAATTTTATTTATCTTTTAGATGGATCGTGATTATTAGATGTACAAAGTTTCACGTGGTTCTCCTGAATTTGTCAAGGGCGTTGGATATTTTCTTAAGATTGACGATTCTAATCGTTATAAGAACGCAAATCTTAAGATTTTGTGTCCTTGCAACGTTTGTAAAAACTTTAAAAGTTTTACCGATACCGCGGATATTGAGATCCATTTGTTTCGGCATGGTTTTTTTGCATAATTACACGTGTTGGTCAAGGCATGGAGAATCAATACTTGATTGGAACACATCTTCGAGCAATTTAAATAGTAGTGATCAATATACAACAACATTGAACAATGATTCAAACAACGATGATGATGATGATCAATACAATTCAAACGACCGTTCCGATGATAGTTTTAATGATCACTTGGATACTAATATGGGTGGTGTTGATGAACAAGATGAATTACATCGCCTATTTGATGAAGCACAAACACCGTTATATAAAGGATCTAAATTAATGACACTTGATGTTGTGTTGAAGTTAATTAACTTAAAGATGAAAAACGGATGGAGTGATAAAAGATTTACAACTCTATTAGAGCTTTTATGCGAGTTGCTCCCGGAAGATAATGAATTACCAATTTCGACATATCAATCAAAAAAATTAATGTGTCCAATGGGTTTGGAAGTAGAAAGAATACATGCATGTCCCAATAATTGTATGTTGTTTCGGAATGAGTACGCAAATTTACATAACTGTCCTCATTGCAATGCATCGAGGTATAAACGGAAAAATGATTCAGATGAAGTTGACGATGATGTGACAAAAAATGGACCACCGGCTAAAATGTTGTGGTATCTCCCTATTATACCAAGACTAAAAAGGTTATTTTCAAATGAGAAAGAAGCAAAGTTACTTCGTTGGCATTGAGAAGAACGTGTAATTGATGGCAAAATCAGACATGTTGCGGATTCACCGCAATGGAGAAACATTGATAGAAAGTATTTTGAGTTTGTAAACGAGATTAGAAACATACGGTTTGGGCTTCGTTCGGATGGGATAAATCCTTTCGGGAACATGAGTAGTCGTCATAGTACGTGGCCGGTTCTTTTATGAATTTACAATCTCCCACCGTGGTTATGCCTGAAACGGAAATACATTATGATGTCGTTGTTGATTCAGGGTCCGAAACAACCAGGTAATGATATTGATGTTTATTTGTCTCCTTTAATTGATGACTTAAAAACTCTTTGGAGTTCGGGTGTAGACGTATATGATGCTTACAAAAGAGAAGACTTTAAATTGCGGGCCATGGTTTTTTGTACTATAAATGACTTTCCAGCATACGGTAACTTGGCAGGATACAAAATGAAGGGTAAGAAAGCTTATCTTGTTTGTGAAGAAGGGACAAGCTCGGTGTGGTTAAGAAATTGCAAAAAAAAACTGTATACATGGGGCATCGAAGATTCCTTCCTAAGGGCCACCGTTTCAGGACGATGACGATTGAGTTTGATGGAACAGTAGAGGTCAGAATAGTGAGGACACGACTTGATGCATTTTCTCGAGTTGAAAATATTAATGTTGTGTTGGGTAAGAGATTTCGTATTGATAATGATGCCATATGGAAAAATAAGTCAATCTTTTTTCAATTGCCTTACTGGAGACATTTAGATGTTAGACATTGCCTAGATGTTATGCACATTGAAAAAAATGTATGCGAGAGCTTGACAGGCTTATTATTGGATATTAAGTATAAAACTAAAGATAGAGTTAAGGTTCGTAATGACATGGTCGAGATGGGAATACGTAAAGATCTTGCTCCCGAACAACGCGGAAATCATGCTTATCTACCACCTGCATGTTATAATACATCGAAGGAAGAAAAAGAAAGTTTTGTCAATGTTTGCATTATATTAAGGTTCCATCAACTTATTCAGCAAACATTAAAAGATTTGTGTCGATGAAAGACTATAAATTCTTGGGATGAAGTCTCATTATTGTCATGTTTTGATGACACATATAATTCCCATCGCAATTCGTGGAATTTTACAAGTTGATATCTGTCATACAATCAAAAAAAATTTGTTTGTTTCTTAATAAGATTCACTCAAAAGTTATTAATGTGGAAGATCTGGACAAATGGGAGAAAGACATTTATGTTATCCTTTGTGAATTAGAGATGCACTTTCCACCCTCATTTTTTGATGTAATGGTTCACCTAGTCTCTCATATCGTACAAGAGATTAAGGCTTGTGGTCCTGTATTTCTACGATACATGTACCCTTTTGAAAGATACATGGGTATACTAAAAGGTTATGTAAGAAACCGTAATCGACCTGAGGGCAGTATTATTGAAGGATATACTTCTGAAGAAGTGGTCGAGTTTTGTCAAGGTATTCTAAGATATTATAGTATAAACATATTAATATATTATATAATAAATGTATAAACATATTATAGTTGACTAATTGTTACGTTACACATATTTTTGGTTCACGTACAGGATATGTGGAAGGTGTTCAAAGTGTTGGCGTTTCAAAAACTCGTCATTCGGGTCGACTTGACGGAAAGGGAGGAGTTGGTTTCAAAATAAAAATTCCACCTCGTGAAGAATTACAACTTGCTCATTTAGTAGTATTAAAACACATGACATGCCTTACTCCATTTCTTGATGAACATATAGATCTGTGAAAGTCGACCTTCCCCGGTAAAGATGAAATGTGGTATATACAAAATCAGAACAAGGAATTAGCAAGGTGGTTGAGAGAGAGGGTAACAAGGGACGACGTTGAAGACACCGTACGGATATTGGGAGTAGGAGCAGATGTTAGAGTAACATCTTACCAAGGATACGACATTAGCGGTTATACATTTTACACCATCGATCAAGATAGAAAAAGTACAATGCAGAACAGTGGAGTCACAATGATTGCATCAACGACCGAATTCGATAGACGTGATCATGATACATTGATAAGAATAACAAAAGATTCTTATTACGGTGTGATACAAGAAATATGGGAATTGAAGTATGGTGATTTCATAATTCCAGTATTCAAGTGTAAGTGGGTGAATAACCGTGGTGTTCTAGTTGATGAATATGGTTTCACACTTGTTGACCTTGAAACTAACGGATATAAATCTGCACCATTCGTTCTCGCAAAACATGTTTCACAAGATCTTTTCTTTCAGGATCTGAGCAAAGAAAAATACCACATCATTCTACAGGGTAAAAGACGTATTCTCGGGGTTGATGATGTTGTAGATGAATAAGAATATGATCACTTTGATGACCTACCACCATTTTCGGTTGGTATCGATCCCCGTAATTTTGAAGACATGAATAGAACGACATATGTTAGAAATGACTTAGAAGGAACATATGTTTAATACATTTATTGTGTAACTTAAGATATAATTTTATAATATTGTTTATGAGTTATATTTTTTATCACACGTATAATTGTCTTGTAACACACGTATTTTTATTGTAATGTACATTTTTTTCAGTTCTAAAAAAGAAACTGAAAATAACCCGCTAAAACCATATTAATTACTTGAAAATTTTCAACCCAACCGCTCGAACAAAAAGAACCAAAACCGCCTTATCTAAACGAAACCGCTCCAACAAAAAACAATTACCCGCCCTATTAAAAGAAACCGCTCCAACAAAGCACCAAAACCACTCCAACTAATCTGCACCGCTCTAACTAATCGGCACCGCACCTCAGTAGAAACCCGCTAAATGAAATATTATATTCGAATCTTTTCATCTCCCGGGAAACTTCTCCAAAACACGAATCCTTATTCACTTTCTTTACAAAACCCTTTCTGCTTCTTCATCGGCCATTTTTTTGTCCTCTGCTAAAGTCTTCGAAAATCTCATATTATTCCGTCATTGGTTCATAGTTTACTCAGTCCGACCTTCGAACAAGGTAAATTTCATACATTTCTGTTGTAATAGCTCATAGTTTACTCAATCCTTTACATTTCATTGTATTCTGTTGCATTGTAGTTTAGAAATGGACGAACAACCGAACCGTAGAAGATGCAGAGGGGAACGTGGTGCTGCATCATTTTCCAAGAAGTACCCTGAAGAAGTATTTAAAGTTGAGTTTGATGAGAACAACATCCCGCAGAATAGCCATATGATGTCGTGGTATGGTATGGAGGTTCAACATAGAGTTAAGATTACAACAGATATCTGTAAAGTTAGAAAAGAATTTTTTAAATAACTGTGGTTGGAAGCCAAGGTACGGAATGAATTTAGTTGTGTTGTTCGTAATTGTTAGTTATTTTATTACAAATATTATATACATTTCTGTTGTATTGAGTTGTAGAGGATGTGGAACATCGAAAACGATAATGCGGAAGAAAGCAATTAAACTTGGAACAAATTTTAGGTCTAGACTTGTCAAAGATTATGTTCTTACACAACAGAATCCTTGTGGAAAGTATTCATTTATTGAGCCAGAGGATTGGGATGCATTTGTTTTACAAAAAACCACCCCAGAATGTATGGTAGGTTTGCACTTATTTACCTTGAGTTTGATATACATGTTATGATTAACTTTAATTTGTGAAGCGAAAAAGGGAGAAAGCACAAGCAAGCAATTCTAAGAGGAAATTTATAACCCGCTTGGGTCGAAGCGACTGGGCGGTTTAAAAAAGAAAGAAAAGACCGTTTGGGCTGAACTTTTAGAAAAACACAATTTTCTTGGTGAGATTCAAAATGATCGTTCAAGGCGATTTTTGATGGGTTGTTCCATAAAGGATAAAGTAGGAAAGGCTGAACTTCCAAAGGAAGCGATTGTTGCTTTCGGGCGTTTGGTAAAATAAATATTAATTTAATTGAGGAATTATATCTTATTGGTAACAAATATTTTTTGTAGCTTGAGGAGGAGAAAAAGATGATCAAGGATGGGACTTATTTTGAGAATAAAAAAGATCCTTTAATTCGGGTTTTTGGACGTGAGCACAGGGGAAGATCCCGTACGGTAACCGAGATAATTGGATATACTAAGGTTCACAGAGGTTTAATACGAAATGTGGACCCCGTGCAGAGGCTTACAAGCTCAGTCAACCATGCATCATCATGTGGGTCTCGTGGAACGGCTACCCACTATCCACTAATTAAGGTAATGGTAATGATCGTACTATTTATTGTTTTTATTGTTTTACCTTATACTTTTATCTGGTTTGCAGCGCATCACACCATGTGAGACACAAATTAGGGTGGCTGATAGTAATTTTGTCACAGTTGGTTCTGGTACTGCATGGCCAGCTTCCGAACAACACAAAGAAGGTTGTGCAAGAGTCCAAGTAGAGCATGTCGTTTCATCATTCTTGGATCTGTCCGTTCATCCTTTAACAAGAACAGATACAATTGATACGGTTGATAATGTTTATCTTAAGTTTGTACAATGGCCACGATATGCATTAAAGGTATATATTAGTATTAGATTAAAATATATTTTTGTATGTTTTTATTTATATAGGAATAAATGTGTTAGCTTCACCTGGGAAACCAACATGCTGTTGAAAACCAACATGCTGTTGAAAACCCATATATCCCTGAAATGGCCTCGAGAGAATCCTCTGCACTGATGGACTCGACGAATTATGTGTATCGTCCGAATTGTGATTTTTTTTAGGAGAATCTTCCCGACCAAAATTTAGTTGATCCTCCCCCTGGATCTTTTACACATATGGTTAGTATTCTAAACCTTTACACATAATGATTTTTAATTACTAATGTTTTTACCATGGATCTGTTTTTAGCTAACAGCTATGGGCGGGCCACTTTTTTCCCAACCGACAATGCAGCCCCAACCACACACATCCCGGTCACTGCAACCGTCACTGCAGCCCTAACCACACACACCCCGGTTAATGCAGCCCCAACCATTAATGATTCAGTTACTGCAGCCCTAACCACACACACCCCGGTCAATGCAGCCCCAACAACACACATCCCGGTCAATGCAGCCCCAACCATTAATGATCCAGTCACAGCAGCCGTCAGTGCAGCCTCAACGAGTAAAGTAGCAGATGAAGATGATCTCATTCCGAATTTTGTTGATCCTGAAGATATGCAGATGATGGCTAAAGTAGCAGAAGAATATCCCGCTTTTCACGAAATGATCCAGAGATTTCTCAAAAACAGAAATTATGTTCAGTTTTCTTCACCTTCAATTATGTATCCAGAGATTTATAAAGAAGCCCTCACGATACCTGATCTTTGCAACGTAGCTACATTGGGTGAAGCCGATGCCAACATGTTACATATTGCTTCAATGTAAGTTGATATTATTTGTTTAATACTTTGGATATAATTTAATTTACTAACCATGTATGTGCTAATATTTTTAAGGTATTTCTATGATAATCCGGCTAATTATTAATGTGGTTTTTTAAATCCTTGGTTAATTGGTGAGTCAGAATGTCAAAAGCTCGAAATGAAGCGACATATCACAGAAGTTTTCAGGCATCAACAACACCGAACATACATTCTTGCACCTTATATACAACTGTAATTTTTAATTTTCAATTATAAATCTCTACAATGAATCTTTGTGTATATTTGCAGTCATCATTGGGTCCTCTTTATCATTTGTCCTAAAACTAATGAAATCTACATTCTCGATTCTTTGCCCCGACCTGCTAAAAAAGATTACTACCTCTTCGTTAGAGTAATCGAACAAATGTTCCCTCGTAGATTTCAGTGGAAATTTTCAAAGGTATGTATTCAATTACCACTTTTGGTAAACTTAGTTTTAAAATAATTAATTATTAATTAATTACAGTGCAATAAACAAAAGGGGAGCTGGGAATGTGGTTATAATGTGATTCAACATATTCAGGATTTGGTAGAGTATATTCATCATAATTTTTCTGATTTCGTAAGTGTTTATTATAGTTCTATTATAATTTTTGCAATGGTAACAAACTGACTAATTATCTGTATTTTCATATTTGGGGAGAGGATAAAGTTGTAACAAAACAAGAAATTGAGGGACAAATGGTAAAGTTTATTCCAAAACTATTTAATTGGCATAAGGTTAGATCTTGATTTTAAATTGCAAATTAACCTCGAACACTTTGTAAAGTTTTGGCTGTAAATTTTTTTGGCTACTTTTATACAGTGAGTATGTCAAAGATGACTCTCACAAACAAAAGAGTTTTAATCCAGTTTTTGCCAGTTTTTGGTTATATTGTGTTGCTATATATAAATAAATATATATAGTGATGGATTCCATACAGAACCCATATTATCTACAGAACTTTTAAAACTATTCTAGGCCAATCATAATTAAGATAAATGTTTTTATTTTATTTAATTCTTTTAAATACTTAAGGGCATAATGGGAAGTTGACAATTCCATTTTATCTTAGTAACCGATCACCTCCTTAATTTAAGCAAATGTAGTTTCCATAATACCTTTTTTTTATTTTCCATTATGTTTAGAAAGCAATATTCTCAATATCATACCACGTACGTTTCTTCTACAATATCACAACCGAACCAATCTCTGTTTCTAGTGAAGAAGATTCAGTAAACCTGAAAAAAATATCAATGGAGAATGATAAAGAAATTGGTATTAACCAAGATCAAACAAATTGCACCGACATAATAGACATACATCGGCTTGGTTTTTTTTCAACGAAGATCCTGTGAACCAGTCGTTTTAAGATGTCGATGAGGATGACATTCATGGTAGTAATTTTTGGTTTAGTTGTATAAATTAATTGTACAGGATTTTTCCACAAAGAATATTAGCATATGCGGTTTGTATACATATGTTATTGTTTTTTATTTCGATTGGTATTATAGCTTTGAGCATCGTCTAAAAATGATGGCCCTATCACCATTTTGCATAAATGTAATATCCAGTGAAACGTATTCTGTATAGATATTCTATATGGAATTATTTGTGTATTTGTATATGATCTTAACCATAGAACTACTCGTATATTTGTATTCTTTTGACTGGTTTAGTAGAACACAACAACTTACCATTAATCATAATACATAAATGTATTTAAAATACAGCCCCTTATGTAAATTGTCATGTAAGTTTTATAATACATGAATGTTTTTAAAAATTATTATGTAAACCGTCATTGACGTTTTATAATACATTAATGTATTTAAAAAAAAAGTCCCTTATCTGAAATATACATTCGTGTCCTACATACATGTAATGTGTGATATTTTTTTTGTGTACATATGTTTATATATGTATTGTTGTTAGCAACTATCAACCAAACATCACTGTTTTTTGTACATATGTTTAAATGCAATTTGATGCTTTAGTTCAACTGATGATATATCTTTACAACCTTGTTACCGACTCAACCACTATTGGACCATATTTTCATCCTTTTTAACTGGAAGATCACTTACATCTATTCCATAATTAGCTATACATAAAATTTCAGAAATCTGGTACATGGTGATTTTAATATATCAAACCATTAAATAAAACCATTAAATAAAAATCAATTTTTATACATACATGCAACCACTGATCATTTGTATACATCCATGCATTCAACGATTAAGATATTAGATACATGCATGCACCCAACGATTTATTTGGTTGTACATACATGTATCCATTGAATTATTATCTAAAAAACGTGGTTGTTATACATACATGTATCCATGGATTTAACATCTTTACTTTATACATACATCCATGCATTCATTGTTTTCAAATCCTTATTTGGTTCCTAAATCCGCTGATTTATTAACTAAAAAACGTGATTTTAATGACAAACTTCCGATACTTCCACCGTTTCTTGTGTTTAATATGTATTCAGAACTGTGAATTGTAAATTAATAGAAATTGAATTATTCTGGACTAGTTTTATAATTGATTCATACATATTGCAACTTAAATTGTTTTTGTTTGACGTTAAGGGTTTTGGTAGGTCCTAAATTTTTAGGATCTCCTTTTAAAACGCACGACCTCCTTAATTTGAGGCTTATTCGGTTGTTAATTTTTTTCTATTGAAATCCCAACACTACCCTTTTACCTTCATTATTTCCGTTTTTAACATCTCAATGAATTACATAAATATCACCAATGCTATCAACCGTTGATGTAAAAATGAATGGTCCAGATTTCACCAAAAAAAAGTTCTGTCGGTTCTGTAAATAATATGAGTTCTGTATGTAATTCGACCCAATATATATATATATATATATATATATATATATATATATATATATATATATATATATATATCACTATATAGGGTCGAGTTATGTAGAGAACCCTATATATCGTGTAGAACCCGTAGAACCATTATCAACCAATCAGAATTTAGTAAATTAGTTTTGAATTATTTAATTCATTTAATTATTCAAGGGTATTTACGACATTTAACACTTCTTTTTTTATTTCCTTTTTTCAAAATTTCCTAAAATTTAGGCATTTAATTTTAGAATTTTTTTTTTATTGTAAGATTTGGCTTTTATGTTATTATACGATTGTGCATACATGTTCTTTGGCATTAATTCCGGAAATTTTTTCTTGCACATATTTTATTTTACAATGTTGCATATATGTTATTGGATATATTATTTTTACAATTATACATACATGTTTTTAGGGCATTAATATCTGAATGTTTTACCATTCTATTTAGCATACATGTTTGAACATACATGTAGAAGCGAAACCTATAAACTTGTACTAAATAAAACACATACACAAATGATACACTCATCAAAAGTATAGAATAACATACATGCACAAAATATCACATTTACCTAAAGGCAAACACTTATGTACATAAAAAAACTAATAATTACATGTATGCAAATACACAAGATGAAAAAAAAAACCCCCCTAATTTGCACCACCATAGTCATCCGGTGCTTGATTCTGCAACAACAAAAAACAAAAAGAAATTAATAATATTTGATTAATTTTTTAATTTCACTGCCTAGTTTGTCTCTTGAAACATAATTAATACTAACCACAATTTACTAATTAATATAATTATTTTTTACTAACCACAATTTACTAACTAATACTTTGAGCACTGATTTAAAAACAAATTGACATAATTTTAATACTTCAGCTGTCAAATTGAAACCACCATCATCAATTTAAAAACAATTGACCTTTAGATTTCCAAATTAATATTTAGTTTCCAATTGATATATACAAAATTACCTACACATATGCAACGCATAGGTCACCAGCGGCTGGAGATCAAGTTCCGGCTACTACTGGTCACGGCGGCTGCCCGCGGCGGTAGGAGAAGTACAGCTAAAAATGTCTCCGTTTGATCCGAAAAGCTCAAAAATAGACTACTGGTGCAACATCAACAAGAGCTGGTGCAAGGGGATGCCGGTAAAACGTATTATTGACGCTAAATCTAGGCAGATAATAGTGGTGGCGCCTGGCAGCAAATCTTGCGTGAAATTTATACCGACGTGGACGGAAAATTCATCTTCTTTCAGTGGTGGTGGTGTGCCCTGGTTTGGCTGGTAAAATGGCAGATCTGAAGATACAAAAGAAGAAGAAGTGAGCCGCCATTAGAGAGAGAAAAGAGAACTTCGAGAACTGTTTTGATTCTATATTCAAGGATTTCAGTTTTTAATACGTGGAGAGAGAATGGAGAATTTTAAGGAGGAGATATGGAATTAATTTTTTAATTTGTTTGTTAAATACCTATTATGCCCTTTTGAATTAATTCTTACCAAAAATTAATTTGATTAATTTAGAAAAATGTCATAATCAATCTTGACCGTTAAACTTTAGATCTAATGGTCTATATTGAGTTCTACGGGTTCTGCACGATATATAGGGTTCTCTATATAACTCTTCACTATATATATATATATATATATATATATATATATATATATATATATATATATATATATATACAGATATTGTGGATTATGTTTTTTATTAATATTTAAATGGAATAGAGCGTTTCTATAATATTTGTGTGATATATAAATAGAGCGGTGGATATATTAGGGTGCGATATACTAATAGGGCGGTGGAAAGGTTAGAGTGCGCTTTATAAAAAGGGCGGTGAATATATTAGGGTGTTAAATACTAATAAGGCGGAGAAAACGTTAGAGTGCGCTCTACTGATAGGGCGGTGTATATATTAGGGTGCCATTTACTAATAGGGCGATGTTCTTTTTTATAGGACGGTGTGTTTAATAGGGCGGGTCTTTTATTTTATAATGCGTACTTAAACCCGCAGCTTCTTTTGTATTTACCCGTACCTTCAGACCTTTTCTGTACTAATGTGTCTTAACTCATTTAGACAAAATAACTCATTTCTTCACCTAGTAATTATCTTCAAGTTTTGTTATAAACATAAAATCACAACTAATCTAAAACTAATATGTTATTTTAAATAACAAAACATAAAGAAGCTCACCTATTTATCTATTACTACATACCATATGAATAAATAAATAAATAATAACAACACAAATGGTCCGATAGCTAGTTTATACGCAAATCATCACTTGACATAAAAAAAAAAACTTTGTTTTTATATGGCAACTATTATACAACCAAAATGTATGAAAAATTTGATTGTACAAAATAAACAATTATAAGTTACTAGTTGTTGACAAAAAGAAAAAAGAAAAAAACAATACATGAACATTTTCTATCCAAAAGAAAATGCATCCATGTTTTCCAAAACCAAAGGTTTTCATATTGTATGTTTCATTTCTATAAGCTTCTAAGAACAACCAAAGTATCCTTGAAAGAGAAGGATCAAAAGCAAAGCTTCAAGCATCGTAACAAATTATTAAAACCACTTTTAGTGTACGTATATGAGTTTGTCTAAAAAGTGGCTACTGCCAAAATCTATCTATTGAAACTCTCTTTCAATATCCCTCTTTTCTCAAAGAAATAATTACCAAATAAACCAAATCAACCGTTTAATTTCTATCTAACACTCATAAACTTCAATCTTCCAAAAATAGACTGTGTGACTGGTTGAATCCATAGAGCAGTACTAAGTTTGAGCAGTCCTAAGTCTTGATAATAATACTAACTAATGAGCAGTAGTAACAAGGTTGAGCAGTCCTAACTTTAATACTAGCAGTAATTTTCACACACCAAAGGAACATGTGGCGTGTTCTAATAGAGTAACACGAGTATTTTAGTCGCACAATCTATTTTGAGAAAAATTGAGTATACAAACTTGTTTTTTATAGAAATTCCTGATTTTCATTTGGTGTATTATAAGAAACACTCTTTCTCAAAAGAATCCAACCCCCTTTGGAGTTGGGAGCTTCTGACAACTTAAAAGCAATCTCGCCACCAGTCCATAACATTTCATTTATTTAATAAACTCCAAAATGTACTTGAGTATCTTTGAATTTTATTAATGAAATTGATAAAATGATCTATTTAGTATAGTTGAGCAATATTTTATATAAGTGAATCTGTAATGTCTTCATAAGGGTCATAAACTACTTCTTTCATAACTAATTGGATTTGAGTTGAAATCCCACAAATTTACATGGTATCAGAGCAATGTTCACCTATGGTCGATCAAAAGCCACAAAGACTCCATGTAACCCATAAATATCCACGTATTAGGCACGAAAAAAAAGGACGTCACACGTGAGGGGACGTGTTGAGCAACATATAGGGTCATGTGCTACTTCTCTCATAACCAATTGGTTTTGAATTCGAACACCACAAACTTACAAGTACGGTGACTTATTAATTTGGCCGAGTTTTCTTAATTGACTTAGTTTCGTTGTAGTTGTTGAGGGGCTAAAAAAATATAAGTTCATCTCAATATATTGATTGATATTATAAGCAAATTGCATGAAAGACCTATATCTATATCTATATATACATATAAAAAAATGAGTTTCATGGATGAAGTTGCATTTATTACCATCTATTAAAAATTGAGTTCCAGTTTGATATTGTTTCATTTTAATATGAAATAAATCATGTTAATAAATATTGAGAAGCTCAAAAGTTGTAAAATCAAGAGTTATAAGTTATAGTGATAAATACATTTTAATAACAATTTTAACAAACTAACTAAATTATAAAACCAAGAGTTTTGAAATAAATTAAGTAATGATAATAATTAAAAATTCAATAAAATTGGACTTTTTAAGTACACATTCGAATCTATATATACTCATTTTCATGTTGAAAAAATTTGAACTCTCTAAAGGTGCATCCAAAAGAAATATTTTTACTTACAATGGATTGGGACCTTCATCTAATAAAGTTGTAAGCTTATGTATTATCTTTATTGTTCAAGTTTATGTTTTATATCTAAATATTATTTTTCTTGGATAATCCAATTGTGTTGTTGCTAATATTGTTTATATTGTAATCAAGTTTATGATAGGAGCTCATGGTTTTATCCCGAAATAATTGAAACCTAATTTCAAATTTGCATATGAGGTGAAATTTAGGAAGGTGTGTCAAAAAGAAACATCTAACATTAAACTCTTGGTTTTACAATTTAGTGAGTTTGTTAAAATTATTATTAAAATGTATTTATCACTATAATTTATAACTCTTGATTTTACAACTTTTGAGCTTCTCAATATTTATTAACATGGTTTATTTCATATTAAAATAAAACAATATCAAATTGGAACTCAATTTTTAATAGATGGTAATAAATGCAACTTCATCCATGAAACTTATTTTTTATATTGTTGCTAATATTGTTTATATTGTAATCAAGTTTCTGATAGGAGCTCATGGTTTTATCCCGAAATAATTGAAAGCTAATTTCAAATTTGCATACGAGGTGAAATTTAGGTAGGTGAGTCAAAAAGAAACATCTAACATATGAATCAACAACGAAGACCTTTAGGGATTTTGTTATTTATCCTCGATATTAATTGACAATCCAACATAAACTTTGTATTTGTATTTTTTGAAGTAAAAAAAGTCATAGAGATGAACTCTTTATGATTTTGTTTGATGAGAGTATGTTAGTTGTTTTTGTTTAAAATTACACAACCTCTTTTGTATATGTATAAAATTGTTATACGTTTATGTACATTTTGTATAAAGATGATATTATATAGTATTAATGATCTAATATCATTATAGTATATGAGTTTATGTGTAATATTATCACACATTAGTTAAGATGATTGTCTTATCATGTTAAATGTTACAATTGTTGTTCGTTTGATTTGTTATTTTACTTTTAATCCAATTTATAGGTTTTGATTTGATGTTGTAGTGTTAAAAATTTATAAAATATAGTATAATAGTAAATTCTATGTTAAATAATAGAAGTAAATTAAAGGAAATAATAACATAAATAATAGTAGTAAATTCAGTTAAATAAAAATTGAGTTCCAAGTTTTAAGTAGCATTAATTACATAGATATTTAAATGTAGTGCTAAATATTTATAAAATATATAAGAGATTTTCTAATATGTGCCCTAAGGGCACATGATTATGTCATTAAATTAACTTATAAATTAACTTACTACTAAATATGTGCCCTAAGGGCATATAATTGTAAATTCTATGTTAAATAATAGTAGTAAATTAAATTAAATAATAACATAAATAATAATAGTAAATTCAATTAAATAATAGTTTTTTCATTTAACTAGAAGTTACATATTATAAACTATAACAAAATTTATAAAATATTTAGTAGTATATTCTATGTTAAATAATATAAGTAAATTAATAATAACATAAATAAAAGTAGTAAATTCATTCAGTTAAATAAAAATTAAGTTCCAAGGTTGATGTAGCATTAATTACATAGGTATTTAAATGTAATGTTAAAATTTATAAAATTTATAATAGTAAATTCTATGTTAAATAATAGTAGTAAAATAAATTAAATAATAACATAAATAATATTAGTAAATATAATTAAATAATAGTCTTTTCGTTTAAGTAGAAGTCACATATTATAAACTATAACAACATTTATAAAATATATGGTTGTAAATTCTATGTTAAATAATATTAGTAAATTCAATTAAATAATAACATAAATAATGGTAGTAAATTCAATTAAATAATAGTCTTTTAATTTAACTAGAAGTTACATATTATAAGTTATAATTTTTTTATAAAATATATAGTAGTAAATTCTATGTTAAATAATAGTAGTGAATTCAATGCTCACTTAAAAGATATTATTGTTGATCTTTGATTTTGTTACACGCGAAGAGTTTTATACTAATTTTGTTTTAGATAATGATTTCGTTATTATTTTTATTACAGAGATACATGTTTTTGTGTATTTATATGGATTTCTATTTTTTATTGTGTACTTTTTGAGAAAAAAAAATGTACAATTAGATGTCTGACATAATGTTTGCATTAACCGACATTAGTTGTAAATATATTGTCGTTGATTCATAGTTTTGCTTATAAAACACAAACCATGAAGTTTTCTATATTATCACTTATATGTTATAAATAACAGGTTTTGTGTTGCACTAATAAAATTAATAATAAGGATTTTGTTACTTGGCATTTTCCTACATCAAAGTTTACTTATATAGTAGAGTACTCACAATCAACCTAAACATGTTAGCGGTTTTGCTTTTTAGTACTTTGTCCGTTATCCTAGTACAATGTCTTCGATTTACCTTCAAATAACGTTTTATCATGAACAAAGCCCGTGCATCGCACAGGCCATGTTGTCTCGTATCAATAAAAAATGAGTTCCACTTTGAAGTAGACATTAATTACCAAGGCATTAACAGCCTTACAAACTAAACCTTAAATACAGCCTTTACTGATTACCATCTCTACGAGTTCCACTGCCTTTTCAATATAAAAAAAAACCAATAAACTCAGCCTTTATTGATTAGCATCTATGAGTTTCATTGCCTTTTCAACACCCAAAAAACGCTAACAACCATAAATAAAAAACCGTTCCAAATAACAGCCAGCGACTTCCATTTTGAAAAGTTGAAAAAAATAATAAGAACTATTAATTACCCATGCATTACAACCTTAAAAAACGGGTCCCATTTACTATGTAGCTATTGCTTACCCAGAATTAAAAAAATAATAAGAACTATTAATCATCCAAAGCGTGTAATAGATTCAAGGCCATCGAGTGGAAGTTTTATTTCTCCACCATTCAGCAGGTGGTTAGTAATTTTGTGGTTGATGAACGTATAAGTTGGATCGAGGTAGACGGTCTTCCGTTGTGTGCGTAGGACTCGGACGTGTACAAAAAGATTGGTGGGTTGTGGGGGAAGTTCCTGGGTTTTGACGAATTTGATGATAATCCAAGTCGAGGTAAGCTATGTGTTAGCATTACAGAATCCAACCGTGTTAATGAAACAATAAAAGTGATGGTGGAAGGCATTTCCTATTTGGTTAGAGTTAAAGAAATAGAATTATGGAAGTGTAAAATCTCGAAACCCCGCAAAGATTCTGAGTCTAATTTTAGTTCAGATGATGGTGAGGAAGATAAGCTGATTCATAGCACTGTAAATGAGATAAATTCGAGTAATGGAAGTGAAAAAGGCGATTTTGATGATAAGGAAATAGAGCCGGTCGGTGAAAATAATAATCTTGGGGGTGATGATGTGGAAGCACGTTCAGATGGGAAAGTTACTCCCGAGACCCAAGGGTCGCCAAATAATTTACATTTTGGTGATCAGTATAATCTCAGTCACAATCAGCCCACAAACATTCATGTAGATTTTAATAGAAGTGCGGAAATGGAGGCGGCAGAATCAGTCAGCTGCCCGCCGGGTTTCGAGAAATGCAAACGGTATAAAGTTGGATGCTCTGGCACGAAATCTCCTCAATCATGTGGTACTTTTTTTTGGTAGAAAAAAAAGGGTAAAGTAACTGTATTAGAGGCCACAAGTATCGGTGTTGTTAATTTTAATGATGAACATTCTGTCAATTAATATCCGAGGCACCGGGGATGTGGAGAAGAGAAAGTGGATCAAAAGTTTATGCTTTAAGCATGGGGTGATGTTTTTAGGTGTGCAGGAGACTCTTATGACAAAGGTTGATTTGTTCAAGATTAAGGCGTTGTGGGGAAATTACAAATTCGATTTTGCTTGTAGTTCAGCTCGAGGGCACTCGGGTGGAATTTTATCGGTATGGGATACCGCGGTTTTCAGAAAAGTAAATATTCAGTGTGGTGTAAATTATTTCATTGTCGAGGGGAAATGGATGGGGTTTCAAGATCATGTCCATCTAATTAATGTTTATGCGCCTCAAGGGGTTGATGGACGTAAAAGGTTGTGGGAAGAAATTAGTTCATATGTTCAGCAGGCGGTTGGATTTTTTGTGATTTTTGGTGATTTTAACGAAGTCCGTAATGAATCGGAAAGGTACGGGTCTATTTTTAACGACCAAGGGGCGCTATTTTTTAACGAGTTCATTGATCAAAATGAATTGATTGACCTTCCTATTGGGGGTCGAAAATACACTTGGATGAACAATGTTGGAGCAAAACACAGATCAACTTATTACTGATGATGCAGTTAGTACTGACATACTTAGTACTGATGGGGCAGAACATATTACTACTGATGAAGTTGATGCTGGTGTATACTATAACTAAGTTACTACTGATCATGAAAAGATTGAAGATACTACTGATCATTGTAGTTACTACTGACGTTGGTTTCTGGACTTACTACTGATCACCAAGTTTACTACTGATCTTCATATTTACTACTGGTGATTAGTTTTACTACTGACAACGCGTTTTTGAAGAATATCAAGTCCGAGATCTTCGTATAGATAGTTATAGAATATAAATCAATGTATATTATTATTATTCGATGTAAATCAAGTCCTAGAATAACTAGGGTAAATAGTTTAGCTTCAAGGACTATTATAAATAGTTCCTTACGAATTGTAAACGTACGTGTGTATTGTTAACTCAATAATATACATTGAAGCTTTTTGTGAAACTCTGTTCTTAATACTTTCGCATATTATTTACAGTTCATTGTTCTTAATATATTGATATAGTGTTGATCCGCTGCAACTTCTATCATCAATTAGATCTAAGGTGTTTATTAACTTGTTTATAGTTAATCGATCCTGACAAGACACCAGTAATAAACAAGTATGGGTACCAAAAGTCTTTAAAGTTAAATCCCCAAAAGCTCATTTCTCAAAGGATGAACCCAAGACATATAAAGCTTGGGTTCCCAAACTTAACTAATCCTTTACTCACTTGTGCAGAGCATTCAGATGCCAGAAGAAGGAAGAACATGGCATATTCATAGTGGATGCTCAAGGCACATGACTGTAAATCTGCAAATTCTTAAAGATTTCAAGTCATTTGATGGAGGATATGTGGCATTTGGTGAGAATCCCCAGGGAGGTAAGATTACATGTAAAGGTACTGTTACTAATGGAAAAATTACCTTTGATGATGTATTTTATGTAGCTGAACTAAAATACAATCTTGTCAGTGTGTCTCAAGTTTGTGATAAAAAGAACAAGATTCTGTTCACAGACATTGAGTGCATCATTCTTTCTCCTGATTTTATTTTGGATGAAAAATATGTTGTTTTAAGAACTCCTAGGAGAAACAATGTGTATTGCCTAGATATAGGGGGAGAACTCATTTCTACAAATGAGGTCAACTGTTTTATATCAAAGGCAAACACCACTGAATCAGAACTATGGCATAGAAGGATGTGTCACACAAATTTCAAAAACATGAATAATTTAGTAAAAAGAAATCTGGTCATTGGACTACCTCAAAAACAATTCATGTGTGATCATCACTGTGTTGCATGCCTAAAAGGTAAACAACACAAGACTTCTCATAAGTCCAAAACTGTGAACTCTATTTCTGTTCCTTTACAGCTCTTACATATGGACCTTTTTGGACCTACAAATGTAATGAGTATTGGAAAGAAACAATATTGTCTTGTTATTACTGATGACTTTTCCAGATATACATGGGTTTTCTTTCTCAGGACAAAGGATGAAACAAGTGAACTCATAAAGAACTTAATTGTCAAACTGGAAAACACATCTGATCAAAAAGTGAAAGCCATAAGATGTGATAATGGCACAGAATTTAAAAATGCTAACTTAATTAACTTTTGTGATCTTAAAGGTATTGACAGGCAATACAGCTCACCTAGAACTCCACAACAAAATGGTGTAGTTGAAAGAAGAAATAGAACCATCATTGAAGCAGCAAGATCAATGCTTGCAGACTCAAAATTACCAATCACTTTTTGGGCAGAAGCTGTTAATACTGCTTGTTATGTTCAGAACAGAGTATTAATAGTGAAGCCACATTTTAAAACACCATATGAACTGTTTAATAAAAGAAAACCTTCTATAAGTTTCTTAAAATCATTTGGTTGTCCTTGTACTATTTTAATTACAAGAGAACAAATTGGTAAATTTGACTGCAAAGCTGATGATGGAATCTTTGTGGGATATTCTACTCAAAGCAAATCATATAGAGTATTCAACAAAAGACTAAGGATAATTGAAGAAAGCATCAATGTATCCTTTAATGAAAATGTACCTAATGAACAAGGAAATGGTCCAGATTGGCTATTTGACATAGACAATCTAACCAAATCCTTTAATTCTAATATGAATTTCAATACATGAAATTCAAATTGTCACAATCAAAAGGAAGGAACATCATCAGTTAATACTGGTCAAGAGGAAATGAGATACATTGTCGTTAATACTGCTCCAGTAGTTAATACTGATGTCAGTAATAACTCAAGTTCTGGAACCAGTAGTAACTCTGAGAATGAGGACAGTAGTAATTCAAATACTACTGATACCAGTAATAGTACTCAAAATACTACTGGTCTCAACAATAACCTAGATTCTCAAGATACTACTGATACCAGTAACAACAACAAAACTACTGATCTCAACGAAGACAATAGCAGTAGTAATTCTGACCAAGATGATGATGAACCAAACTTCAATGACAATGAAGGAACACAAGATGAACAACTGCCTGAGACAAATGAGTCCAATCTTGAAAATCAACTAGTAGTTGATAAAACTACAACTACAAGGACTCAGAAGAACCATCCGTTAGACCTTGTTCTAAGTGATGTTAACTCACCACTACAAACAAGAAGCAAATTAAACAAAAGCTTAACTGCAAATATGTGTAATATAAGTTTAATTGCTAATGAATGTATGTATGAATGCTTTCTGTCTCAGGATGAACCAAAGAAGATCCAACAAGCAATGAAGGACTCAAACTGGATTGAGGCAATGCAAGAAGAACTCCTTCAATTTAAATTACAAGCTGTTTGGACACTTGTACCTCTACCCAAAGGAAAAAGAGCCATTGGAACAAGATGGATATTCAGAAACAAGAAAGATGAAAGAGGTATAGTGATCAAGAATAAAGCCAGACTTGTAGCCCAAGGATACACTCAAGAAGAAGGAATAGACTATGATGAAGTATATGCTCCTGTTGCTAGAATTGAAGCTATAAGAATATTTCTAGCATATGCCTCATTCAAGAAATTCAAAGTCTATCAAATGGATGTTAAGAGTGCTTTCCTATATGGGAAAATTGAAGAAGAGGTCTATGTTTGCCAACCTCCAGGTTTTGAAGATCCAAAACATGGTGATTATGTGTTCAAATTAGATAAAGCTCTATATGGCCTACATCAGGCACCAAGAGCATGGTATGACACATTATCATCATACCTATTGAAGAACAACTTTAAAAGAGGAGCCATTGACAAAACTTTGTTCACAAAGAAAGTCAAAGAAGATATACTACTGGTACAAATTTATGTAGATGATATCATCTTTGGCTCAACCAATGATTTATTATGCAAAGAATTTGAAGAACTGATGCAAATCAAATTCAAGATGAGCTCCATGGGTCCAATGAACTTCTTCCTTGGACTCCAAGTCAATCAAAGAACTGATGGTATTTTGATAAATCAATCAAAATATGTCAAAGACATCTTGGAAAAGTTTGATTTGAAAGACAGTAAAAGTGCTAGTACAACAATGGAAACACACAAACACCTACATCCTGATGTTGAGGGGGAGGATGTAGATGAACACTTATATAGATAATTGATAGGTTCCTTGATGTACTTAACTGCCTCAAGACCTGATATCATGTATAGTGTTTGTGTGTGTGCAAGATATCAAGCAAGACCTAAAGAACTACACCTGCAAGCTGTCAAAAGAATATTCAGATACTTGAAAGGCAAACCATCACTAGGTCTATGGTATCCACATGACTCACCCTTTGAACTAATAGCCTATACAGATAGTGACTATGGGGTGAATGTCAAGATAGAAAGTCCACTACTGGTGGATGTCAATTCTTTGGATCAAGACTGGTGTCATGGCAATGTAAGAAGCAAACAAATGTATCAACATCCACTGCTGAAGCAGAATATGTAGCTGCATCTGCTTGCTGTGCTCAAGTACTATGGATTCAAAATCAACTTCTAGACTTTGGTATCTCTATCCTTAAAACTCCTATTTTTATTGATAATTAAAGTGCTATTAGTATTGTGAATAATCCAGTAAAACATTCAAAAACTAAACACATTGAAATAAGATTTCACTTTATAAGAGATTGTAATGAAAAGAAATTAATCAAAGTAGTTAAAATCCATACTGATGATCAATTAGCAGATCTCTTTACAAAAGCATTTGATGTAGGAAGATTCAACTTCTTGGTTAGCAGTATTGGAATGATTTTAATAACTTAAAATCTTACCTAAAAATCATGTGTAAAGTTAGTGTTGTAAAATATTATTTATTTACTTAAATGTTTTACTACTGGTATTTCTATATTACTGGTATGTATGTATGTGCACAAAATACTACTGGTAGCTAATTACTACTGGTGTGTATTAGGTTTACATAAATACTACTGGTAAGTCAGTACTACTGGTACTCACATATACTACTGGTCTTGTGTGTTGGTGGTTACTACTAATGACTATAGTTACTACTGATGTCAAAATCCTTAGTCTCTACTGATGTTGGTAGATACTACTGACGATTTATTACTGGTACCACACTTACTACTGGTCTTTCGGAATCACAATTACCAAACTAACCCCCATGAAAATAACCGTTATGGTATAATTCGAAGGGCAATTTAGTCGTTTTGCAGGGTAAATCGAAAGATATAAAAGGCGGTAGTCGATTAATTTAACATTATCTCACTTCTCACTTCGATTCACCAAATTCTCTCGATAAACCCTAGTTTACGATCAAAAAAACCTTCATCAGTAACAAAATTCTTGCAAAAACTCAACAACAATGGCAACTTTACAAGCTCTCGATGTGCAAACCGATCTCAAATACTCAGAATTTCACAATATGGTTGCATTTTTAAAGAATCCCGACGGAACAAAAGATTTCCGTCCGATCGTAAAATTCTTGAGAAATTCATATATACAGTTTGCCTTAACTGTCAAACCAAAATCATATCAACAGCACTTGGTAGATTTCTGGACCAATGCTGAACGAACAGAAGGAACAACCGTTTCAATGATCAAATCAACAGTAGATGGAAAGCACATCACAGTAACAGAACAATCCATCAGACACCATCTACAATTACATGACGATTCAGGTATGTTCACTCTTCCTAAGGAATACATTGCTGAAATTTTACAAAAAAATGGGATATGAGGGAAGACTGAACATAGTAACCTTTCAAAAGGGTCTTCTCTCCCCACAATGGAAATTTTTAATACATACCATTCAGCATTGTATTTCTCCAAAAAGAAGTACTTGGAATGAGTTTAATAAGGCAATAGCCTCTGCTGTTGTCTGTTTATGCACAGACCAAGTATTTAATTTTTCATACATGATATTTGATGGTATGTTGGGTAATCTTAGTTCTTCTAAATTTTTAATGTATCCCAGATTTCTACAACATATCATAAACTGTGAATTACAAAACTTGTCAACTCCTAAAAACATTTTTATATTACCTGAGTTGAACAAGAAAGTTTTCTCAAATATGAGAAAACAATTTAAATTTTCGGGCAAGGAAACCCCTATGTTTCCTAACATGATCAAAGATCAACCCAATATTGGAGAGGGTTCAACCATTGCTACAACCCAAGTTGAACCTCAACCCACTCCATCACCCCCAAATACAGCCCAAACACCAATCCAAATAGCCACTCAATAACCAACCCAAACAGAAGTCCTGAATGTGTCCCAGGAACTTGATATAAATCTGCAGAGTGCTACTCTTCACTCTGTGGAAGACCTACCAGACAAAACCCAAAACATTTCCACAATTTATAAAAGAAAGAAATTTTCTTCAAAGGACACCAGGGGACAAATCGAGTCACACCCCAGGCTCAAAGAGTTGTCCTCCAAGGAGGAGAGAGGACATGAGGGGAGGGCTTTCACTACTGATGCCCCAAAGGTGGGTGCACAGGACAGTGAAAACATCATTAGGACCCAAACCTCGGCAACTTTGAGTGATGACTCTTTTGAGGAATTACTCAAAGGACCCCGGTGCCAAGAAACCACAAGGGGGGGCATCTCTGCTTCTTCTAGGAAGAAGAGAATGTCTAAAAGACCCAATGAATCACCAAGCAGTGATGAGGGCAGATCTGTGGAATTGATGGAAAGGAAGGAAAACCTTAAAACCAATGTACCTGTTAGTGAGCCCGATGATCTTGCTAGATGGAGTGAGGGCAGTATTAAAATCACCCAATTGACGGCTAAAGTGGATTCCTTGGAATCCACTGTACAAGATTGTCTCAAGTACTTAACCAATCAAGGAAAAACTATGGCTGCCATGAAAAGGCATGTGAATACCATCAACAAAAGAATGCGGTTCTATGAGCAAAGGCTTCATCAACAAACCAAAATCATCAGAAAATTGAAGAAGAAACTTGATGATAGTGAGGCTCCACCAGTTGAGCTCACTAAGGGGGAGAAGGATAACATACAGACAATTATTGATGAATCTATTGCAGCAGCAGCATCCTCCCTCTTAAATTTAAAAGAAACAAATGTTGATGAAGGCCCAGAGATGATGGTTACAGAAGATGAACCTGTTACTACTGCTACTATGGAAGAACAAGTTGAAAAAGAAATACCAGTATTAACTCCCACTACTGAGGTAATAGCAGTAGTAAATGAAGAAGAGGAATTAAAAGCAACAAATACTACTGATGCCCTATCAGTAGTAACTCCTGAAGTTACACCAGTAGTAACTACTCTGGCTACTACTGAAGAGGAAGAACTACATTTTCCAGAGCTTATTGAAAGAGAGAGACATGTCATCATTACCAAACCACCAACACCTGATCAACCACTTATCATACCTGACATTGATGATAATGTGAATTGGTTTGAGGTTGATGAGTGCTCACTTCCTCCACATCCAAAAATACTTCAACAAGATGAACTTAGATCATTTTCTCCTTCTGTTATAATAAGTGGAGTGCCAGACATGAAATATATTCCACCTCCACCTTCAGCACATATTGGAAAGGGTAAAGAAATATATGATGAAGATTACCCTAACAGAGCTCTTGGTCATTACATGGTAAATAAGATAAATCTTGTTAGAGCTGACAAACAGTCCAAATGGAAGGTGAAGCATAAGAGATATTTGGAGAAGGTAGCTAAGTATCAAGCTCTTGAACAAAAGAAGGATCAAAGAGAAATTCCTGTTCAAGCACCTGTTCAAATTAAAGATGTTCAGATAGAAGCCCAAGAAGCAGAGTTCAAAAGGCTTAGAAAAGTAGAAGAAGAACATCTAAACTGTCTTGAAGATCTTGTAGCAGAATGCAAAAGAACAAAAGGTGATTTACCAGATGATATATTTGAACAGAAGTCTCTTATGATAGACTTTCTAAAGACAAAAGGTCACAGTGCAAAATCTTTTGGAAGAATGAAGATGATAACCATAATTGAAAAATACTGCACTGCAAAGAAGAGAGACTTGGCTGAACAAGAAGCTGAAGAATCAAAGAAAGCCAAAGCCAAAACTTTAATCCCAATCAGCTTAAATTTACTCAAGGCTGGTAGTGTCTCAACTGTTGGTGATACTTCAACTCCCCAATCTAATAAAAGAAAATCTGTTGATCAAGAACAAAGCTCTAAGAAGAAATCAAAACAACAAATTATACCTGTTCTTGAAATGCCAGTTGCTCCTCTACAGAACAATCCAATTCTTAACTGGAGAGTAATACAGAACAATGTCATAGAGGTCATAAGGGAAGACAAAGTAGTACAAAGATTCACTGGATGGTTACCCTTAATCAGATCATGTTCAAGAAGTGATGTAATCAAGCTTCTGATTATTGGAAAACCAAGAATGACAAAGAAATCATGGAAAGAATCTGGAGCTGGATATTTAACAAAGATGATTGATGCTGCATTTTATCCAGATAATTATCCAGAACAATTTACAAATCCAGGTAATGTGTATGCTTGGAATGTCATTCCTACTGCAAATATGTATTTCTTTGAGAAATCAGGCAAAGTGTGTGAATTGTACTTATATGAGAAAGAATATCCACATTCTGAGAAGACTATGTATCAGATATTCATAAACACTTTGATGAAACCTTATGATGCTGTTATGTTCCAAAATAAATTGAATTACTTTACAAAGAGGAACAGCAAATATATTATTGAACAAACACTTCAACAAAATCAAAGAACCCTAGAGAAGAGAAGAAAAGAACAAGAAGAACAAAAGAAACTTGATTGATTAAAAGATAATCAATAAGTTTAGGGGGAGATTGTTGGAGCAAAACACAGATCAACTTATTACTGATGCTGCAGTTAGTACTGACATACTTAGTACTGATGGGGCAGAACATATTACTACTGATGAAGTTGATGCTGGTGTATACTATAACTAAGTTACTACTGATCATGAAAAGATTGAAGATACTACTGATCATTGTAGTTACTACTGACGTTGGTTTCTGGACTTACTACTGATCACCAAGTTTACTACTGATCTTCATATTTACTACTGGTGATTAGTTTTACTACTGACAACGCGTTTTTGAAGAATATCAAGTCCGAGATCTTCGTATAGATAGTTATAGAATGTAAATCAATGTATATTATTATTATTCGATGTAAATCAAGTCCTAGAATAACTAGGGTAAATAGTTTAGCTTCAAGGACTATTATAAATAGTTCCTTACGAATTGTAAACGTACGTGTGTATTGTTAACTCAATAATATACATTGAAGCTTTTTGTGAAACTGTGTTCTTAATACTTTCGCATATTATTTACAGTTCATTGTTCTTAATATATTGATATAGTGTTGATCCGCTGCAACTTCTATCATCAATTAGATCTAAGGTGTTTATTAACTTGTTTATAGTTAATCGATCCTGACAAACAAGCATGCGACGAAAATGAGTAAGCTTGATAGATTTTTGATTTTCTGAAAATTTGAGCCCCATTGACCCGGGTTTAAAAGTCGTTGCGTTAGACCGAGATTTATCTGATCTCACCCCCATTCTTCTACATTCCAAGTATGATGATTATGGTCCAACTCCGTTCCGTATTTCTCATTCTTGTTTGGAATCAAATTCTTATGAAGAGCAAATTAAGGCAGCATGCAATAATTTCACTCAGGTCAATAACTCTTGCATTATTAAGTTTAAAAATAAGTTAAAATGCTTAAAACATCACTCAAGATTATGGTATCAAGAACAGAAAGTTTCTCAATCGAGCCGTGAGACTTGGTTACGGGCCAAAATTGTTGATCTTGATAAGCTTGTTGATGACGGTGTTGCGTCAGAGGAGGATAAAGCTCTCCGGGTCGAATTTTTGAACGAATTACATGCGGCTGATAGTCTCAAAAATATTGATCTTATGCAAAAACTCAAACTTAAATGGGTGGTGGAGGGGGATGAAAATTCAAAGTTTTTTCATGGGTTGTTAAATCAAAGAAGAAAATATCAAATGATTCAAGGGGTTATGGAAGATGGAGAGTGGCAATCCGATCCTTTGGTAGTAAAGCGGGTTTTTTTAGATTTCTACAAAGATAAATTCAAAAAAGTTGATTTTTTTTCCCACATGGTTTCGGTGACGTCTTCACTCGTCTAAACGAGGTGGAGGTAGAAGACCTTGAAAAAGCTTGTTCTATGGAGGAAGTGAAAGATGCAGTTTGGAGTTGTGGGAGTGATAAATCTCCGGGTCCTTCGATGACGTCTTCACTCGTCTAAACGAGGTGGAGGTAGAAGACCTTGAAAAAGCTTGTTCTATGGAGGAAGTGAAAGATGCAGTTTGGAGTTGTGGGAGTGATAAAGCTCCGGGTCCGGATGGCTTTACATTTAAATTTGTTAAGAAATACTGGGAGTTGCTAAAAGATGACATTTTTAAATCAGTTGAGGAATTTATGATTAAAGAAAAATTCCCTATCGGGTGTAATTCATCTTTCATTACTCTTATTCCTAAGGTTCAAAATCCTACCGTTGTTAAAGATTACCGTCTGATCTCGCTTTTAGGGGTCCAATACAAAATTATTATAAAAATCCTCGCTCTCCGGTTAGCTAAGGTGGCGTGTAAATTGGTGAGTATTGAACAATCCGCTTTCTTGAAAGGTAGACAGATTTTGGATGGTCCCATGATTCTTAGTGAAATTATTGATTGGTTCAAATCCCGGAATAAGAAATTACTTTTATTTAAAGTTGACTTTGAAAAGGCTTTTGACTCGGTTAGTTGGGAGTATGTTGATTATTTTTTATTGAACATGGGGTTCGGGTCTCGGTGGAGAAAGTGGATTCAAGAATGTCTACACTCGGCTAGATTATCGGTTCTTATTAATGGAAGTCCTACGGAAGAGTTTAATATGTTCTGTGGGTTACGTCAAGGTGATCCGTTATCTCCTTTTCTATTTATATTGGCGATGGAGGGTTTACATAAATTGATTGAGAAAGCGGTCAGCGATCAAACTCTAGAAGGTGTTTTGGTGGGAAATGAGAATTTAAACATTTCTCATCTTTTTTATGCCGATGACGTGGTCTTCGAATCAGAGTGGAAAGATCAAAATATCCGAGCTATTGTTAACATTCGGTCCAATTTTTATAACATTTCTGGGCTTAAAATCAATTTGCATAAGTCGAGCTTGATAGGCGTTGGGGTTTCGGACATTGAGCCAGATCAAGTATGCTCCGCAAATGGGTGTACTAAAGGCTCGATCCCTTTTATGTACTTGGGTATTTCGGTTGGTCAATCGGGTCGTGTGGGAGCTGCTCTTAAGTGGGCACATATTATTGAAAAAGTTAGAAGCAGGTTATCTTCTTGGAAAGCTAAGATGTTGTCTATTGGGGGTCAGCTCACCCTTATCAAATCAGTGCTCGGGAGTTTGGCCTTATTTCTGTTTTAAGAGATTTTAGTATTACAGAAGGAAAAGACAAACCGAGTTGGAATTTAGGTGAAAATTGTGATTTTACGGTCGGAGAAGCAAGGCGTCACATTAATAATGTTTTATATCCAGGTACACCCGTAAATTCTATTTGGTGTAAAATGGTCCGATCAAAGTTAATGTATGTATGTGGAGAATTCAATTAGACCATTTACCTACAAGATTGAATTTGTCGAAAAGAGGTTTACAAATAGATTCTATAATGTGCCCAATGTGCAACGCCGGTGTTGAGTCGGTTGAGCACATTTTATTCTCGTGTTCCGTGGTTCAAGAAGTTTGGAAATGTATTAATCGTTGGTGCGATTTTGATGAATCCCACTTTCCTTCGTTCAATGATTGGTGGGACTTTTGCCAATCCTTGCCGTGTGCTGATAAAAGAAGGACAAAATATCAAGTTATTGGTTTTACTACGTGTTGGATGATTTGGAGATTTAGGAATTCCATGGTGTTTGATTGAAGTAGAAGTAGGAAGTCAGATATAATTGATAACATTAAGTCTTTTTCGTTTAGCACTATAATGGTATCGAAAGAACTAAGAATGGTTAGGATTTAAGGTGCTGCTCGAGAAGGAAGTTTTGATACTTATTTTGTTGATAAACGTTGGTGACCATCTACTGCTTAGTATCAATATGTTTAGGGATGTGTTTTCATGATTATGTATTTTGTAATTTCCTTTTGTTTGTATATCTCGTTTTGTAATTTGCTAGTTTTTTTGGCTAGCTCTCGGTTGGTAATATATTCTTTGGGTGGTCCTCGGGCGGGTGATGGCATTGCCGAAGCTCGATCCGTTGCCCCCTTTTTGCTGTTCAAAAAAAAAAAAAAAGTCTTTTTCGTTTGTTTGGTACACCCTAAGAAATCATGTTAAGGTTTCTTGGGTGGATTGGTTATGTCGTCCTTTGTATACTCCTTTTTAGTCTAGTGTTTTGCTAGACTCTCGTTTTTATTTTATATTTTAGTTTTGGAGGTCTCCGGGGGGTGATGGCAATGCCGAAGCTCGATCCGGTGCCTTCTTTTTTGCTGTTCAAAAAAAAATTACACGATGAAAGCCAACATATCTCACTGTTCAACTTTACAAATTGAGGCCGAAAGTGAGGGAATCCGGATAAAGAACAGTTGGTATTTCTCTTCACGTGGTAGTGGGAAGTGCATGAAAGGGGTGACACATAATGATTTGCAACTCTGGTACGATTCTTGCGAAAAGACAGTCAATTACTTAAAACCAAGGTCATAATACATTCTACATTTACCATACTAATTTTGCTTAATTGAATTTATTATAACTTTGTTAGATTATTTAATATATAAATATAAATAATAAACAATTTGGTGAATTGACTTGATTTGAACTTTATTCGATTATGTATTATCGTTTCTATAAAATATCATCATTATATTTGTAAAATTATAATTTATTTTTCAGAATAAAAAATAAAAGATTCAAATCTGATTTATTAAAGTTTACAATTAAAAGAATCAAATCAGAAAAAAAATGTTATAATGTACTTTTGTACATACAAAATTTAAAATCTCTTCAAAAAAAGTTAACTTCTTTTTTTTTTGTATTATTATGTGTAGGCTCGAGATTGATTTGAATGACACTGGCCAAATCGTGATTGTATTGTGGGATGGAACAGTCACGGAATTGACAAATTCAAGGGATGGAACAGTGACGGAATTGACAAATTCAAGCGCCAAAGCTTTACTTGATGGGCTCGAATATGAGGTAGGTTTCCTATTTCTTCACTACAATTTGATTGGTTGGAATTTTAATAAAAAGTTTAATTATTTGTATTATATAACAATTTTCTTTTGAAATTAAGCAAATGAATTTCATGGTCAATATTAGGTTCTTCAAATTTGATACACAAAACCTTGAGTCTTTCTAGGCATTGATTAGTGAAAAAAAAATAATACTCGAAATATATAAAGACGATTATACCTTTTCTGCCCAAGAGTCTTTGTATTCTACAATATAAGGATTTTGCACTTTCGAAATAACCTCCATCTGCACAAATGGGACACGAAGAGCATATTATTTTTATGGTAGAATTAAGCATAATAATAACCTGTGATTAATGACAATTATACCATATTTAAGTCAATTAATTTGTAGAATACCAACAATATAACGTAACGTACATTTTAAACTTTTCTATATAAACAAACTAGGTTATGATCCGTGAAAAATCACGGGCTGTAAATAATTTTACTTGTTTATAATTTTTATAAAATACAAAAATTTATAGTTAATTACATGATTATTACTAATATGATAAGAAAATATATATTATGCTTCTAAATGCAAAATATGGAATATGACCTTACAAATTATATAAGATGCATGTGACTTACAAATTTGATAACAGGGTCACAACTCACAACATTATTCGATGAAGATGCAGTTTGATGAATTGAATGATGTCCCAAATTTGAATTTAGAAGGTTTGAAATTTCTCATCCATATATAATACCTCTATAAGTGAAAATTATGGAAATAAGTGATCAAAATTTAGAAAATTATGAGAATATAATAAAAAGAGTAATGATATTTAGGCATACCATATAAACCTACTCATAGGCATACTTATTAGATGAATACACGTATCAAAATCAAAGGATAATATTAGGAGAGAGAATTAGTGGAATACACATGTCATCCTATCAAGTGGATAGACCTATGAGTAGGTCTAAATGGTAGGTCTAAAATCATTTCTCTTAAAAAACTTCTCTAAGTTGTCCGTGATTCATCACGGGTTATAGGCTAATACTATATAATACGATGAATGTACATTACCATTGGAAACATTAGATAATGGAGTCTTAACATTTATTTGATGAAGATGAAGTTTGACAATATAATGATCTCGCAATTTGGAAGGATGAAAGTTGAAACTTTCACTTCCATAAATAGTACTTACTGTGTTAAATTTTCAATGCGATTTCAATACATGTAACAAAAATATAAAATTAGTAGTGGATTCTATAAAATACCCAAAATACTTCATTACCTTGGTCGTAGTTTAATCCTCCAAGATACTCCAACGTGTTAAATCTGAGCTCCAATTCAGATAACTTAGTTACTTATTTATATATCTTACTTGAAGTCGCCCAAGGTGTGTATTGAATCCAATTCAGATAACTTAGATACGTATCATTTATTTTGGTCTTGTGAAGTCGCCCGAGGTGTGTGGCGGGCAATTGGAAATTGGTTGCAAGTCATTGATACGAATGCGGAAGATTTGGACGTTTTTTTTACATAGGTTGGATTCTAGCTCTCTCAGTTCCAAAAGTAAAGTAATAATTGAGGCGGTGGCTCTCACGGTTTTGTGGATTATTTGGCGGCACAGAAACGCGATCACATTCAATAGTGGTGATGCAAGGAGAAATTTGCTTGTTGATTCGATTAAAGAGGTGTCTTATCTTTGGATTTGTAATCGCCGTCCGAAATTTAGAGTTAGTTGGACTGAATGGCTTATTTTACCTTGTAACTCTTAGTTTCGTTAGTTTCTCTCTTGTATGTTGGTTTCTAGCTTTTTGCTAGTTTGTTTATATTAATTGATAGTTGTTTCCAAAAAAAATATCTTACTTGAAACTTTTGGGAAATTATAAAGCTTTAGGTATAATTTTGCTAAGTGAAATCCATACGATATTCAATTTTTGTGTAAACATAATTCCTACAACTGGAATAAAGAAATACAATTGTTACTTTATTTCTGTTCGATCCTCATGTATTGTGCTTAATTTCCAGTAACACATTTTTCATTCAAATGAAGCACATATTTTGTCATTCTAATTCCGGTTGTAGACTTTAAGTATATTAATGAGTTTTATTTAAGAGTGGATGATATCATCACGACCTCTCTTTTCTTACCGCTAGAGATGCTACTCCTACAGTTATTGGTGGTCGATTTCTAGTTCCTCCTGCTCGATATAATGTTCAACAAAGGCAACGTGCCAAAGCTAATTTACAAGCTTATTCGTTCATGCTTCAAGGCTTACCAAATGACATTTATAATAGCCTTGATAGTCTTGAAATATGAAAAGAACTTTGAGATGAAATCAGAAAACAAATGGAGGGAACAATATTAGGAAATAAAGCAAAGATGGTTACTACTTTAAATTCATATCAAACATTTAAAGCCACAACCGGGGAAGATTTACAAAGCACTTATCTTCGATGCTGTAATTTGTTGAATGATCTCCGCAAAAACAATTAGAAAAAGGAAAATCTTGAGATCAATATCAAATTCATCAACAGTCTTCTCCCCGAGTGAGAAATGTTTGGAAATAGTGCCATGCAACACAAGGATCTCAGTCTGATCGATATTCATGAACTTTATGAATATTTGCACCAAAATGAGCCTATGGTGAAAAACATAGTTAAAACAGACAAGATACAGCAAATGCTCTTGCACTTCTTACAAAACAACATCATCAGTATAATGAGTCTGCTAAAATGAAAGAAAAAGTAGAAGCATCTACACCAGCAATAACTGATGATATGGGAAAAGAACTGCAAGAAGTACTTCAAGCTATGTCGTCACTCATTTCCAACTATCAGAAGAAATACTACTCAAGGCCTACAAACAATAATCTGAGATTTTCATCCAATTTCAAGTCTGCTCCATCCAATACAAACTCAACCGATAAACCAACTCTCACACCTTTGGATCCAACGAAGAAATGCTATAATAGTGATATTGCTGGTCACTTCTCCCGTGATTGCAAGAAACAAAAAGTTCATGATTCAGAGTACTTTAAACATAAGATGCTGATGGCAAAACAAATTGAGACTGGCCAAGTGTTATTAGCTGAGGATCTTCAGTGGATGGAAGATTCAGAACTGAGGATGAAGAACATGTCGCAAACTTGTGCTATATGGCAAGAAAAAATGCTTAGGTTTCAAATCGATTCAATGAAGAAGCCAATAAAGAAATTGAGGTAATCAGTTCTCACTTATCAAATTCCGATAATTTCATTGGTCCTGATACTTGTTTTGTTAAAACTCAGATATCTGAAGTTGATTCTTTAAAACAAACCATTTTATTTGAAAAAGATTTAAATACTCAACTTCAAGAACGTTTAAACGATTTAGAAAATCAAAGTGAACAAACTGTTCATTTAGGTGAACAACTTGTTCATAGGATTAAACAAATTCAAATTTTCAAACAAAAGAATCTGGATTTACAAATTTAAGTACCAGAAAGGAAGGTCAAATATGAAAATGATATGATGAATCTGTCTCATAAAATTTCTAAAAAAGAAATTGAAATCAAAAATATTAAAAATACACAAAATTCATTATCCACGGATCAAAATGATAAATATAACAAATTGTACATTGAAACCTTTCATGAATTTCAAATAACTAAAAACTGGTTGGATCGTAAACAACAAGAATTTGTTGATAATGAAAAACAATTTAAATATTTAAACGATCAAATAAAAGAATTATCTGAAAAATTACATAATAAACACCTCACTACATCACATGAAATAAATCGTCAACAGAATATCATCAATAACCTTAAAAATGATAACGATCAATTGAATTCCCACATCAAACATCTTGAAGAATTAATCGCCAAAAGAGGACACACTGATCAAACCATTCATTTGAATAAGCCTAAAGAATTCAAATACTTCAATTCAAAAGAAGGTTTAGGAGCTGATAAACCAGAATATCTTCGCAAGGCGTGTGATGTGCTTCCAACTCTATATGACTACAACTACATGCATCTAGATATTTGGCAAAGCTTCATTGGAATGACAAAAGAGGAAGAAGAGATTGAGACATTCAATCGAGCTAAGAAGGAGAATGCAAAAATTAGTTTCAACTATGGTGAATTAAATAAAACATATGAAACTAAAAAGGCTAAATTTGTAAATGATGATTATATTCAAATTGGCACACCAGAAGAATTTGAGATTAAGGGTAATGATGTACTTCAACAAAAAGTAACACCAAATATTTATGTCCTGTCACTAATTCTAGAAAAGAAAATTTGTCAACTGGAAACTGAAATAGATGAAACACATAAGGCGTTTGACAAAGAAAATCAGTTTTACAAACCAAAATTTATGAATTAGAAGATAAAATTGTTGAAATAAAATTTGTTTCTAATCAAAGTGCTTCTCCAAAACCAAAATCTCTCATTGATAATTTTTCTACTCCTAAAATTCCAGTTATTTTAAAAAGATATTCTAATTCAGATAGAACCTTAGAATCCAAGCTTAAGAACCTTAGAATCTAATTCAGATAGAACCTTAGAACCTTAGAAGCCCGGAGTTGAGCAATTTAAGAAGTCTAGTCCATCTAGGGCTAGTATGCTTAAGTCAAAGGAGCATAAGAAGTCTAGATCCCTTTCGTTGTGTATCGTCCAGTTAATTACTCTCTTAATTGTGATAATATGTTTGTTGAAAATGATCAAAATGGTAACTAGATATATTTTGATAAAAAGACGAATAAACCAATTTCTCAGTATGATGAAAGATATTTCATTAAGATTGATGCTCCATGTGGTACTAGAAACGATGATCTTCATAAATTTGGAAAAATCATTAAATCGTGCAATACATGTTTTCCACATCCATGCAAGACATGTGTGTCTCGTCCACTTCAATCTACTCTAAAATGATCAAACCCACCAATCTCTAATAAATCTTCATCTATACGTCATCTCGTCTATCGAGAAGTTTCCACACCTCAATCGTCTAATTCAGGTTCCCCGACGAATTCTCACAAGATGAATACCAAACAATCCACATTTGTTAAATACAAATGGATCAAAAATGAACAATCAAACTGGATTTTACATTCTCCTGAGAAATCTTTAAAATGGACTATAAAATTAATAAAAATAGAACTGCCTCCTTGCAGTTCTCCAAAACTCTAAATTCGTCATTCCTTGTACACTACATAAAACATCTAATACTAATTATTCAGGACTCATAACTGAATGGGTACCTAAATTGTTTTAATTATTTGATGTAGAATACATGGTACCTTGATTCTAGGTGTTCAAGGCATATGACCGGAAACAAGGAATATTTAATGAATTTTAGGGAGAAATATTTGGGTACAGTTCGGTTTGGGAATGACCATTTGGCTGCCATAATGGGAATTGGAGATATCATTCGTCATAGTTTAATCATTAGAAATGTGACTTATGTTGAAGATCTTGCACACAATCTTTTTAATATTGGTCAATTCTGTGATAAAACTTTGGAAGTTAATTTCCGATCTAAGAGGTGTGCTGTTCGAACTTATGACGGTAAAGAAATCATTACTGGATCTTGTGAGACAAATATGTTTACTATCAATTAAAAGACGTGGTCCCACTTGAAGAAGTGTGTTTAGTTGTAAAAGTGACATCAAATGAATCATGGTTATGGCCCCGTCTTCTTTCCACCTAAATTTCAAAACTATCAACAAATTGGTAGAAGGTGGTCATGTCTCTGGTCTTCCAGATGTCTCATTTGATAAAGATCATCTTTGTTGTCCTGCGAAATGGGCAAAATGACAAAAAAATCTCATAAGTCCAAACCAGTTCAAAGTACTTCAAAACCGCTTGAATTACTTCATATGGACTTATGCGGTTCAATGAGTGTCCAATCAATAGCCGGAAAATGGTATGTGTTGGTGATTGTAGATGATTATTCACGTTATACATGGGTTTATTTCGTATGTACGAAAGATGAAGCAGCTGATATCAATATTTCCTTCATCAAGAAAACCCAGACAAATTTGAAATTAAAATTCCATACCATTCGTACTGACAATGGGACTGAATTTAAAAATCAAACGTTAGATTCTTTCCTTGAATCAGTGGGTATATCCCATCAATTTTCCGCTTCACGAACTCCACAACAAAATGGGGTTGTTGAACGAAGAAATCGTACCTTAGTTGAAGTTGCTCGTACCATGCTTTCATTTTCAAACCACCCATTATCTCTTTGGGCTGAAGCCATAAGTACGGCATGTTTCACTCAAAATCATTCAATCATCAACAAAACCTACAACAAGACTCCATACAAACTCATTAATAACCGCATTCCAAATGTTAATTTTTTCCATATTTTCTGGAGTCGTTGCTTCATCCTTAACGACAAAGACAAATTGAATAAATTTGAAGCTAAAGCTGATGAAGGAGTCTTTGTGGAGTACTCACGTGAATTTGCATCTTTCAGAGTATATAATCGTTCAAATAGGACGATACGAGAAAGTGTCAATGTTACATTTGATGAGACTTTTCCTCTAGATTCACTGACTACAAATGTTGAAATTCCTTTACCTTCCTCGTCTCCTTCCACATCTCAAAATGATTTTGATGTATTGTTTGAACACTTTTATGATGACTATCATAACATCCAACATACATTACTTGAGGAGCTGGCGTTCCATTTCCCTCAGTAGCTGTTGTTCAATCCATTAATGTACCTGAAGTTCAAATTAAGTCCAACTTCTACTGATTCTCCATCTCAATCATCTGCTGCTCCAAATACCACCTTATCTACATCAGATTCTGAAGGGTTTCATTACTCTGATCAACCCATTGGGCCGACCACCTAGTCACTTGGTTCGAACCATACTGACAAGAACATGATGGTGTTCTTGCCGGTTAAACCAACTAGCTAGTTTAATCCCTAAAAGCGAAACTGAGATTAAACCTAATCCTTAAACCCTAAAGGATTATAGGAACTTGGAAATCAAACTTGATAAACAAGAAAGAAACCTTGTACGAAAAACTCGAACACACACATTGCTTGTGTGTGTTCGTCGACTACAACCAAGAACCCTAGGGTTCTTAGTGCCGAATTCGAACAAGAGGGGAGAGGGGTAAAGGGTTTCCCAAAACATACCTTATTTCTTGCTTAAGAAAGTCCACTGATGATGAAGACAATGAGCGACCTTCTAGTTGATCCTTGCAATGAACTTGTTCTTCAAAACTCGAAGAACACGAAGAACGAACGAAGAACACGAAGAACACAAACTTGTGTTCTTGTGTGTGGGGTTCGGTCGATCGAAACAAAGGGGAATGGAGGGGATTTCGTGTGATGGAGTGTAACACAATAAGGGAAGCTTAAGCCTTCTATTTATAATAGAAGGACTTTCACTTAGGGCCCTTCTAGTTTAATTAAGATCAATCTCTTAATTAAACTTATCTCTTACACATTAAACCCTTATGGTTTTACTAGTTATTGTTGTCACACTTAATCATCAAATGCCTTAGTATTATGCACTTATATATTTCGGTATATATATATACATACACGAAACATATACTTGTGTTATATACCTTTAATAATTAACTTAGACAATAATATTTTCCAATCACTATATGATTTAATAACTGTAACTCATATTATGGATAATCTATAATTAACATATTGTATATTTACTCAACTAGTAAATGCACAAATACTTGTATTAATTAGTTAGTTAAACTAATCTAGTAATAAGTTAAACTTAACTTAATACTTAACTGATTCATAATGACTATTATGAATCATTCCTCTTCATAGTATCATTACGTATCTTGCTCGTATTACATGCACTCACCGGTGTGACCCTTAAGTGTTTCATAGGTTTGAGTGTATCATCATAGGTTGACTTAACTGTGCACATAATTCCAACAAAATCCAACTTGTGCAAGTTCGTAACCTTTATCTTAATGACACGAGCTACAGTGGCCTTCTAGATGGGCATGTAGGTAACCAACCCCATAAAAACAGCTTATGTAACCCAGGTATAGTTTCGAAAAACTCTTTAATAGCGTCTCCTAGTAAAGAACACCTTGTCTCTACTTCTTGGGCAACGTTGTTAGGTTCATACCTTGCAGCTCGATATTTGTGATAACGTATACGAGCATGGTAGAAAAATCAACTCCTGTATGCGAAATCATTTCATGAATTCTTGATTAAAACTGTTGTGATAAACGACAAAGAACAAATCAGTTCGTTTGGGCATGGCCATGCACTTACCAGTTTTCTTATCATGTCAAAGGACCCGTAAATATCTCTCCTAAAAAGGAGGTTCAATTACCATCTTGTTATATTTCGATTCAAAATACAACTTCCTATGTACCCAGTAAGGCCTCGTATGACTACCATATTCAGGCTTGTCTAAGACGAACCAAAGTACATTAGTCATTGTATCCCAAAGCAAATACCTCAGGCTTAAGGACAATCCTAGTGAACAATACTTTTGAACTTTTCAACCACGAAGTATTGTCACGGTGGTCAATCCAATATTCGTCGGGCTCCAACAGAATATCACCGCTATTTGGTCCACAACAAAAGTTGTTGTAGCTATCTTCGAGAAAACTCGAATCTCCACCAAATACCGCGATGACGTTAACGTCCCATCAAGGTTCCCACCAAGATGAGTAGTCACGGATTATATCTTTTGAATAAATAGACTTTTGTTCATGGATATTGTAAAACAGACAAAGTCTTGAATAACAATGATACTAACTCATGTATTATTCCTCACTGGACATAGATACAGAATTATTACTGCATCATTACTTATTCCTTTCGTTCGTGTTGATTACTTAATGACTTTTACAATTTTTCTTGTAACTTTATCACTAAACTAGACATTTCTATTAGACTAAAGACATAATACAAGTATTTGAAAAACACTATTACTTTTGTCTTTCCTAGATTTTGTTCTTCCAACTTCTAGAACATATTCTAGTCTTGCCTTTTATGAAATTCCGTAAACATAGAAGTATTGGAAATAACTCCTTAGTTTCTTGAATTCATAAAATTCACCTTGTAACTAAAGCCTCTTTTAGTTACTTGATTTGTAGATATCTTGTTACTAGTTCAAGAAATTTCCTTATATAAATATGTTAGTCATATCTCCCACTTAATTTTATGAAAATAGGCATCACTTAAACTATTATTTTAACCTAGTCAAAATCTTTATAGTTTAACCTTTAAGAATTCATCAATTATTAAAGTCATCCTTTGGATTTGCGAATATCCAACATTTCTTTTGAGGGAATCATGACTTTCATTGATCAATGTATCTAACAAGTATAAGACACTTGAAACGATAATTTCAATTCTTAAATATATTAGTATCTTTTAAGAACTTCATTTAATGCCAAAGTCATTTCTTGGATTTGATAAAATATCCATCATTCCTATTAGGGAATTATGACTTGATTAAATATTGTATTTATTAAAAGTGTAAAAGACTTGCAATAATACCTTTTAATTCTTAAATACTTTAATATAGTTCTTATCTTTTAAAAGTTCATTTAATGTCTAAGTCATTCTTCTTGGATTATAGGAATATCCAATTATTCTTATTAGGGAATTATGACCTCATTAAATTCATGTATCACAAGTATTAAAGACTTGTAATAATACTCTGTAATGTCTATCTTGATTATATTGGAATTATATCCAATATAATCATACTATATTAATACTAATACTTTAAAACTTTCTATCATAAGTAACCATTACTTAAGATGTTTTAAATTAAGTTCAATGTACCTTTTGAAGTTGATGCTTTCCATAAAAACTCTTAAATACTTTCATTAGAAAAACTTTCTAATTACTAGTATCTAAGTAATTTGAGCTTTTAAGATATTCATACACCAATCAAACAAATTTAAACAATGATATCATTTAAGTCGATACTTGACTTTATAATCTAGTCATAAAACTTGACTAGTATAATCAACACACATGCACACACAATATAATTCAACCATGGATTCAACGATGATAAACTTAAAATCGAAATTTATCGTAAAATAGAAAATTGTAATTTTGTTCAAAACAACTAAAAACCAAAAATTGTTTTACTGAATCCATATGAAAAATATTGAATCAAAAAAAAAATCTTGGTGCTCGTGGGATCCAACTCAAGTAGGCTACCATCACTTTTCATATCCTCCTGCAATAAACGATTGCAAAGGTTAGATTACTCGTAATGTACTTTACAAGTATCTCAAAGTGATTTAGAAGTTCAGTGGTGTTACCTGAAGAACTAGCAAGTCCTCCACCACCGGCAATCTTTGGACAATCCAATTTCCAATGCCCGACCTCTCCACACTTGAAGCACCGATTCTCGGCCTTCGCTATGTTGGGTCTCACCTTCTTGCCTTTATGCTTGATCATTTTACCACTCGGCATTCCCTGGCTAGGATTGGTTTAACCCTTTCCTTTACCATTTTTCCCTTCTCCATCGCCATCATCAGTTACCGTGCGATCCCTCTTAGAATTGGTCCCAATATTCAACTCAACAGCCTCGAGCATAGATTGTAGCTCAGAAATGGATTTATCCATATCGTATTTACTGTAGTTGGCTACAAAGAACTTGTAGTCATCGGATAATGAGTTGAGTATAATGTCAATTGCTAACTGCAATGGCATGACGTGACCAAGTCTAGCAAGGTGATCAACGTGCACTTTCATTTTCATGATGTGTGCACTCACTGATGTTCCCTTAGCCATCTTGCAAGAAGTGAATGCCTTACAAGCATAAAATGCTTGTCCTGGTTCATTCTTTACATCCTTGGCAGGTGGATTTAATAAGTTTCTTTCTAAGTCATTTTTATTCCTCTCTTGTCTGATCATGATCTTAAGATCACGTCTCCAATTGGGGAAATTTGACCCAGTCAATTCTCTCTTTCCTAGAAAGAAACGTCGCGAGAGTTTGTTGTAGTTTATCGTTGTGGTTGTTGCTGCCATATACAAATCAAACCCAGTTTAATTATTAATCATCAATAAACATTCTCTAAAATATATTATAAACCCATAATTAATATTTTAGGCCTAGGATCCATATATCACATTCTCGACGCAAGGTTTGGGCACTTCCCGACGAGACATGTTGTTTCTGGTAGGTAACATCCTTACCGGTCGTATCAAGACTTGACACGATTCCTTGGGGTCGTAGAATCTTTAAACTTATAACTTACCACAACCTTGTACAATTTTAATCGTACATTTCTAAGTTGCAATAAAGTCTAGTATGTTTATTCTACTCAAGTACTTTTTGGCCCGGGACTCCCGATTATCACCAAAGTAGATTAGAGCATCTAAGACAATGCGATGCTCTGCGCCGGGAGTCCCGATTATCACAGAACCTTACGCACCCTAACACTCGCAATGATTTGAATCCATATCTAAGGTTCTTTATCCTTACAATATGAATATCGTTGAACAAGTGAGGTGTTCCATTAGGTGGATAGTATTTCGATCTAAGATTTTCTTGGGTTTGTTTAAGTCTTAAACTAAACTTAAACCTTATTCCAATTTTAATCCTTAATTTTAAAATGAGCGATTCGTGTACTTAATTCCACAAGACGCCTTTCTAAAATTACCTTTAAAACTTTAAGTTTTAAATTTGTTCGATTTTACTTGTATACCTTAAAACGAGGTGTACAAATGATATTACTAAGTTTTGTGAAAAAAACTTTAACTTAATAAAACGTACTTGTTTTGTTTACTTGAAAAACTTTTAAACCTTTTGTTAAACTTTAAAATAGAGATTTTAATTTTTTATGACTTACAAACACAAGTAATAACTCTAATTTAACATATCTAGTTTTTCTATGTCTAATAATAAAATTAAACATTTACTTATTAGATTCTCCAAAATATGTCTTAGGGACATATTTATAAACTTTGTGACTTTCTTGTGTAGCTCCCACTAATTCCAACAAACATGATGGAACTTAAGCATAAACACAATCACTAGTTTGAACTTTGTGAATACTAATAAACTTATTATATAAAAACTATATATAATAATTTTAGTTTGTTTGAACCATTCTTATATTCAACTTAGACTTAGTTAAATATAGGTTCTTAAATTTCCTATGTTATTTAACCCTTGATCATTAATCTAGTACTTTACGTAACTCGTAATATACTTTGTACAATTAACTAGTTATAATCACTTTTAACTTTATACAATCTAATATTTATAACTTTCGTATTATTATCTAATTACAATAAAACCTTACTTTGTATAATTTCTAGTTGTTTAAAACTTTGTACATTTATAGTTTAATTATAACTTAATACAAATTTCTAGTAACTTAATATTACAACTATGATCAAAATAACATATATATTTAATGTTCCATTTTAATCTTGTATTTAATATACATACATATTTATATCTTTAAAACCTTATAAGATTCTTAATAAGAATATTATTTCTAATTTGTACATGTGTATTTTAACTTAGACTAATTAAAATACGTACAAACTATTTTATCTTTTTTTAAAACTCATTTTCTTTTAAATGTTTTAACAAATCCGAAATATATATATTAATATAAACACATCTTGTTAATTTTATGACTTTAAAATTAACACTTCTCTTTTATCCTTAATTAAATTTAATTAATTAAACCCTTATCTTGTTCTTGATCAATTAAAACTAGGTTTCAATTTTCTTGATCAATAACGCATCTTAGTTAAAGATTGATCCTAATTTATCCTATTCAAACAATTATTAAACTTTGTTTAAATTCTAGGATAAATTATAACCTTTTAATAATTTTATTTAAACTTACTCATTTAAATCTTCTAAACAAACATTTGTCTAGATTTCTAGATTTAAAGAACTAGCTTTAATTAACTCATTAAAACAATAATTAAAACCTCATTTAACATAAACTTGTTTAATTTTCTAGGTTCTAGATTATGTTCCTGATTAATCCTATTAACTAATTAAACTAAGCTAGTTTAATGTTCTTGAGCCTAGGTTACTTCTAGGGTTTCAAAAATTCCCTTAAGCCTAAGAAACTTTTCCACCAATTAAACTAAGCTAGTTTAACAAACTTGGTGTCCAAGTATCCTCCTAGATCTCGAAATCTTGAGAAAGGAAAGAATCCTTTTGACCAATTAAACTAAACTAGTTTAATAAACTTGGTCCTAGATTTTGAAGATCAATGTAAAAAGGAAAGAATCCTCTTGACCAAAAACTTTGACATTCTTGATCCTAGGGTTCTTGTAATTTTCGAAATTTCTAGGGTTAGGGAAAGAAACCTTTTGACCAATTAAACTAAACTAATTTAATGTTCTTGGTCCTAGGGTTCTTTCTAGATCTTGAAAATTCTAGGGTTAGAATCCTTATGATCAGTTAAACTAAACTGTTTAACATACTTGGTCTAGGGTTCTTTACCCTTATTCGAAATCTACAAGGAAGAAAAAGAAGAAGGAACAAAAATAAAAATAAAAACTTGGAAATTAAACAAACAAAAACTTTGTTATGCTGGTTTAGATTTCTAAACCATCCCTCTGATACCACTGAAGGGTTTCATTACTCTGAACAACCCATTGGGTCAACCACCTAGTCACTTGTTTCGAACCATACTGACAAGAACATGATGGTGTTCTTGCCGGTTAAACCAACTAGCTAGTTTAATCCCTAAAAGATTAAACCTAATCCTTAAACCCTAAAGGATTGAAATCAAACTTGATTAACAAGAAAGAAAACTTGTACGAAAAACTCGAACACACACATTGCTTGTGTGTGTTCGTCGACTACTACCAAGAACCCTAGGGTTCTTGGTGCCGAATTCGAACAAGAGGGGAGAGGGGAAAAGGGTTTCCTAAAACATACCTTATTGCTTGCTTAAGAAAGTCGACTGATGATGAACACAACGTGCGACCTTCTAGTTGACCCTTGCAATGAACTTGTTCTTCAAAACTCGAAGAACACGAAGAACGAACGAAGAACACGAAGAACAAAAACTTGTGTTCTTGTGTGTGGGGTTCGGCCGATCGAAACAAAGGGGAAGGGAGGGGATTTCGTGTGATGGAGTGTAACACAATAAGGGAATCTTAAGCCTTCTATTTATAATAGAAGGACTTTCACTTAGGGCCCTTCTAGTTTAATTAAGATCAATCTCTTAATTAAACTTATCCCTTACACATTAAACCCTAATAGTTTTACTAGTTATTGTTGTTACACTTAATCATCAAATTCCTTAGTATTATACACTTATATATTTCGGTATATATATATATACATACACGAAATATATACTTGTGTTATATACCTTTAATAACTAATTTAGACAATAATATTATGCAATCACTATATGATTTAATAGCTTTAAATCATATTATCGAAAAATTTATAATTAACACATTTTATATTTACTCAACTAGTAAATGCACAAATACATGTATTAATTAGTTAGTTAAACTAATCTAGTAATAAGTTAAACTTAACTTAATACTTAACTAGATTCATAATTACTATTATGAATCATTCCTCTTCGTGGTATCATTACATATCCTGCTCGTATTACATACACTCACCGGTGTGACCCTTAAGTGTTTCGTAGGTTTGGATGTATCATCATAGGTTGACTAACTGTGCACATAATTCCAACAGATTCTGCATCATCTTTGGAAAACCAATCATCTCCGGATAATCCCTCACCCCCTGCTCACGCTGCCACTACTCAAACTGCCCAAGCTCCACCTTTGGTGATTGATTTTTCCAAGTTCAATGTTCAACGTGTTGATCCTCCACCTCCAACATTCTCTACTCATATGGAAATTATCCCACATCCTGCATTCACTGATACCTCAAAAATCATTCCGGGTCAAATAATCAGAAATCATGACTCTTCTGTTCAAACCCGTAGAGCCACTGCTGATGAATGTCAATACTCCGCTTTTCTAAGCTCTAATGAACCTAAGAAAGTCAGTGAAGCTCTTTCGGACCCAGACTGGACCCTTTCTATCCAAGAGGAAATCAATCAATTTGAACGTTTAATAGTTTGGCGCCTGGTTCCAAAACAACCCGGGAAATCTGTTATTGGTACTAAGTTGATTTTCAAGAACAAGAAGGATGAGAATGGGATTTTAGTTCGTAATAAAGCACGTCTGGTTGCGAAAGAGTATTCTCAACAGGAGGGCATTGACTTCGAAGAAACATTTGCTCCAGTTGCACGAAGAGAAGCCATTCGTATATTTTTAGCATATGCAACACATAAAAATTTTACAATCTATCAAATGGATGTAAACTGCATTATTAAATGGCATTCTCAATGAAGAAGTTTTCATTCACCAACCCGAAGGTTTTGTAGATCCAAAATTTTCTAATCATGTGTATATTCTCGAAAAAGCTTTATATGGTTTAAAACAAGCTCCTCGTGCGTGGTATGATGTGTTATCCAAATTCTTAGTGGATTCTGGTTTTTCAAAAGGAAAATTTGATACAACACTATCCATCACGCGAGAAGGGGAAGATATTGTACTCATTCAGATTTATGTCGATAATATCATCTTTACTTCTACAAATCCTAAATACTACAAACGATTTTCTGATCTTATGGTTAAAAGATTTGAAATGAGTATGATGGGGGAGTTGAATTTCTTTCTTGGTCTTCAAGTTCATCAATTACCTACATGGATCTTCATTAATCAATCCAAGTATATTACTGATTTTTTGAAAAAATATCAGATGGATGATTGTAAACCAATTCCTACACCGATGCCACCTGGTTCTAAATTACATGCTGATTCTGATGGTAAACTTGTTGATATTACCAATTATCGGGGGATGATAGGATCTTTATTATATCTGACTGCCAGTCGGCCGGATATTATGTTCTCAACTTGCATTTGTGCTCGGTATCAGGCTCTCCTAAAGAATCACATCTTCAAGCAGTCAAACGTATCATTAGTTATCTAAAGGGTACTCGGGATATTGGTCTTTGGTATCCCAAAGAAAATTCGACTGACTTGACTGCATTCTCTGATGCTGATCATGCTAGATGTATGCTTGATCGGAAGAGTACATCTGGAAGTGTCTAATTTCTGGGAGATAAATTGGTGAGATGGTCCTCTCGGAAGCAAAGTGTATCTCTTTCTATATCAGAAGTTGAATATGTTGCTGCCACAAGCTGCCTATCCCAGGTAATTTGGATGCAGTCATAATTAAAATATTATGGCTTTTCATATAGTTGTATTCCTTTATATTGTGATTTACGAAGTGCAATTGCAATTTCATGCAATCATGTTCAACATTCGAAAACTAAACATATTGATCTTCGATATCATTTTATTAAAGATCACGTTGAACAAGGTAATGTGAAATTGTACTTCGTTTCAACCGATTTTCAATTGGTTGATTTGTTTACCAAGGCTTTAGAAGAAAAACGTTTTAGCTTTCTTGTGTATAAGCTTGGTATGCTAAATCTCAAGACTTAAAACATTTTACTTTTCAACTTTATATTTTTGTTGTTATTTTATTTTTCATTGTTACAATAAAAATGGCTTTCAAGTACATCAGCTTGAAACCCGTTCTTAATGACATCACTGGTTTAGGGGGAGAATTTCTATATTCACTTGTCAAGGGGGTGAAAATTCGTTATGCACTCTTCAAAGGGGAGCATTTTTATGAAACATCATTGGTAAAGGGAGGGCATCTTCATTGCTAACCCAATTTCTATTCATTATTCAATTTTTCAGAAACTCAATCTCAAAATTTTCAAATTTTTTACATATTGAGTTTCATTAATTCAGATTCATAAATTTTTACCAAAATCATATGTTGCCAACGTAGGATACAAGTTTTTGTTAAATTAATTCGTCGATCTCTTTACTAATTTCGATTAGTATTGATTGCGTATGTTAATGACAAACTTATGTCTCTTGCGTTGATGACATCATCTTCTCAGTTTTTCTTTCAAACTTAAACTCAAAATCTTTCAAACACTCTTTGAGTTTCGTTGTTGCCACACCTTTGGCACAACTCCATACTAAATTCCAAATTTTTTTTACTCAAAAACATATGTTACCAACTTAGGATACAAATTATTGTCACATTCGTCGATCTTTTTACTAATCTAAATAAGTACTTATTGCGTCTGTTTATGACAACCTTTTGTCTCTTGCGTTGTTGACATCACATTCTTATTTTTCATTTAATGTGAAACTCAAATCTTTCAACAAAATTCAACTCTTTGAGTATCGTTGGTGCCACAACTTTGGCCCAACTCAATCTTAACTGTTCAAATTTTTTTTAGACTCAAATTTTTGTGTTAATAACGTAGGATATAAGTTTTTGACAAATTCGTCGATCTCTTTACTAATCTCATTAGTATTGATCGCATCTGTTTATGTCAAACTCTTTTCTCTTGCGTTGTGGACCTCACTTTCTCATACAGAGTTGACATGATATGCTCAACATCTGTTTATTCCACACAAATTTTTTTAATCATACTTTGTGCTCACAATGATGTGTTCACAACAAAGGATATAAATTTTGGTCAAATTCGTCGATCTCTTTAATGATTTAGGTCAGTACTGATTGCATCTGTTTATGACCAACATTTTTCTCTTGCGTTGCTGACATAATTTTCAAATCTTATTCTGATTTTGCACAGTTTTTTTCATATTTCAAATACATGTTTGAAACACTCAACACAAGTTGTTGTTAAATTCGTCGATCTCTTTACTAATTTTGATTAGTACTGATTGCATCTGTTTATAACAACTTCTTGGATTGATTGTTCTTACCATTTTCAAACAATGTTTACAAATATACATCAATGGAGAAATAATTTTTGTTTTTGTCTGAACAGTTCATATTCAATTCTGAATTATTCATACAATCACACACACAAATAATTTTTGTGCACTGATCTTTGATCCACTCCACCAAATTGATCTCTTTTAAATTTCAAATCATTGCTAAACAATGTCTTCAATCATCCTGTCTGACAAATTCGTCGATCTCTTTTCTGAAGTTCTTCGGTAAAGATTGCTTCTGTTTATGACTTCAGGTGAGTCTTGACATTGTTAATCTTCATTTTTCAAATATTTTTCTCCAAGTTTCTTGGCTAAAAGCATTTTTGATCTGGTTACTTCGTGGGTACTAAATGTTACTGGTTCTCGATTCCGATACGCAACACACAAACATCCAATCTTGGCTCATCTATTACAAAGACACACAATCTACTCTATCATCAGTGCATGTACTGCTTCACCACTAGTTTATGTTCATTAAAGTTTGAAATCTTCTCAGTTTAAACAAGGCAGTCATTTAGCGTAAACATGATGATCCTGATCATGATCCTCATGAGGGGGAGAAATGAGCAAGAAGTAGTTCAAGTACCGGGTTTATAACTGAAAACATCAAGAAGAACCACAGACATCTTCTCAAAGAAGAAAACTCATGTCTCATGTACTCAAATTAAATGCAAAATCAAAATTAGTTTATATCAAGTGATTCAGAGGAAAAGAAAATGCTAATCAATGTATTAAACGGAAAAACAAGTGAAGAAGCAGAAACCGATTCATCTACACAAATCTCTCTCAAATTCACAACCATTTCTATTCAAATCTTACTCTAACAAATCATTCTTTCCAAAACACAAAATATCCACCACATCTTTCCAAATCTTAAACAAATCATTCTTTTCAAAATTCAAAACATCATCATCTTAAACTTATAAAACCTCTACCACAAAATCCAAAACAAACTCTCCGATCACTGAAATCCCAGACAACTGCTTTTCAACTGACATTCCATTACCAGAACTTTTAACCTTAAGTGAACCATTTTTAGATCTTTCTTACACCAACAGATTCAACAAAAAATATTTCCTTTGAGTGTCTGAAACTTCAAAATTCTGTGATGGTATGTTTTCGAAATTCAAAAAACATTTCATGCCAAAGGTAGAAATCCTAATTGCTTCCACAGCCAATCAAATGTAAATGTTGAACGACGAAACCTAGATATAATAATTACAGCTATTGACGACAAATTAAATTGGAGGAATGTAATTAGACATTTTGAAATACATCTGGGAGTACGAGAACGTCGTCATGCGTCCACTTTTTCAACGACGGTACGCAACGCTCTACCAAAATTTGGTCAGTACAAGGTTTTGTGTTGGGAGCATGAACAACCTACATATGAGAGAAAGAGGCAAAAGGTTGCTGAAAGAGGTTAATCGTTAAAGATTTGGATTGGGTGCTTAAGTCCAAAAAGGGGGAGATTGTTAGGACTAGTTTTGGGTTAAATGTATGCAATAAGTCTTAATTAAACTAGTTGTGAGAGAGGGTATAAATACCATGTAATTAACCATAATGGTTAAGCGTTTAGTCATTTATCTCACTTACTCTTTGAAAAGCTTCCCTCTATTTTTCTCTCTACTCTCTCTTTTTCTTCTACATCAAATCAAACAATCTATGGATTAACTGCAATTGATTGAAGCTAACAGTTGGAGAATGGAGATGCAATTGACCTGGACTGTACAAGTTGTTATTGTTAGGTCACAACAACCTTGTAGGATTCACATGGCGGAACTTGAATCCCACATTACTGGATCTCTACTAAACAATGAGATCACAAGAAGAAGGAGATGATGAACATTACCTTTAGATTTCTAAAAAATGATCCACCTCTACTGCACCACCTGGACACGCTGCAAGACCGCGTTGTACCAACAAAGTAATACAAAAGACTTGTGTGTGTGTGTGTGTGTGTGTGTGTGTCTTGCGTCGAACGAACAAGGGTTCGAAACCACTTGGGGTTTCGGCCGACGAATGACAGAGAGAGGAGATGGAGATGCTAGGGTTTTTGTGGTGTTGTAATGTGTAACCTCTAAACCTTAACCTTAAGCCTTTATTTATAAGGACTTAAGTTACACTTAAGTCCTTGGAGTTTAATTATGATTTATCTCATAATTAAACTTCATATTAACACTTTAAACCCTTGGACTTTTACTAGTTAATTAATAGACAATTAATTAACTGTCCGTTAAATACTTAACCTAATATTTAACCATCCTCACAAATAATAATTAACTTATTGTTATTTATTCTCTTCTTTATAATTAACTCAATTGGTTAATTATTCCACACAACTTACTTTATTCGGTTGTTCATTATTGGGTGTGTAGTGGTGTGACCCTTTAGTGCCTTATAACATTGGACACGGTGACACGTGTACTTATCTGTTCACATAAATCCTTCAGACTCCCACTTGTGCAAGTTAAGAATCACTTTCTGATCATTGTTGGCCTAAAGCGGTCCCTAGCCAGACATTTAGGATAACCACGTTATAAGAACTCTTACATGCAGAGATGATATTCATAAAAAGAATAACACTAACAGATTTTCCTTTCGCATCATGATATTTCTTAATATGAGTAATAGACATGGAGCAGGGATCTTGTTCTATATACTCGAATTTTCTCGACTCTGATTTCGACTTTCTGCAGTAATGGATTACCAAATGATGTAATCGTTCTCTGAGCGCGGCCACACATTTCAGTAGTCTTAATCGTCGAGCGGCCATGAAATATCTCTTCTAATTAAAGAATGAGCAAATTTCATCTTGACATTTGCGTTATCTTGCCCACGACTTCCGTTGTCTTAGTCAAGTTCCTTATGATCACCTTTTTACGATGTGACGTTAGATAAATGCTAATAATCAGAAGTCATCGTGTCTCAAACCAAAACGTCTCAAGTCAGAGGACATCTACTCGAAATTACTCATGCTCGGGCTCCATGAAGTAATCTCGATCTTTTGGTCACGTCTAATGTTTAGCAAACTCTGTAAACATCTATGAATATTTATTTTAACACCGCTTGTTTCTCTATTCAATAACTATGAATAGATAAATATTCATAATGGTATTAACTCTTGAATCTAGCTCCCACTAAATTCAAGCAACCACAGACATTTTAGATACTCAAAAACTTTGCGTATCAAGGATAGGTTTAAAACATGTTAAGAATAGACAATGTGAAAATATTACGTAAAACCTCCTATTTCAATCCCACGAAATGTTATTACATAATGTATTGATTTCAATATTTAGGTACTGCATGCCTATAGCGTGCGCATGTTTTTCATGCTTTGGTCCAGCTAGTGGTTTTGTCAACGGGTCAGCAAAGTTGTCATCCGTTGGTATTCTCTTAATTATAATATCACCTTCTCTAACATACTCACGTATGAGGTGATATTTCCTGTGTACATGTCTGGTCTTTTCATGCTCTCTTGGCTCAACAGCTTGCGCTATTGTTCCACTGTTATCACATAATATTTCGATGGGTCTAGAGATACTGGAAACAACTCTAAGATCCTCGATAAAATTCCTAAGCCACATGGCTTCCTTTCCAGCATCATTTGCGGCAATGTACTCAGCCTCTGTAGTCGAATCTGCTATCATATATTGTTTCTGACTCTTCCAATATATAGCTCCTTCGTTTAGTGTGAAGACAAATCCCGATTGAGATTTGTAATCGTCTCTATCGGTTTGGAAGCTTGCATCTGTGTAACCAGTTACACGCAATTCTTCCATCGAACCTCCAAAGACCAAGAACATTTCTTTCCTCCTTCTCAAATACTAGAGAATGTTCTTGACAGCCACCCAGTGGGGCTCACCAGGATTCTTTTGATATCTGCTTGTAAGACTTATGGAGTAAGCAATATCGGGCCTAGTACATAACATGGCATACATGATTGATCCAATTGCCGAAGCATATGGTACCAAACTCATCCTAGCTATTTCCTTGCTAGATGTAGGACTATGAGCTTTGCTCAGTGTAATGCCATGTGTCATTGGAATGAGACCTCTCTTGGAATCACTCATACTGAATCTCTTCAGTACTCTGTCAATGTATGTACTTTGACTAAGTCCAATAAGCCCCCTAGATTTATCCCTATAGATCTTTATACCTAGTTTAAATGCGGCTTCTCCAAAGTCCTTCATCTGGAAACATTTACCTAACCAGGATTTTACTCCTTGTAATGTTGGTATATCATTTCCTATGAGCAGTATGTCATCAACATACAAGACTAGGAAGATTACCATGCTCCCACTGAATTTTGTATAGACACATGCCTCGAACTCACTCTTGACAAAACCAAATTCTTTGATTCTTTTGTCAAAGTGTAAGTTCCAACTTCAAGATGCTTGCTTCAATCCATAAATGGATTTTAGCAATTTGCATACTTTATCAAGATTCTTTGGATCAGTAAAACCATCCGCTTGTATCATAAATACGTCCTCATTCAACTCCCCGTTAAGAAAGGCGGTTTTAACATCCATTTGCCATATCTCATAGTCGTAATATGCTAATATGGCCATAAGAATTCTAATAGACTTAAGCATAGCGACTGGCGAGTAGGTTTCAGAATAATCCACACCATGTGTTTGCGTGAAACCCTTCGCGACGAGTCGTGCTTTGTAGGTATGTACATTCCCATCCATGTCAGTTTTCTTCTTTAAAACCCATTTGCATCCAACAGCACGTGACTATGGTGGCAAGTCTGATAACACCCAAACTTGGTTGGCATACATGGATTGCATCTCTGCTTGCATAGCCTCGAGCCATCTTTCAGACTCTATGCCGTCAGCAGCTTCGTTGTAGGTTAATGGTTCTAGTAGACTTCCAACATCTTCATCGATCATGAATCCAAGATACCTATCTGGTTCTTGGCGTGGTCTACTGGACCTACGCGGATTGCATGTTTCTTCTTCCTCAACCGGTGGGTCTGGTTGGGAATCAACAATTCTTTGTTGAACCACTGGTTCGACTGAAGTCGTCGGTGGATCTTCATTCTCTTCAATTTCTTGAAGCTCTATTTCTTTTCTTGGAGTTTCAGTTCCTAGAAACTTCTCCTCCAAGAAGACACCTTTCCGAGCAACAAATACTTTGTTGTCTTCTTGATGATAGAAATAGTATCTAAGGTTTCCCTTGGATATCCAACGAAGATACACTTATCTGACTTGGGGTTTAGTTTGTCTATGAAGTTATGTCTAACGTACGCCCCACAACCCCAAATCTTGAGAAAAGACAATTTTGGCTTTCTCCCCGTCCAGTGCTCGAACGGAGTCTTTTCTACTGACTTGGTCGGAACCCTATTCAGTGTGAATGATGCAGTCTCGAGTGCATGTCGCCAAAAAGATAGTGGTAGTGGGGCGCGACACATCATTGATCGTACCATCTCTAACAAGGTGTGATTCCTCCTTTCTGAAACACCATTCATCTGAGGTGTATACGGAGGTGTGAGTTGTGAAACAATCCCACACTCCTTCAAGTGATCGTCGAACTCTTGGCTCAAATATTCGCCTCCTCGGTCAAACCGAAGTGACTTTATTTTCTTGCCTAGTTGGTTCTCTACTTCCCTCTGATATTCTTTAAACTTGTCAAAGCTTTCAGACTTTAGTCTCATTAGAAAGACATAACCATACCTACTGAACTCGTCAGTAAAGGTAATGAAGTAGCGGTATCCACCTCTGGCTTCTGGAGTAAAGGGTCCACACACATCTGGGTGTATAATCCCTAACAACTCGCCTCCCTTTTCATTGTAGTGATTGAAAGGGTATTTTGTCATCTTGCCAGACAAACAAGCTTCGCATATTGCATATGATTCCAAATCAAATGGCTCTAGAATTCCATCATCGTGGAGCTTCTTTATGCGAGTCTCGTTTATATGACCTAAACGACAATGCCAAAGATAAGTTTGATTCAAGTTACTCTTGGATCTTTTACTTATATGATAAACGTCTCGTTCTATGTTATTTAGATTTAACGTGTATAGACCATTATGAGAATTTGCTTTAAAATACAAAATGTCATCTTTTAAACACGAAATTATTTTTCCATAAAACTCATAATAAAAACCACTGTCTATAAGTAAATCAAAAGAAATAACATTCTTAATAAGTCTAGGAACATAATAACAATATTTAAGTTCTAAAACTCTTCCTGAAGGCAACTTGAGAAGATATGTTCCTACGGCTTCAACTCCAACCTTGGAACCTTCGCCTACTCGAAGTTCAACATCTCCTCGTCCCAGCCTCCTGTTCTTCTTAAATCCCTGCAAATGATTGCAAATGTGATGACCACATCCGGTATCCAATACCCAGGATTCACTAGAAGTAACGAGACAATCAATCATGAAGATACATGAATCGCTGACAAAGTCAGCGTCCAACAGTCCCACATCGGACGTGTGCTCACAAATATCCTTGTTGCCACACGCTGGGCAACACAAATCAACAAAGTCTCTCAACCATACATCGAACTCATCCATTGGAACCTCGGGGATAGATTCTTCCTCTAGCCTTTGAACATCGCGTATACACAAGAGCTTCTCGTGTAGACCTGCGACACTCAGATCAAAATTCCCGACTAAACGTACTACCTTGTCCTGATAGTACTGAGTGAGAGATCCAAACAAGAACAAGACTTGTTCATGTTGATTTGATGTGCCAGTAACTAGGGTGAGACAATCTAGCAACCTTCTTATGTTAATAAGATGGTCACTCAATGGTTGATCATCTTTCATTTTTGACGAAATGATTTCTTGCAAAATGAACTCCTTACTTTCTTCAGTACTATCTTTAAACGTCTCCTCAAGATACTGAACAAAATCATAGCATGGTTTCTTACGTAGATTATCAGTAAGCTCTGATAATGAAGTAAGAATAAGAATCGACATAACTTGTGATTCATCAGCCAGATACTGATAATAAGCGTCAAGCTCATCATCCTGGACATCTTGCCCTGGTTGTCCCTTGGGCACCTCGTCTATCACGTACAGTAGATTATGTGCTTTTACGTAACTCCTAAAATGCACCTTCCAAACTTTGTAGTTTGGACCAGTATGCTTCCATTTTCCAGTGATGAACCTTCGTGATTCGATTGGCGAATAAAATGGAATTTCTGACGGCACAGACATCTATAAGAAAAACAACAAACAGTTAGTATGATTAGATAAATAAATAACTTCTAACATGAATACCTTTTAAGAATAATAGTTAGACTAGGATCCATATTTCAGGCCCTCTAATGCAAGGTTTGGGCACTTCCCATTAGAGCCACGCTATTTCTGGTAGGTATAGCCATACCGATCGCCTCTAGACTAGAAACGATTCCTAGATCTTCGGGATATCAAGTTGAACAACAAACTTGTACATGTTTTAATCCCTCTAGTTCATTTTGGGCCGGGACTCCCGATTATCACCAAAATAGATCGTACCACCTAAGACATTGCGATGCCTTGCGCCGGGACTCCCGATTATCACAAGACCCTACGCACCCTAACACTCGCAATGATTTGAATCCACATCTAAGGTTCGTTCTACTTACAATGTGAATATCGTTGAACAAGTGAGGTGTTCCATTAGGTGGGTTGCACTCTGATCTAAGATTTTCTAAAAAGGATTTTCCTTTGTTCGAAAAACGTTAGCCAGCATTTTTAACCTTTTAAAATTACTTGGTTTTTATAAACTAACTGTTTATAAATTCCACTTTTAATTTTGACTTTATAAAACTTGGTTTATAAACAAACTGTTTACTTTGCCATTATTAATTTAAACTTGGTTTTCTAAACAAAGTGTTTATAATTACCATCTTATTATTAAAACTTGGTTTTCTAAACAAACTGTTTATAGTCACCATCTTTTTATTTCAACTATAATAAATAAACTAAATAAAATAAATATATGCAATTTCGGGAATTGCTATGTCATAACCCCAAATACTTTTAAATAAACAAAACTTTATAAAATTTCCGAAAATTATAAAAATTCGAAAAAGTTTAAAATAAACACAGTGTCACTTCTTTTGGGTTATGTCATATAAATAAATAAATAAACTGATAATTATTAAATTACCAAACTGATAATTTTTAAATTACCCATAAACTGATTTCGTATTATTTCCCCCTTAATTTCAAAATTATTTTGGTTTTAATAATCTATTATTTTATTATTAATATAAAAAATAAACTAGTCATGATTTATGTAAATCTATTCTTTTGATTTTGTTCTTGATAGTTAGTCAAAAAAACAAAAGATTTACATCGATTGACTTAATAATTAAAAGAATATACATAAAATCTTGTAGATTCTTTATTCCCGATTTAGGCTACAGACAATCTTGTACCCTAAATACGATAACTTGGTCACCAAGAAACCATCATCCAACCGAAACTCGGTGGACTTGGTTTTGGTCGACCAGTCGGTCGTCGAACCAAGCCTCAACCGAAACTTGGTTGTTTGGTTTCGACTTCCGTTTTTTTAATAATAATAATAATAATTATAACCTTTTCCTTATTATCTAAAAATCCTATTCAATCCAATTGGTCATGAATTTGATCAACTTTCTTGGATCAAACTTTCTAGGGTTTTCTTACTAAATAAAAACGAAACCTAGTTTCTTTTATCTTGAAACCTAATTAATCCAATTGTTCATAAACTTGAACAATTTTATTGGATCAAACTTACTAGGTTTCTTTCTAAGATAAAAAAAAAAACTTAATAATATATATACATATATACGAAATTCGTAAAAACAAGGGAGGGAAAAAGAAACTTAATTTCGTTTATCTAGAACCCTATTCAATCCAATGTTCATTCAAAACTTGAAGAACACATGCTTGGATTCGAAATTTCGAGGGTTCTTTTCTAGACGAAAAAAACTCAACCGAATCTCATTGAGATTAGTAGAAAGCTCTGATACCACTGTAGGAAAACCTTATAGGATTCACATGGCGGAACTTGAATCCCACATTACTGGATGTCTACTAAACAATGAGATCACAAGAAGAAGGAGATGATGAACATTTCCTTTAGATTGCTAAAGAATGATCCACCTCTACTGCACCACCTGGACACACTGCAAGACCGCGTTGTACCAACAAAGTAATACACAATGACTTGTGTGTGTGTGTGTGTGTGCGTGTGTGTGTGGCTTGCGTCGAACGAACAAGGGTTCGAAACCACTTGGGGTTTCGGCCGACGAATGACAGAGAGAGGAGATGGAGATGCTAGGGTTTTTGTGGTGTTGTAATGTGTAACCTCTAAACCTTAACCTTAAGCCTTTATTTATATGGACTTAAGTTACAGTTAAGTCCTTGGAGTTCAATTATGATTAATCTCATAATTAAACTTTCTATTAACACTTTAAACCCTTGGACTTTTACTAGTTAATTAATAGACAATTAATTAACTATCCGTTAAATACTTAACCTAATATTTAACCATCCTCACATATAATAATTAACTTATTATTATTTATTCTCTTCTTTATAATTAACTCAGCTGGTTAATTATTCCACACAACTTACTTTATTCGGTTGTCCATTAGTGGGTGTGTAGTGGTGTGACCCTTTAGTGCCTTATAACATTGGACACGGTGACACGTGTACTTATCTGTGCACATAAATCCTTCAAAAGTAAGTGTGATATTTAAGTTGCTCAGTGTACGATAAGTCACTTTTTCTGAAAAGATTTGGGTTTGGGAATTGATGTCTGGGATATTCTTCTTTTGTTTTCAATGTTTATCACTCGGTGTTAGAGTGATAACAGTCATTTGGCTAAAACTCTATGGTAAATATTTGGATATTGTGACTTAAGAGTTTGTGATCACTTCTTAAATCATGTGATCCAACTTAAAATAAGTTAGGCATGATAAAAGCAGCATCAATGGGTTTCAGTGTGACATCAACCACCATTGTCTCTTTATATGGTGAGACAACTGTATACTTGACAATGATCATTTGAGTGCTCAGTTTATGAATTTTGCATAGTAGCAGCGGATAAACTATGTTGGCCATAGGAGGATATATATTTAGAAGTTCGTTTGAGACATTCGTCAGTATTGAGTTGGTACAGGCCAATACTTAGTCTCCATTTGAAGAAAAAAAATATATATAGAGAGAGAAGATTAGAGTTTTATTAGAATTCATACTTGAGACTCTATTTGACTCCCTTCTTCCATTTGGAGAGGTCGATGCTAGATCATGAGTATGTTGATTTGATCCTCCAACACCTTCTGGACCTTGTAGTCCTCTATCCTGAGCCCCTTCCAGAGTATGTTGCTCATATTTTATTTCAACATCAAGGGGAACATATGGTTCTATGATTGGTCGAGCAATGGGTTCTTGTTCTTGTTCTGGAAGGTTAGTGGTTGCTGCAAGCTGATGTTGCTCTTCCACTGATGGAGTCAGCGTTGGAGCATTTCTGTGATATATTGTGTCTGATGAAAGTGCTCCCATGATTACTAGACTCAAGCTTCTTCTAGGTCTTCTTCTGATAATTAGTGGTTGCTCAAGTGAGTCGGTATCACTTTCTGATGCAGTATAAGGGGCATCAGGGTCTGGTTGATTTTGTCGAATGTTTTCTTCTTCTTGGGCTAGTGGAGGTTGAGCATCCACCATTTCAACATCTTCATCAACATTTTCGTCATCATTATCATCATCAGTGTCATCTTCATCTGCATTATCATCATCATCATCATCATCTCCATCATTATTATCTTCCATGTGAGCCTCAACAATGGCTAACATTGTTGCACTGAGTGGTGGTTCCTCCTCCCTTTGTGGATTGAAGAAAATATTCTCATGAATTGGAGGAAGATCAGCTCTCATGCCATGAAAATCATCATACATAACATTTGGCATTGAGTGCTGGAATATGGGTGATAAGAACCTGCAAAAAGGAACATTTGGGGCTAGGAGTCTGGCTTGAACTAGTGAAGCCAACTCATTGAATATTAATCTGGCATAATCAATCTGCCTATTGTGGTACATGGCATGTACCAGTTGCATCCCAAAGTCATTGATCTGATCAAGAGCCCCAGTTTTGTGGGTCATACACAGAATTATGGTTGAGATCATAATTCCCCATATTGGACCGAATTCATTCCTTTTGATGGTGCCTTTGATGTATGTCTTCCTAGGAGGAGCAAGACTGATCGTGCAGTATCACGATCAATGAATTCATCATACTGAGCATGTCCAGGCAGTCGTAGTGTTTCTCTGATGATTGCAGTTGAGATAAACGCCCTTCGTTGATCTCTAATAACCCACCCTGCAATCATGTCTGGTGAATCCATTTGAGCAGTGTACCATAATTCACAGAGCATCGCAGGGTATATTGCTCTAGGAGAGGCATGAAAAGCATACGAGATTAGGCTATGCTTCAGATATGTGACAATTTGTCTGAATTGAGTGCATACCCAACCTTGGGGAATATCGATATTTTTGCAGTCATATTATTCCTTGAAAACTTGGGAAGTTCGTCCTTCTGAAAATCCTTCGCCGGTGCAGCATTTGGTGCAACGAATTGAAAATTTTCCATCTTTATCTGTGATTACGAATTGAAAAGTGTTTTGCTTGCAAAGAAAGAGTAGAATCGTTAATCGCAGAGAGAATTTAGGGAAAGAAGTAGTAAATAACTGATAAATGAATTCAAATAAATAAAAACGGTTATTTATACTTTTAATTGGCAACCATTATGGTATTGGGAAGTAAAAACGGCGAAATGACAGCCTTATCCTGTTCCAACGGTAACTTTTCTATTAAAGAAAGTTACCGTTGGAGAGTACGAGGGTTAGAATTAGTTTTGTACTCTAGGACTCCCCAATACTGAACAAATGTTAAAAAAAATAAATTAATTAAAATTGTAAAAAATATAAAAACATTTAATTTAACTTATAAATTAATAAGGAATAAAAATTATTTAATTTTGATAAATCAGACTAGTTATACTGTGATGGTCAGTATTGAAGCCAATACTGAACAGAAAGTATCAGAAAATTTGAAAAACAATTAAGGATTCAGCATACCCAATTGCCCTAGTAAGTACATAAACCTTTCTTCTGAGAGAGGTTTAGTAAACACATCAGCCAATTGGTCCTCTGTAGGAACATAATATACCTGAACCTTACCCTTTTCCACATTATCTCGGATAAAGTGGTGTCTGATATCAATGTGCTTGGTCCTTGAATGATGGACTGGGTTCTCAGTGATAGCAATAGCACTCTTGTTATCACAAGGAATATGTGTCTTTTGGAAATCAAACCCATAGTCCATTAGTTGGTAGTGCATCCATAAAAGTTGAGCACAACAACTGCATGCAGCAACATTTACTGCTTCTACAATGGAAGTTGCTACTGAATTTTGTTTCTTGGATGACCAACCAACCAATCTTCCACCGAGGAATTGACATCTTCCACATGTGCTTTTTCTATCCAACCTGCAAACTGCATAATCTGCATCTGTATACCCTTCAAGGTCAAAGTCTAAGTCTTTGGGATACCAAAAACCCATGTTAGGAGTACCTGAAAGGTATCTAAAAATCCTTTTAACATCTTTCATATGTAATTCTTTTGGATCAGTCTGATACCGAGCACACAAACATGTTACAAACATGATATCATGCGTGCTAGCTGTTAAGTAAAGTAAGGAACCAATCATACCGACATACTGGCTTACCAATCTCATCCTTACTTATCTTATCATGAGTTCCCATAGGGGTGTGCTTAGAAGAAAAGTTTTCAAATTTATATTTCTTCAGCGTGTCATGCACATATTTACTTTGGTCTATAAAAGTGACATCATGCTTTTGATCAACATGTAAACCAAGAAAATAGGTAAGTTCTCCTATCATACTCATCTCATCCTAATTGCTTTAATTCTTGCAACTGGTGCAAATGTTTCATCATAGTCAATTCCTTCCTCTTGCATGTACCCCTGAGCAACTAGTCTTGCTATGTTCCTGATTACAACTCCATCTTTGTCCATCTTGTTCCTGAATACCCACTTAGTACCAATGATAGTTTTACCAGTACGGGGTGGTACTAAGTTCCACACTTTGTTTCTTTCAAACTATGTAAGCTCTTCTTGCATATCTTCTACCCATTCTTCATCTAATAAAGCTTCATCGGCTTTCTTTAGTTCCATGGTAGCCAAAAAGCTTGAAAAGAAACAGAAGTAAGCAGTGGCTTGGGGTTCAAATGCTAATCTTCTTCTTGTTTGAACACCTTGTTCAAGAGGACCAATAATATTTGAATGAGGATGGTCTATGTGCTCCCTTAGATTGTTCCCTAAGGCAGCATTTGAAGCAAGGTCAATAATATCTTGTTGGACTGGAGAGTTGTCTGTCTGATACTGATTTGAGTTATGTTCAATATTAGACATTTCAGGGTGCTGGTTTTCTTCATCTTGCAGATTTATGGTGGATTCTTGAAATGGATTAGATGTTTCACCCTCTTCATATGTCGAGTTATTGAGATCAAGATTTGAGAAATCAGTGTTGGGGTTCTCAGTGCTGGGAACAGCAGTATATGTTGCAGTTTTACCATACTGAGTTAAATCTTGATCATCATCACTCATATCATGTGAAACCTGATATGGGTGATCCTTGGGCTGTTCAGCATTAGAGTTATCTGGATTACATAAGGTTTCTATGCCACTTATGTCCTCCTTTGCTGAAGAAGAATGCTCATCCATATTTTCATCCTTAGTACAAAGAATTTACTCCCAAAGATGTGGAAATATTCCACATTAGGAATTCTGCCATGGTATAACTCATAAGGAGTCTCGTGATGTCTCTGGACTACAGTGGCTCTATTCTGTGTAAAGTTTTCACAGTTTACAGCTTCTGCCCAGAAGCTCATTACCAGTCCAGCATTGCATAACAAAGTTCTTGCAGCTTCAATCAGTGTTATGTTCTTCCTTTCAACAACACCATTTTGTTGTGGTGTGTAGGCTGCAGAGAAATTTTGTACAATTCCTTTGTCTTCACAGATATCTGCCAGTACTGAGTTCTTGAAGTCAGTACCATGGTCACTTCTAAGTTGTTTGACCTTGTTTCCTTTTTGAAGTTCTTCTCTTTTTACGAAGGCAATTATTATTGTGGTAGCATTTGATTTAGCCTTAAGAAAGATGACCCAAGTGTATCTTGAGTATTCATCAACTAAGACCAGTGTATAAATCTTTATGCCCAAAGACGGTGTACTGATGGGGCCATAAAGGTCCATATGTATCATAGTAAGAGGTTCATTGATCGAATGGTTGACTTTTGACTTGAATGAACTCTTCTTATGCTTGCCCATTTCACATGTTGTACACAACTTATCTTTTGAATAAGTAATTGTGGGCAACCCTCTCACCAACTTCTTCATACTGAGTTCATTGATGTTTCTGAAGTTTATGTGAGAGAGTTTCTTGTGCCACATCCAGTTCAGTTCTGGATTGACTTTTGAAAGTAGGCATACTCTTATGCTAGGGTCTAGTTTAGAAAGGTTGACCACATAAACATCTTTCCCTCTTCAAGAAATGAGAACGGGTTGTCCCTTCTCATTATAGATGATTCCTGTAGTCTTCCCGAAGCGTGCTTCCTTGTCATCATCACACATCTGGCTGATACTGAGCAGATTGTGTTTAAGACCCTCCACATAGGCAACTCTTTTAAAAGCCATGTTGCCTGCTTTAATCTCTCCATATCCCATTGTTCTCCGTATGGAGTCATCCTCAAACCTTACAGAAGGACCCTTCTCTGGTATAGTGTTGAAGGTATTCCATACTGCTAGTCATGTGTCTTGAGCAGCCACTATCAAGGTACCATTTTCTATCACCCTGCACAAAAGACACAAAGTAAAGATCAATCCCTTTTAGGAACCCATATTTGAATGGGACCTTTGATAGGGGTAACAGTTTTAGATATGATCTCTTGAGTTTGAGAGGTCAGTATCACATCAGGGGAAACCTTGGAGGTTTTATTTTGTGGTACTGACTTATTTTCCCTCTTTTTCTTTGGTACTGAGTACCTAGGGTTTGAGAGATTAGTCCAGCATTCATCTCCTTTATGGCCAGTATGATGACATCTGTAACATTTTTTAGGCCTATTTCTAAACATGTTTTTATAAGGAATTCTAAAAAACTATTATTCTTTTGGTTGATCAGTATGAGTTAGTTTAGCACACTTTTGGCTTAAAAATTTAATCTGATCACCGGTAGATTTTAAAATATTGTTTTTATCATTCTTACTATAGGATTTTACATCTTTTCTAACAGTCTTCTTAGGATATGAATCCTGTATTTTCTTTTTAGTTTGTAAAGAAGTCTTATTTTGTTTCGACTTTTTATCTTTACCACTTAAAGATCCTGTTGAAGTTGGTTTTTGATTATCATGTTTTAAAAAAACAACTTTAATAGGTTCTTTGGGTTTTTCAGTACATGACTGAGGTGTTCCTGCAACTTCAGTATTAGTTATTATTATAGGTGTAGAAATTGTTTCATTTGCAGTATATTTTTCAAAAGTAGTAGTGTTAAATAATAATTCAAATGGTGGAACAGCGGAAGTGTCGTACTGCACTACATCGGGTTCAGTATGAGAATTTTCTTTTGCAGAAAATTCAATACTGAGCTTTTGTAGTTCAGTATAGCACTTTGAGCAGATTGTGGGACCAATAGGTTGATTAAAAACAATTTTCTCCTCATCATCTGACTCAGTTTGACACCCAACTTCACAAAAAGTTTTATATTTAACAAACTGAATTGGATTCATGTCTGAAAACTCCTCAAATAAATCAGCAAAACTTTTTCTGTTTTTCAACTGAGGATCAACACCAAGTGCAGCCCTCACATTTTCTGGAAATTGTTGATTTAGACATTTATTTAGTTTTATTGACGCATTTCCCCAAGATTTACACTTTTTTCAAATTTTTCTTTTTCAAGTTTATGTAAGTGTGCTTTATCAACTAATCTTTGGTTCCTTTCTTGTAAATTTAAAAAATCTAATTCTAAATCTTTTAATTTTGCTAATTTATGAAGGTTTTCATTATTTACCTTTTCAAGTTCTAAAATTGTTAATTTTAAAGCTTTTTCATTTTGTACTAAAGTTTTAAGATCAACAATCATGTACTCAATTTTTTTTTCTTTTTCATTCAAAGAGTAAGTTTGAAAGGCACTCGCCTTGTACAACTGAGGGAAATCCCAATCACTATGGACACTCATCCTCTCAGCTTCTTTGATATCTCTATCAAAGGTACTCTTCAAATCATCTTCATTAAAAGCCATGAAGGCTTTGTTTTCAACTTCTTCCTCACCATCACCCAGTTCTTCATCCATTCAAGCTTCTGAGTAGAGTGCCTGATGAGGTGCTCCATTCCCTGCTGCACCCTTACCCTTGATCCAGTTCTTCAACTTAACATACATGCCCCTCTACCATTTAGCACGGTATGCAATGTTATCATTATGATCAGTTTCAGAAGACTTAGTATGATAGTTGGCAGCAATGTGTCCAGGCTTTCCACACCTGTAGCATAGACCAGATCTGGGGTCAATATTAGAAGAGCTAACACCAAGCCTCTTCTTCTTCAACTGGTCCAGCTTCATAGACATAAGAGCCATTTGAGTTTCAAGCTCTTCAGTCTCAGCATCATTATTCACAACCTCTGGCTCATCAGGCTCAGTGACAATATAGGCATGTTGCACTAGTTTGACTATTAAGGCCATGCCAGTGGAAGTCTTGTCAACCTTCTTCAAGTTGAGTAGTCTTGCAGCATTTTTCTCCTCATGATTCAACATTAAACCATACAAAGCTTAATGAGTGTATGTTTCAAGGTTGTTAGCAGCATTGACAGAATTTGTCATATCAAGGAATTGTTGAGGAAGACTGTCCGGAAATTTTTGACAGAGTTCTCCTTCTTCCTTCACAATTCAAACACTGATAAGATCATGGATAACAGTATTGAACCTGTTATATAGAGAGGTGATATCTTCATTTGGATTTGAGAAGAAATATTCATATTTCCTTCTCCTGTTGCTTTTCCTTTGCAACTTCACCTTTGATGTGACTTCATAGGTGATGATTAACCTATCCCACATATCTTTAGCAGTTGGAAATTGCATGATTGCAGTCAGTATTTCTTTGGTAACGGCATTACCAATCACACCTTTGGCTCTAGAGTCAAGACTGAAAAGTTGACGATCAGTATCAGTCCATGTGTGCTTCAGTTTTGGAATGGTTCTTGTTCCTGCAGGAGCATCATCAATAGCTGCAATGGGTTCCACTGTTTGTGGGATGATGGGACCATCGGTCAGCACTGTGAGCATTTTACAATGGATAGATTCAAGATACCATTAGGCTTTCAACTTCCATTGAAGAAAGTCTTTTCCATCAAAGATTGGCACACCCTTTCCTGACATAACTGGGGCAATGATAGAAGACATTTTTGATTTTGTAGGTTGGGAAGGGTAAGTATATGGAATGGCTGCCAGGGTAATAGATCGACTAAATAAGAATTAATTTAGCATGTTCTGATACCAGTTGTTAGGTCACAACAACCCTGGATTACTTGTATAATTGATAGAAATATTAAATACTTAAGACAAATAATGTATTGAACAATATTATAGTCAAATGTATAATTCCACTAAGCGTGGTATGCTGCGGAATAGCAATAACATTGATCAATTACAAAGATATGAAAGTGTAAAGTAAATTAGTGAGTACTTACCTTGCCAAGTAATCTCTATTTATAATGTTATAGAGATCTTACAAAATGGGCAACGAGTACATGAAGGACTGATAAAAGGAAAGTGAGCTAGATCAAAGGGATTTGATCTAGTCACGTAAACATGGAAATGTTTACTCAGTCCTTCTACTCAGTATTGAGTTTCAATACTGTGTTCCAATACTGAGCGGCCAATACTGCTCACTCAGTATTGCATAGAGACTTAGCTAATTTCTATTACATATTAATCTAAGCTAGTCAAGGTTGTCTTGTTATCTTAAGATCCTAAAGGGTAAGGCTTTTTTCCTTAACAGTTATACATCAGTTTAAATGGTAAAACAACCGTTTCTCTCTATGCATTACCTGGAATGTATGTATCTTAATTTTTTTTTTAAATCAATTTTTCCCAAGCCAAAACCTTAACCTAATAAACATTCATGTTTTATTAATTTCATTTTTCTCTAATACACTTTGTTTTATTCATATTTCATACTTCGTAGGTGATACCAATAACTCATTATAATGAATAAAGCCCTCGAGAAAATGTTCCTGAACAAGGATTAAAATCCGATTCAAAATTTTCCTCATTAGAGTCTATGACTGAAAAATTCATGGCCAGTCAAACTAGAAAAAAGGAGGAAAACTAACAAGCTGCAAATGAGATGCAACAAAATATAAGAAACCAACAAGCAGCGATTCAAGATTTAGGAGAATATTTGGGGAAGATTGCACAATTACTAGTTGAAGACTACAAGGCAATCTACCCCCCAATACTTAAGACAAACCAAAAAGAGGATACGAAAACAGTGCCCAAGTGAACGCGATAACTACTCGAAGTGGTAAACAAGTAAGTTCACCTCTTGTTAAAACTAATGATATATTTCATGTCTGATAAGGAGCTAGAGGATGAAGTTGTGACACATGCACACACTCGTGACAATTCTTGTTTTTATGATGGATCCATTGATGAAGGTCTAAATTCTGATTTGGAAAATTTCTTAATGCCTAATGATCATGATGATGAGTTGTTGGGTGATGATATTTGTTGCCTTAGACCCCGATGATATGATGAGAGAGCTCGAAGAACTCCTATATGCTGACGCCTCAGGTTCCTAAAAGACCGACGGAGTCTTCGAGCAAATCCCTCAAAAAGAGAATACTGAAAATGAACCGTCTCTCAAATATCAATCGACTCTTGAGCCCAAACCATTTCCAATCCTTCAAAACGATCCCAATCTTGAACCTAAACCGCCTCATATTCATTTCAAGGATGTTCTCTTGAATAAACCAAACCTCTCTCGACTCGAAAACACAACTCTTAAAGAACTCCATGAACACATCATCGATGACACATTTACCGACGAGTTCTTACATATGATCGAGTTGAAACAAAAATCTGAAGCTTTATGTGTATCTTGTACTGAGGCCATAATTATTTTAAATGAAAGTCACGAAGGGTTGAGTGACAACCATTTTGCCCCGAGTGACATCGTTGATAAGGGTCGTCCGGTAATCTACCCCAAGTAATCTAACTTGGGGCGACTCAAGCTCAGGACTCGGAAAATAAACGAAGCGTTTCTCGGGAGGCAACCCGTGTTTTTACTTTTATTTTATTTGCTTTTGTTTTGTTTTGTTTTTTTTTTTTTTTTTTTTTTTTTTTTGTTAGGAACTTGGATCGAGCTGAATGACTGCTCGATGAGTAAACTTGGATTATGACACAAAGCGTGGAACCTACACAAAGCACCCCAGGGAGTACCTTTCCTTTTGTCTATTTACTTTTACCCATTATTTAAAAATTTTATTGCATTGGGGACAATGCAAATCTTTTTGTGTGGGCATGAGGGTGAGTTCCACTACTTGTTGTAGTTCTCTAGAAAATCATTTAAATATACAAAAAACGTTTTAATTAGCAAAATTTTTTATGACACATCTCAATGCTTTAGAAAACAATTTTGGAAAATAAAGTTCAATTTAATTTTACCTAACTTTTATGTGTCAGTTTTTGTGGCTTTTCATAAGTTTAAGAATTTTGGCTCCCTAATTATAAAAATTTTAACTTCGGAAATTTGAAATGTCTTGCAAAATATATAAGAATCATCTTTTAGAAAATTAAGATTAGCAAAGCTATCTCCCGATGACATTAGGTTAGGTTAAGAGCCTTTAGTTTACGTGCCTAATTTTTCTAAATAATAAATATAAATGAAAATTTTAAGAGTCGGTGTTAACAATCTGGCCTTGTTGGGATCGGGCAAGTAGACTTGCGGGGTCCTTTAAACCTAGCATACTAAGGTCAACTGATCTGGATATGTTGGCCGAAAGTCCATTCAAGGATCCTCTCGCAAGTCAGGTTCGAACCGGTGATTAAATAAATACCTAATTAAATATTTAGGAAGAACATTCATCCGGCCTTGTGTCTCCAGACAAGTACGCCCGAGGAGTCCTTCAAACCTAGCATTCTAAGGTCAACTGATCTAGACATGTTGGTCGAAAGTCTGTTACGCGGATTCACAATGTAAGTTGAGGTTTTTTCTACTAAACCAATAAATAAATAAATGTGAAAAAAAATTAATAATAAAAAATGATGAAAAATAAGTGAATAAATAAATAAACGTGCAAAGCATGCATAAATAAAGCGAATAAGCTTAATGAATAATTAAACTAAATTTTCTTAATTTAACCTTATTATTTGGGTAATTTCATAAAGATGGTATTTATAGGTTATGCAAGGATGATTAGGTTCTAAGTTAAAATTAGTATAATTAGCATAGTTGAAAATTAGTTAGATTTATGAAAAGTTAGTTAAATCAGTACACAAATTTGGGCATCTGGATTAAATTTTAACTGCTAAATTGTACTAACTTCTTAAAATTGTTGTGCTTGCATGGATTATGATTGAGAAGTGTCGATTATGTTGACTTGATATTTAGCTAACTGATTTTTTATGATGATTTGCTTGAGGACAAGCAAAGTTCAAGTGTGGGCATCTTGATATTGACGGATTTATATATATTTAAATCCGTCAATATTGTACAAATTAATTTTGTTTATAAGAAAGATACATTATTTATGTCTAAGTGTATGATATATCTGAAATGCAGGTAAAAACTTCAAAATGAACAAAAAACGCAAAAAATGAACAAGTCTTTGAATCTGCTAAAGCCTCATTTTAAAAGAGACATACACGGGTGAAGTTAACCATTTATAATTAAAAGAAGATCACATTTTCTTTATTAAAATACTAGTTTATGACCCGTGAAAAATCACGGGTTGTCAGTATCTATACTGAACTTAACTTTTATAGAATACAAAAAACTATTGTTAATTGCATGATTATTACATATACGATAATAAAATATATAGTGCTTCCAAAATGCAAATTATAGAATAGGAAATTACAAATTACATAAAAATTACAAAATTTAAGATTACGTAATAATAAAATGATAAATATAGATTAAAGAATAAAATACAAAAAAATCAAATTAAACATCACTAAGTAAATGTTCAAAGATTACGAAACATTCATTTTAAGAAAATATGAACATTAAGATAAAGTTTTAAATACTTTATTAAATACAACATTTGTTGTTTTATTTGTTAGGCCATTATCCTTATCTTCTATTAATATTTTCAAACATTTTATGTTCTTTACTCTAGATTACGGTACATATAAGTGTCAGTGTGAAACGCATGCTCCCACAAATAAAGACTCATGTTTACAATGATTGATCTTCACTCTTATTAATGATCATAACAGAAAATTAAAGATCTAGTGAATTTGTCTTCTTTTAAACTGAATATTGTGTTCAAAAGATGTCAAAGACATTCTTGTTATTAAAGTACGATATCCAACATTATTTTCGGATATAACAACTGTTTCTATATATAGATTAAAATGAAGCAGATATCATTTTGACGCATGATAATAACATTTTGAGTATATAAACTTTGTATGTTTGACATGACAGTAAATGTTTGGATTTCTTATTATCCAAACATAATTTTCTAATTATCCTCCTCTCACCTAGGTTATGAGGTTGGTTTGAGGTTTAAAAAATCCTAACCCGAAACCCGGCCCGATAAGGATTCAGGTTTGTCGGGTTCAGGTTAGTCGGTTTTCGTGTTTGTCGGGTTGACCCGATCGGGTTGGTCAGGTTACACTTGAGTTAGGAATTTTTGGCAAAAATTAAAAAAATTATTTAATATATTGAATTTTATGAGTTTTTATTTAATACTTATAATTATTAATTGATTTTTATTGAATACTTTATCATATAATTTCCTAATTAATTGATTTAATAGTAAATATATCTTAATTTTTATAGAAAATAAAATACTTAAACTTTAATCGGGTCTAACTGGGTCAACCCGTACCCGACAAAGGTAAGAAATTCTAACCCGGCCCAATAATGAATCTAGTTGGTCGGGTCGAGTTTAAAAAACCCGATAATAACATGGAACCCGAGTAGACCCGACCTGATTAGCATAATCGGGTTCGGTTCGGGTTTGAATCGGGTCGGGTCAACCCTTTGGGCACCCCTAGTTACATTTAACATTTGTATCCAAATAAAATTTTCTATCTTTTCTAACATTTTTTCGACGCGAAGATCCATGTTGTAATGCGAACTTGATATTAAGATGTTAATGTTTAACAGCATATAAAAATTAATAAAACTATCAATGAACATAATGTTGTTCTAGCCCTAATTTTATATGTAAACAATTGCGTATATATAATTAATAAAAAACTTATATTTTATATGGTAATGTAAATTTAAAATCTTCCCTAATTGACACAATCTCATCGATCGCCCATGGCTTTAATTCAAACAAATTGATGATGGTCGACCCGTGAACGAATTGAACAATAGACACATACATCAAAAAACATACGTTCTGTTCTGATAATACATATTGTTCTAATACGTTCTGTTATCATAAACTTGAGATGAATTTCATGAAGTATTAAAGGGTCGTTTAACATGTCGTAATCTTCCGTAACGGAAATCAATTACGAAGGAATTGTATTCATTTAGAATTCAATTCTTTCGTAATTGCGTTGCGCGTTTGGTTGCAAAATTTTTAGTTGGAATTCAAATTCGTACTTAAGCATTTTTTTATTTTTTATTTTTTATTTTATTTTTTTTATTTTTTTATCTTTTTAATTTTTTTAAATTTTAAAAATTTTTAAATCTTTTAAATTTTTTAATTTTTAATTTTTAATTTTTATTATTATTTTTTTAATTTTTTAGTTATTTAAATTTTTATATACTCTTAAATTTTTAGAATTTTTTAAAATGTTTTAATTTTTTAAAAAATTTTAAATTTATTTAATTTTCTTTAATATTTTTGAACGATTTTAAAGTATGAAACAATACAAAATATTCAAGTTTGTTAGTTCACTAAAGAGCGTAATTGAATTCAAAGGATTTCGAGGAAGATTTCAATTACAACGAATAACGTATTTCGGAATTACGTATGAATTGAATTACAAAAGAAAAATTCATCCAAACATCCCTCCGTAATGGAACGGAATTCCAATTACGGAGGATTACACAAACGGTCCCCTAAGAGTACATTGTCAACATCATGATTCGAGATTAACCTAAGGTATGAAGTTTAAAAATTACAATATGAAGTTTATTGATTCACGAATTGAAAAAAAAAAAAAGAATTTAGGGGGCGTTTGGCACGCCGTAATATTCTGTAATTAAATTCAATTAGGAAGGTATTGAATTCATTCAGAATTCAATTACTTCGTAATTTAATTCTGTTACGTGTTTAGTTACAAATGTTTTAGTTGTAATTCATATCCATACTTATGCATTTTTTTTAAACTTTTTTAGATTCTTTTTTAAAAATTTAGTACTATTTTTATTGTAATTTTTTTTTTTTAAATCTTAATTTTTTATTTAGTCTTTTTTTTATCTTTTTTGATTTTTTTTTTTAAAATTTAATTTTTTTAAAACATTTAAATGTAAATATTATTATTTTATTAATTGTTTTAATTGTTTTAATATTATTGAACAATTTAGAATCTGAAACATATAAAATATTCACATTTTGTTAGATCACTAAAGGACTGTAACTGAATTCATAGGTTGTCGGGACGGATTTCAATTACAACGAATATCGTATATATTCCAAAATAACGTCGTAATTGAATTAAGAAAATAAAAGTCCATCCGAACGTCCCTCCGTAATGTAATTAAATTATAATTATGGTGCTGTTTGGTAGCATCTGCATGATTAAAATCTGAATGATGCAGAAATCAGAATAATTCAGACTTCCCCTTACATATGTCCAATTAAGAGGCAGAACATGTTCAAATTTTGATTCAGAGGCTAATTAAGAGGTATTACCAAACGCTCTGAATATGTCCGATTAAGAAGTTGGCATCTTAACTGAATCATTAAGAAGCTTACCAAACAACAACTTAGATGGTAACGACATATTTTTAAAGTGAGTCTTCAAAAGGTATTGATGTCATGAAAAACAAATTTTACAATCATTAACATCTAATTAACTTTTAACTTTTGAATATAATATTACAATGCTTAGATGTCATGAAAAACAAATTGTATTGATGTCTACTATTTAAGTCTACTTATTATGTGTATACTCACTTTTCTTGATCAAGACATATGTCAAAATATGAGTTATTAGAAAGTGAATGTGAGTAGAAATTTGTGGATAATGTTCATGTGATAAATTTTTAAATCCATACATAATTAGTACGATGATAAATTTGTGCTTATAATGAAAATTATAAGGATAAACTTATATGTAATAGATATATTAAATAAAAATTGCAGGTGCTTATACATTATGCATAAAGAGCATATAAAAGTTTGCTGCAGTATATTAAAATTCCAGATGCTTATACGTAATAGACATGACAATATATCATATAAAAAATTAACATAATAAACAATATATTATGTGTCCCATTTGTATATGGTGGAAAAATCCGGTTATTAATTACGATTTTTTTAAATTGCATTTAATTTGATGTTGTCTTATTGTGTTTCTATAATTTTCGTTGAATTACATTAATTACGTGTCATATATAAAGTTGAGAATATTTAAGCTATAATATGGGGATAAGGGAGTTTTATGGCCGAATAAAAAGCTAGAACTTATCAACTCATAATTAAATTTGATTTTTTAACCTTGGGCGGAAATTTTATGTGGAGTTTATTAGGTGTTGCCATGTGTCAAATGCCATCTAAGAAAATGTCATGTGGTTATATAGGCTTTGATTTATTCTACTATTATAGGCTCGAACCACTAACTTAGTAACTTGCCGTTCAAAAAAAAAAAAGATGTTGCGTGACATATAAAGGACATAAAACAGCCATGTTATTTTCGTGATAAACCAGCCCACAATTCTCTTAATTAAAGACACCAAATGGACACAAATTATTTGGAGCCCACGTGAGTTTTGGAGAAACAACCCACATACATGACAACAGGCCCATGTGATTTATTTTGAAGAACCCCTTACGCACAGCAGGTTACGAATCGGAAGGAGGGGATCTAAAGGCATTCTATATCAAACATCATTTGGTTTAATCTTTGTTTATTTTAAATAATATTTTTAACGTTTTATATTTATTTGATGTGTGTTTCAGCTAACATGTCTATGTGCTAGAACCTTTATTCACTGTGATTTGATGAACTCTAAACTTTAAGTTTGGTTCATTCTTATGATTGTTTTTATGAATATTTGAACACTTGCTATTTTATTACGAAGAACGTTTTAGTTAAATTTACAATCTTCGCATATTTGATTTGTTTGTTATTGAATGATTAGGTATTAACAACATCATAACTATTTAGTAATTCCTCCTACTTTTCAGCTTGGAGACGTAGTAAGCGACTCACTAGAAATAGGGGTCCGAGACCAGATACCGATAACCTATGTGAGATTAAAAGACTAATCTTTAGAGAAGAAATTCTTAGGATTAGAAGGTGGTGAAAATACGAGCCTTAGTTATAATTAGTAAACCGAAGTATGGCCATAATATGATTCTTGAGAAAAGAAATTCTTAGGAATTATATTACGGACATTGTAGGAAATTGAGAGAAATCTAGCTTCTTAACTTCTAGAAAATTACATCAATCGGGATATAACCAACCAAACCTAAGTCTAAAGGGATTCAGTCATAGTGAATGTTTTCTCTAACCAGTTAAAGTTTGTTAATCATTTGTCATTGTAAAGTTTATTTATTCTTAGTTAAAATTTAAATCTTTTTAATTAATAGTTTATATATATAAAAACAAAACCCCTTTCACAACTATTTGTTTTAGGTTAATTAACTTAGTTTTAATCTATCAGTCAGCTTAACTGTTCTCTGTGGAGACGAATTCCCGAAATACTTACCTGGACTCTATTGCACACGATTATGCCATACTTTCCTAGGAGTGTAGTAATCTAGAACAGGCGTATTTAGGACATTTAATTTATAACTGGTTTTACCATATCAGTAATAAAAAATTAAATATATATCTATATCTATATATATATAAAACGAGTTTCAAAATTGATGTTACGAGTTTCAAAATTGATGTTGCATTAAATTTCATGTTTTAATTCCACATTAATGTTTTAATTTCATAACGTCCAAGATTGGTTAATGTTTTAATTCCATATTTAAAACATAAACAAGTTTTAACTTCCTAAACGTCCAAGATTGATTCTATATTAAAACACTTTATTTCATAACGTCCAAGATTGATTCCATATTAATACAGTTTATATCATAACGTCCAACCTGTCATATCCTACCATATTAATCCACTTTATATCTAAAACGTTTCTATTAACTTTATTTAATCTAGCCTTAATAAACGTCCAGCCTTTTATCCATTTAACTTCATATACAAGGCAAAGTTAGAGGAAAAGATCAACTGCATAAAAACAACATGGACAAAATTAAGGAACTTGAAGGGCAAATCGATATCAAAACAGGATTACACTTGCAGTTAGAGAAACAAATTTCACATCTCCCTGAAAAGTTTAGGCCAAAAGAGGAATTTAACAACACCCTCCATCAAAAGGTATCTCTTTTTATTCTATAAAACTGTCAAATGAAACCATATCTATTTTACATATGATGATATTATGATTTGAAGGTCAAAGAGCTTGAAAGAAACTTACAGAGCGAGAACATTCGGGAGCTATAACACACCAACAAAAGGTATTTTGTCTTGAATATATTAATTTTTAAGATTTTATAGTAAACTTGGAATTTGGAAATACGTAAGGGACCTTGAAGACAAACTGAAAGCTCAAGTCAATGAGTGAAAGTCCTACACCATGACCCTTCAAGAAAAGGTCATTAACTTACAATTTAACGATTTTTACATTTACCCATTTCAAGATTCTTCATAACAAGAAATAAAAATTGTTTTTTTTTTCATTTTTACAGATTGAAGAACTAGAACAGAAACTAAAAGAACAGGAAGAACGATATTCTGATTCATCTTCACTCCAATTAAAGGTTAACCTTTTTAAATTCTACTATCTTTTTTTAATTTCCCATGTTATTAAATATATAATCTATATCTATATCTATCTATATACGGAGTACTATATATATTATTATTATCTATAAAAAAATTAAGTTTCAAAATGAAGTAGCATTTATTACCATGTGATAAATGTATATATTTAATTAGTTACAGTGTAAATAAGAAATAATAATAATATAATATAATAATGTACATAAAAATGAGTTTCATGTATTAATGTAACATTTAATCATTATGATTTAATTAGTTTCATGTATTAATGTAGTATTTAATCACTATGATTTAATTACAATGATTTAATTACAATACCTCTTCACCTTCATAGTTATTTAATAGACACGAATAATGTGAAAAAGGATAAACAAAAACTCATTCCATAACAAACTAATATAAAGAGTAAACATGCTTCTTTTCATTTGTCTTATTTAATTATTATGATTTAATTAGTTTGAACTAATATTTTTTGAGTTTGAATTGAATCCAAGTAATAGTAATCATCGTGAACGTAGAATTATTATTTAATTATTATGATTTTCAAGTTTGAAGTTACAACAAATTCTAAAAATTGAATTCTATTTTAATATTATATGTATTATAATATTAAATAAATTATTTTAATAAAGATTGAGAAACTCAAAAGTTGTAAAAATCAAGAGTTTTAACATAAATTATAATAATGAATTCATTTTAATAACAATTTAACAAACTCACTAAATTGTAAGACTAAGAGTTTTAAAATAAATATTATAATTAATAGTAATAATAAAAAGTTCGTTAAAATAAGACTTTTTAAGTGTTTTGAATCTTATACATTAGGACAATAAGACCTATATATACCCAATTACATGTTGCAAAATTTTTTACACTCTAAAGGTGCTTCAAAAGAAACATCTAACAAGTGGACTCAACAACAAAAACCTTTAGAAATTTGTTCTTTATCCTCACTATTAATTGTCATGGAGATCAAGTCTATATGGTTTTCTTTTAGAGAGAGTATATTAGTTGTTTTTGTTTAAAATTACTACACACCTCTTTTGTATAAATATGAATTTGTTATTCGTTGTTTATGTATATTTTGTATAAAAATGATATTGTATAATGATCTAATAGTTATCATTATAGTATATGAGATTGTATGTAATATTACCACACATTATTTAAGATGCAAATGATGTTGAGTCTTCAAATGATAATGATGTTTTCTTATTGTTGATCTTTAATTTTATGTGGATGTTTTGTTACTATTTTTATTAAAGAGACATATTTTTCAATGATTTGTATAATGATCTAATAGTTATCATTATAGTATATGAGATTGTATGTAATATTATCACACATTATTTAAGATGAAAATGATGTTGAGTCTTCAAATAATTATATCTTATTACCCTAAAAAAAAACATCCACATAAAAAAAGAGTGTGATGATAATGCTCAGCTTGGAAGATATTATTGTTGCTCTTTGATATTGTTACACGCGAGAGAGTTTTCTTATTATTGATCTTTAATTTTATGTGGATGTTTTGTTAGTATTTTTATTAGAGAGACACATATTTTTGTGTATTTGTATGGATTCTTTTTTTTATTATGAACTTTTGGAGAAAAAATGTACAATTGGAAAAGTCTGACATCATGTTTGCATTAACCGACATTAATTGAAGAGATATTGTTGTTGATTCAATATTTTGCTTATAAAAGACAAACCATTGAGTTCTTATAGTATTACTAATATCTTATGAATAACATGCTTTATGTTGCGCTAATAAAAACGGTAATGGTTTTGTTACTTTGCATTTTCCTCCAACACACTTTGCTTATTTAGTAGAGTACTTGCAATCAACCTAAGCATATTAGCGATCTCGCTTTTAGTACTTTCCCCGTTACACCAATACAACGTATACAATTTACCTTCAAATAGCGCTTTATCATGACCAAAGCACGTGCATCGCACGGGCCATGTAATACATAAAAATTGAGTTCCAAGTTTGAAGTTGCATTTATTACTTTGCAATTAATATTAATAATAATAATAATGAAATAAATCCATTTATAAGAAATAGTAAATTAATCAATTGTAAGTTCAAAAGTTTTACCATGATAATGTAATAAATCCATTTATACGAAATAATAAATTAATCAATTGTAAGATCAAAAGTTTTACCATAAACAATATTTTATAAACATAACAAATAATGATGTTCATGCAATTCTGAATCGCAAAAATAGTTGAATATCTACACTATGGTAAAAAAAACCAGTTGAATGACAACATTTTCATCATTTGTAGATTCTATATAGATAAAATGAGTTTCATGTTTGATGTTGTATTTAACTCTTAAAATTATTTAGTTAGATGATTTAACCCTTAAAAAATATTCAAGTAGATGAAGTGTCACAATTTAAGATTAATTAATTTAAATTAAATTGTTATACTTAATATATAGGTTTTAGTTTTAGCATGTGTAAAGACACACATTAAAGGTATTAATTAATTTAATTTTTTTATACAATTTAAAAATGATATATTTAGTATAAATAGGTAATTGTGGTTGTTAATCTCATTCATCTATTCTCCTATTATGAATTTTTGTTTTTTGGCGAATCGGCGAACGAAACATGTCTCGATTGTTTTCTACTTGATTTTTGATTTAAATTAAATTGTTATACTTAATATATAGGTTTTAGTTTTAGCATGTGTAAAGACACACATTAAAGGTATTAACTAATTTAATTTTTTTTATACAAATTAAAAATGATATATTTAGTATAAATAGGTAATTGTGGTTGTTAATCTCATTCATCTATTCTCCTATTATGAATTTTTGTTTTTTGGCGAATCGGCGAACGAAACATGTCTCGATTGTTTTCTACTTGATTTTTGTGTAATGATACATCATTTCATTTATGTTTGTTTATTTTGTAGGATCGACTATCTCCGGCGGTGCTACTCTTATGATTACACAATATCTTATACTCAACTCGGTATGATTCAGTTCCTCATAATTTTTTGATTATGTCGTCTAATTTTTTGATTATATAATTCTTTGATTATACCTAATACTCAAGTTTTAAAGCCTAGATAGTATATATTACACACACCAATATCTAAACATGTGGGTCGACGATACGATCGTTGGGCAACACAAGACATGGCGACAACGTAAACGGGAAAACAAAAAAGGAATGAATGATGATCAGAATTGAAGGCAAGTCACATTGTACATTACTTTAATAACAAACAAGATCCTTCATTTTCATATAATATTTGTAAATATAAATAAATTAATATATATTTAAAAGTTGAGTTTTGTCATAAAAATAAGAAATTAATGTAATAAAAATATATTAAAATCTAATAGCTCTATCAAATTTTCATATCAAAAGTCTTGAATAAATATTATTAGTAAATGAATATAAGTAATAAACTCATGTACATTTATAATAAAAATAATAAATTGACTTGTCATGAGTTTTAAAATAATTATATGAATATAGTTATGTGTAATAAAATAATGTATAGTTTGTCATAAATATGATTAATAAATTAATGTAATGAAAAAGACTATTGTAATAAAAAGATTATGATAAAAATTTATAACTTCATCAAGTTTTCATATTAAAAGTCATGAAATAATGTCTAAACTAATGTAGAATTTAATTACATTTATTTAATATAAAAGTTGAGTTTTGTCATAAAAATTTAAAAAATATAATAAAAACTAATAACTCTATCAAATTTTCATATCAAAGGTCTTGAAATAATATTATTAGTAAATAAATATATGTAATAAACTCATGTATATTTATAATAAAAACTAATAAATTGACTTATCATGAATTTTAAAATAATTACTAGAAAATGATTATGAGTAATAAACTAATATATAGTTTGTCATAAATATGACTATTAAGTTAATGTAATGAAAAAGACACTATCAAGATGCAAATGATGATAAGTTTTAAAATGATTTTAGCTTACTACCCCAACAAAAACGTTCACATAAAAAAAGAGTGTGATGACAATGCTCGGCCTGGAGGATATTATTGTTGATATTTGATTTTGTTACACACGAGAGAGTTTTCTTATTGTTTTTGTTTTAGATAATGATTTTGTTTTTTTATTAGAGAGACATGTTTTTGTGTATTTGTATGAATTTCTATTTTTTGTTATGTACTTTTGAAGAAAAAAGATACAATTAGAAGTCTGACATAATGTTTGCATTAACATACATTAGTTGAAAATATATTGTTGTTGATTCATAGTTTTGCTTATAAAATAAAAATTATGAAGTTCTTCATACTATCAGTTATATGAAATGAACAACATGTTTTGTGTTGCGTTAATAAATACTATAATAGTTTTGTTACGTTTTATAATGAGCAAAGCTCGTGCATCGCATGGGCCATGCTGCCTCGTATACATAATAATTGAGTTCCAACTATGAAGTTGCATTTATTACCTTGCATTAAATGTTAATAATAATATTATATTAGTCCATATATCAAAAATAATTGGGTTTTTCTAACTCATGCCCTAAGGGCATGAGATTAGAAGCATTGATTGAAGTTAGATTTTCCTTTTATATTAAAATTTGCATTTAGTACTTGTAAAAATTAGACTTCATTTAATTCATTTTTTGATTTGTTAGGAAATGTTTTGTTTAATTAATGTTTCTAATCTCATGCCCTAAGGGCATGAGTTAGCCAAACCCAAAATAATTTATATCTATTTCTATATCTATATATCATAAAAAAATTGAGTTTCATTTTTAAGTTGCATTTAATAGCCATCATTTAAGCCTACATTCAATCTTCATTTAACCCACAAGAAAACTCTAAAAATTCATCCATTTAATAAACATTTCTAACTGCAAGGGTGAATTCAACAGTCGCCTCTTTCAATTTTTTGAAGTTGCATGTAATAACTTGTATTTAAGTTACATTCAATCTTTATTGAACCCACAATAAAACTCTATAAATGTATATCCTTTCATTACAACCGAATGCATTCTTTCGAGATGATGACTTTAATGGTTGTAGCAATTGATGAAATTTCCTACGATCTATGGGGTCATTTCATTGATTGTGTGGTACATCAGAATATTGATAGGAATTAAAAAATTTGGTGCTCTTTCATTTTTTTTTTTTTTTTGGGTTATATTTTCAGGTTTAGGAAAGAATGAAAGCATTGTGTGAGTTGTGTTACTATGAGGTTGAGACCAGGTATTGTGATGCACCCAATGCATATTCCATTTGTACTTTTGACGTTTATCATGTTGTCTTTTATTTTACTTTTTGGTTCCATATGACATGTTGTGTCTTTTTCTAGCTGCAAGGGTAATTTTTCGAGTTAAATTTTCAATATTTAACTTGAAGTGGAATTACTAAAAACAGACTATTAATGTTAAATTTGCATCATAATACTTATCAACTTCACATTTGAAAAAACTAGATTTTTCTGAAGGTAAATTGAAGTTGGAGTTTTGGTCTTCAATCCATTTGAGAAGGTATTGTCTAATGAAACATGCACATTAAAGATATTTTCCTTCGACACACTTTTTTATGTTCATACTTTACATTTGACACCAATAATTCCTTATCGCTAACGAAGCTCGTGCATCGCACGGGTCATGCTGACTCGTATACATAATAATTGAGTTTCAAAAGGAAGTTGCATCTAATTCGCATTATTTAATTAACATATATTAAAGTTTAGGTAGACAAATAGACATTGATATATTAAACATTTCATACCAAAAATTTTTTAATCAAAGCTATGAATATATTAATGGTAAAAAAACCGAAATTATTAAGTTAATAGAAGGTAGAAGTTCAAACATTTGTCGTTACCTTTTAGTTTACTATATAAACATTTGTTTTGAAGTTCACAATCACAATTTCACTAACAATATACTTATTGATGTGTCTTCAATATAAACAAGTTGTCAACGTAACTTACAATATGGATCAAGGTTGTCTTCAACGTAAACAAGTTGTCATATGTTTGTATTTAATTTAATCATCATGAATATAGCATTTACTAATTAATTTTTTAATTAATAATTTAAATGATTTGATTTGATTTAGTTATTTTTCTTATGATTTGTTAAAATTTTATAATTCATTTGTGTTGTTACTTCTATGTTATATGTAACGTGTTTTATGTTATGTTAATAGTAACAATGATGTTTTGTTACTTTTCTCTCTCCTCTGACACATTAATCTTATTTAGTATAGTACCCAAATCAAAGTCAAACATGTTAGTAATCATGCTTTAGGTATTCTGCTCGAAACACTAAAGATAATACATTTAATTCTCATGATTTAATTAACATATACTCCCTCCGTCCCACAAAAAAGTTTACATTTCTCTTGGGCACAAGATTTTAGGTGATAGTTAGTGGTGGGGTCACTAGTAATACTTTTAATTAATATATAAGGTTAGATTGGAGAGAGAAAGATATTTAGTGGATATTAATGGTGAGGTTCTTAGTAATAATAATATTTAATTATGTGGGGTCCATCAAATATGAGAAATGTAAACTTTTTTGTGGAACAAAAGTTTAGTGAGAAATGTAAACTTTTTTATGGGACGGAGGGAGTAATAAAGTTTAGGTAGACAAATAGACATTGATATATTAAACATTTCATACCAAAAGTTTTTTAATCAAAGCTATGAATATATTAATGGTAAAAAAAACCGAATAATTAAGTTAATAAATGGTAGAAGTTCAAACATTTGCCGTTAGCTTTTAGTTTACTATATAAACATATGTTTTGAAGTTCACAATCACAATTTCACTAACAATATACTTATTGATTTGTCTTCAATATAAACAAGTTGTCAACATTCCTTACAATATAGATCAATGTTGTCTTCAATGTAAACAAGTTGTCATATGTTCGTATTTAATTTAATCATCATGAATGTAGCATTTACTAATTAATTTTTAATTAAAAATTTAAATGATTTGATTTGATTTAGTTATTTTTCTTATGATTTGTTAAATTTTATGATTCATTTGTGTTGTTACTTATATGTTATGAGTAACGTGTTTTATGTTATGTTAATAGTAACGATGATGTTTTGTTACTTTGCTCTCTACTCCGACACATTTTTCTTATTTAGTATAGTACCCAAATCAAAGTCAAACATGTTAGTGATCACGCTTTAGGTATTCTGCTCGAAACACCAATACAAAGTATACGATTTATGTTCAAAATAACTCATTATCGTTAACAAAGTTACAGTGTTAAATTGATTATTTTATTATATTTAAGATATCATATTACATCTTTTTGTAGTTCAGAATGATATGATAACCTAATCTTCTAACTTCAAAAGTACTAAAATGTATTTCCCCACATGTAAAGGGTGTCTGAGCAAAACAGAAGTCTCAGCATCATGATCACAGACTTCATGGTATACTACGGTTCTACCTACCATACAAAGTTATGTTGTTTAATCAATGAAAACAACTACACACAACCTAATATATTTGGTGTACAAATTTTAATATTTGAACCTTTTGAACCTAAAGGTTAAACGTGTTGATGATTTGTATCTTCAATAAGATTTAAATTTAATGGTATAAACTTGTTGAGATGTGGCGTGTATTGGGAATAAATCTGGGAGCAGAGCACCCGGATACATTAGAAATAATAAAAAAAAAATAAAAAAAAAAAAAAAAAAAAAAAAAAAACCCAGAGTAGAATCAATAATTGGTCTTGAAAATGTGTTACATAGGCAACAAGTTCGATGAAGATGACATTGGAACCCATTTTGAACCTGCGAACCACTGAAAAACTTTAATATATTAAATCATGTTAGGAACTGCAAAATCTGGGTTATCAAACAGCTCAAGTGACTGATTGAGCATGATTTGGATTCGATTTTAGTATTACACAAGTATACTAGTTCGATCTAAGTTATATTGAGAACGATTTGGGTTCGAATTGGAATCTGTTTAGAACGCTATGACCAAATCTCCAACACGAGGAGTATGGAGACCACACCGTTCATGGCCACACTAGTTTTCCTCCGACAGAATCTGGAATACTAAGAGATTTGTTTATTAATCATTCGCACAATTAGGACTTAATTTCATGCCATGCTATTGTAACTTGTCATTCATTACTCTGAAATTATTTAATACTTTACAAAAGATAATTGTCATAATTACAGATACATATATTGACACAAACTAATCATCAATCAAACTGGCGTGTGTAGATCAACTGGCCAGGAAATCTTAGGGGGTTTTTCTTCATAAGGTCTCGGGTTCGAGTTTTGCTAAAGGTTTTTCTACAAGTGAATAAGTATTGGGGTTTATTCATCATAGGTCAAGGTTCGAGAGAAGGCATACTGCTTCTTGTGGATGTCACAGTCTGCCTCGAACTACTAACTTAATAAATGCGTTAAAAAAAACTAATCATCAATCTCTGGATGGAGAAGCATATTTACCACTTGGCTCATTGAAGGTCTTGCATCTCTATCTTCCTCAGCACATTGCAAAGCTATTTTCACAAGATTTTTCAACCTTCTTTCCTCATATTCGCCACTCGTCCCGCCATCCACAATCTCCTCGATCCATCTCCCGTTTTCATCTTCACGAATCTTGTCTCTAACCCACTCGACCAACGTTTGCTCTCTCCCACTATTCCCAACATTCATCTGCTGCATTTGCAACGGGCTCTTTCCCGTTACCATCTCCAATATCACCACCCCATAACTATAAACATCGACTTTTGAATTAATTGGAAGATTAAACACCCATTCTGGAGCCATATAACCTCGGGTCCCTCGGATCCTAGAAAAGCTAGAATTCTCAACCGTATCTCGGTCAAACAGTTTAGCCAGCCCGAATCCGCCACTTTTGGGTTGTAACCCGAATCCAACAATATGTTGTGTGGTTTAACATCACAATGTAACACCCATTCCAAACACTCTTCATGTAAATAAGCCAACCCTTTTGCCGTACCAATCGCGATATCCAGCTTTTTCCCCCAATCAAGTGTACCCGAATGCAAGATTGTAGCCAATGAACCGTTCTCCATATACTCGTAAACCACGAGCTTATGTTTCCCTTCAACACAATACCCCCATGTCTCTATCAAATTCATGTGATTAAGTCTCCCAATTGTGCTAATTTCGGCTTGAAACACGGCTTCTCCTTGGTCATCATGATTAGCCTCCTTGAGCACTTTTATAGCCGCAATTCGGTCATCCGATAATTCACCTTTATACACCACGCCCGCACCACCTCTCCCGATCTCTTTGCTAAAATTGTTCGTCGCCTTTTTTAGCTCGGCGTACGTGAACCGTTTAAACCCTGATCCTATCGGAAAGTAACTTTTTGCGGTTGTAGTCGAATCTTTGCTCGTGATGTACAAGAAAACGAGTATCAATACGATCTCAAGAACTCCAATCACACCCCCAAACCATAACAAAACTTTTACGGATTCAGTCCCGTGCTTTTTGTCATAAGATCTTGAAATCGGCATCTTAAGGTTCGCGGGACAAGTGTAGTTTGATGTGTCTCCGAATCGTTGACGAAAAGATGGTAAAAAGCTTGTCGGTAGCTTGAGATACATTGAATTCTCAAATCCCGATTGATATCCATTGTATAATAGATTCTTAAGGTAGCAGTTATAGTAAGATTTATCAAATTTGAATTGGAACCCTTTGCAATTGCAATCTTTCAAGCAAACTTGCTTGCATGATTCAAGTGTGCTATTCTCAAGATACCCGCTATCGTAGCCGTAAAACTCGACATAACGAAGCTCGACAAAATCTTCTTTTTCTTCGTGTTGGCACGGTTTGAATTGCGGTTCACAACCGGAGCTCCAATCGTTCGGGTTCTTTTTCTTATATCCATGAACACACATACATTTCCTCCCAAGTTCTTGAGTGTAAGTACAAAGACTATTCGGTCCACACACACCATGAATCTTGCAAGAACTCGAAAAAGCTTGCCATTGTACCTTCCATTTCTCATCCACAAGACTATAAACCCTAATATTACCATCGAAATCGAGTTTCATTATTCTACGGCGTTTGACGCCAAAATCCGAAACAAAGAACCCGAATTCATCGGACGAATTAAACTCGCCATTAGAGTCGAGTTTCGCAACCCGGCTATTGTTGTAAGTAGATCTCCCTGCTTCCCAAGTTTTCAAATACGGTTCGGGCCAGTAAACGCTCGTGATTTCTAGCCCATCGTAAAGAAGGCTCAATACGTTATTGTTCTCGAAATAAAGCTTAAAGAAACCCGAAGAAAAATTCGTCGTGCTTCTTGAAGAAACCAGCTGTGTGTTTCTAATAAATAGCTGATCAGGTAAAAGGGTATCCGTTGGATAATCAAAGCTTTGCCAAAGTGTGTACGGATGACCATTACTTTGACTAAGAACAAGATTACCATTGTTTTCAAGTTTCAAAACAAGTGACCCATTTGTCGCTTTGGTCCCTGTGGACCACACGATTGAATTATCAGCTTCTGTTAAAACAAGATTACCATTTTTGTAGAGTGAAAGTTTTGAGTGTTTTCCATTCACCGGTACGTCTCGGTTAGCCATCCAAACGACGGTTGGGTTCGTGTTTTGTAACGGCCACTCGGTGAACCATATCGAAAAGCAGTAAGCGTTGATGCCGACTTTGTGGAATCCGGCGGTGTAGAGACGATTTGGTGATATGAGATGATCGTATTTGTGATCAACTGAGATTGATGAGCCTTTAGATAAGGAAGAAGATGATGAAGAAGAACTAAACGGTGAATTACATAGAAATATGAGAAGAGGAAAAAGGCAAAACAAAGACGAAAAAGCCATAAGAGAGAATAGAATTTGTTGTTGATTTTGTTATACTTGTATTAAAGGGGGCTGTAAATATTCGGCTGTTGTTTCCCCGAAAGTGCACCCATAATTTATTTTATCAAAAAATATAGTTAGAGTTAGAGAAGTCGTATCAGTTAAAGTGATGTTAAAAGGTGTTTTTTACATTTTGAGTAATAGTATTTAGGTCTACCATTTAGTTCTACTTATAAGTCTACTCATTGGATGAAGACACGTGTTAAAATTAAAGGATAATATTAGGAGAGAGAATTAGTGGAATACACATGTCAACCTATCAAGTGGGTACACTTATGAGTAGGTCTAAATAATATGACTAAATATCATTTCTCTTACATTTTTAATATGGTTTTAATACACACTTCAAAATTATCAATTCTTATTTAATATTCTTATAACATTTTTTTAATACCTATAAAATATAACTCAAACTAATCACAATTTATAAAGGAAAACTAGTTTAACGAGCCTTAAACTCATGATGACCGGGCTTTTAGCGGTGGTGGGAGTTTGTATTTTTATGGTAAAAGTGCGCCTTCTCTGTGATTTTTATTTACACTTTTACCATTCTCGTTTATTCCAATTGCAACAAAATCTCATCCAAAAAATATGAAAATCTATAGGCATAATTTATTTCATCGAAGGCATAAATTTGTTGACATTTATACCCTCACAATTATTTTAAGTGTAGATTAATATACGATTTCACCACTTTATTTTTTGTTTCCTTTTACCATTTGCTCAGTTTCTCTCCCCATTTTACGATCTCCTCCCCTCATTAGTTAAACTACTTTTAGTTCCGGACATTACGCCACCTTACTTCAACCTCAGCCCCATCATAGTAGTCAATTTGAATTCAAAACCAACTTGTTCATCAGATTTCCAGGTTCCTTCAAATCATAGTAGGGGTGAGCATTTGGACCGAAAAAACCGAACCGAACCGAAAACCAACCGAAACCGAACCGAACCAAAACCGATAACATATTATCGGTTCGGTTTCGGTTTTGAAAATTCATTGTTTTCGGTTTCGGTTCTATCGGTTTCGGTTCGGCTCGGTTCGGTTTTCAGAAAAGGATAAACATTTGGCCTAAAAAAGCCGGACCGAAACCAAACCGAACCAAAACCGAACCCAACCAAAACCGATAACATGTTATTGGTTCGGTTTTGGTTTTCAGAATTCGTCGTTATCGATTTCGGTTCTATCACTTTCGGTTCGGTTCAGTTTTTGGACCGAGCTCACCCCTAAATCATAGTTAATCCAAAATAAGAAGAAAAAATATTTGTAGATCTAAAAACGGTATGTTCAGTTCTAGGACTCTAGGAAATTAATTACGAATTAAAAATATATGTTGTAAATTTTGATGATGAAACCTGCCAATGGCCCAGCGGTAAACGTTGCCCCCAACCTTATGATTAAGGGTTCAAGTCCTATAGTGGACATAGATGGAATTATGAGTAGATTATGTTACCATTAAAAAATAAAACCGTGAACAACCCTTCAACACCCATCTTTACAATTATAGAATATAATTCCTCCCTTTTAGCAAACGTAGCTAACGGAGAGAAGAAAGGAAAGGAATTGCAAAGTTCAACAAGAATCCTATCCTGGGTAGAGCCGCCAACATCATGTTGAAGTAATTATTAGTTGAATTAGGGTTAAATAGTAAGAGAAAGGGGTAAAAATCATTGTAAGGGTATTATTGTCAAATGATTTTAATTTACCTTGAATAAAATAATAAATGTATTTAATAAATCAATTCCCGTTGTAAAATGGTACCTAAAACTTAATAAATGGCATCAAATTTATTGTAACGTACATGGTAAGAGTGATGGGTATCATCACGAGAACCCCACCTTCCGCAGGTTCAATATTGCCACATGGGCTCGCCACTACACCATAAGTTACGTGAGTGAGTCCATTCGCCGGATCACTCACGGATGAGAGAGAAGAATTTTAATTTTTTTTTAAAGGGTATTTTGTGAGTGATGAGTATTTTAGTGGGTCCCAAAGGAGTATTATTGGTTAATGATGGTAGAGGGGGTATTTGGGGGTTTTGAATGTGAAATGGTGAGGTGACGCATAGGTGGCGGTTTGACTTAAGCCACCACAACCCTTGCTCTAAGAAGTTTGTTTGGTTGAATTGTGGAACGGTGGGGTACACGCACATTAGAGAAACATATAAATATGATTGACCGAAAAGTCTTTGGTTCACATTCGGGGCCCACATCACGACTACTCGATAACTTTAGCAAGTTTCCAATTTTCAACCGGCCCCATTTATACAAGTTCGTGTAATATATGGGTTGTAAACAATGTTTTAAAACTGGAGTTTTGAATCGGACCGGCCGATGCCTTAAAAACGGTCGAACCAGTCGAACCGGTTGAACCGGCCGGTTGAACCGGATTACAATATTATTCATTATTTATAGTTATGTTATTCATTATTTATAGTCAATGTTTTATAAACGTTGGATTACTCTATTTTGCATCCAAATATGACAAGAATACAAAATATATTCTGTAATTTCTTTAACTAATCGGTAGATTAGTAGTATTTAATTAAGTGTAAATTAATAGCAGTCCATCGATTTTCTTCATATAGGTGGCAACACACTTACTGGTAAAAAACTAGCTATTACTTGACCAATTTCTTTTCAAGTAATTAGGAAGATAGAAAAATAAAGTTTGTTTTTAGTTTTTACCTCCATCCCACATCATTGTGGGAGGAGAAAGGTGAATCAGCACAAGTAGTATATATTTGGCCATGCACGGAACATTTACAAAGCACCTCAATAGAGTCTTACCTATAAGGCGTGATTCATTTGAGTGAATTTTAATTAAAATCTGGCCCAATTCCGGTTTTTGAGATCCGGTTCAACCCGGTTTTCTTATAAACCGGGCGGTTCAATCCGGCCTGTTTTCATGCTGTTGGACCGGCTAAATTGGACCGGCGGTATATCATTTTTCCGGTCCGACCGGTCGGACCCGGTCACGAAAACACTGGTTGTAAATAACTTAGTCTTCTTCTAACTACGCTGGTTTCAACAAACCGGAGTTAGTTAATATTTAACATCATTAACACACTTTCTTGGGTTTGCATTCTACTTGGGTTTGTTGGGTTTTACCGAATAAAGAAGAAAAAGAAAGAGAATGAAGTGTTGTGAATACTTCTACATTATACATAAAATTTTGTAATTTTCAAAAAATATTGAAGGAAATGAAGAGATGTTGTTGATAGTGACATTCAATCAATAATGTCTACAAATAAGAAAAAGAAACAACAAAGTAGACCAAAATTAAGCTACATCAACAATGTCTATTTGTATTGTAAGGTCATTCACTCTTTCTACAAGTTAGGTATTGTTTGGTTTTATAAAAAAGTTTAGTCCTATTAAACGTTTTGTTGTCTAAAGTATATAAATGTTTGAATATGTGAAATTTATTTATTTTACTGTTCAATACATTAATTTCGAAACTTACAATTGCTTTTAACAATATAATTGTTAGAAAGGATATTCAGATTAAAAAATCCTTTGTTTTCTATTTCTTTTTTCTTTCCTATAAGTATGGAAAAGTAATTTGTACCTTATAATTATTACTCCCTCCGTCCCACAAAAAAGTTCTCATTTCCCTTTGGCACAAGATTTTAGGTGATAGTTAATGGTGGGGTCATTGGTATTATTTTGATTAAAATATAAGGTTGGTTTGGAGAGAGAAAGATAATTAGTGGATGTTATTGATGGAGTTTTTAATAATAATAATATTTTATTGTGTGGAGCACACCACATGTGAGAAATGGGAACTTTTTTGTGGGACAAAAGCTTTAGGAGAAATGGGAACTTTTTTGTGGGACGGAGGGAGTATATCATACATCATATTGCGTAAGTTTAATAGCAAAAAGTACAATCATAGTTGTGTAGAATGAGGTAAAAAAATATACGTGGTGTACGAATAACCTTCTCGTTTACAAAAAGCTTTAAAATTTTGATCTCAGTTAATATTTAACTTTAGTATATCTTTTTCACACATTTGATACCAAAGGAATAATCAGGTTTGTTGAACAAAAATAAATAACTCTAAACATCATACATTCATACTCAATCTGATGTTTAGAAAATAAAAACATTCGTAATCTGAAAAACCCTTCACTCGATTAAAACGAACAATTCGTAATTAACTGCACATACGAATGATTAAAAACTTGTAGAAGGGTTTCATCCAAAACTAATTGATCTATAACCCAATTGTTTGCAAAATCATAATCAAATCTTACTAAAATTGACGAAACGGTAACCAATTTATTTTATCGAAATTGATTTTAAAAAATCGCAAATATAATTTGAGTCCGCTGCGTTCTAAAATTAGAAACCCAGCATGGAAGTTTCAACAGACTGCAGGATATATGGATCGAATATTGGCGTAGTGATAGACAATATTGTCAACGTCCGAATTTGACCATCTAATTCGATCTCAATCGATGCCCAAAAGACACGTCTTCAGTTGGGTGTAAAAGGCATTAAGGTGCTGTTTGTTTTTTCAGAACAAAAAGATCTGCAGTTTGCGGACCACATCTGCCGACTGCTGCAGCTTCTGAGATGGACCAAAGGTCTGCAGTCTGCAAAAAAACTGTTGTTTGTTTTTTAACATGTGCAGACTGCTTAAATAGACTAAAATTTAAAATATTCTCCTATCTTACAGCAATGAAATAATCCATACATTACATTAACAAATTATCAATTTATCCATAAACATTATTTACTTGTTTGCAGTTTACAATATCTAAAATCCAATTTCTACATAACCAAATAACAATAATACTCTTGAATTGGATTTCGTTGTTAAATCATAACAATTTCTTCATAACCAAATAACATTGACATCCAAATTCTTCAAGCTTGATGAACTGATTTGAGTATCTCCACCAATTGAACCACCGGAAACAAAACAGAGTAAAACCATTTTCTTAATTAAACCCTAATTTTGTGAATTTGATGAAGCAGCAAACAAGTTTGATGAAGCAGCAAAGAAGTTTGATGTACCATATAATTCAGATTATGCATAATACAATGATGAACAAGATGCATACCATATTAATCAGATTCACAACACATTATGCATATCATATAAATCAGATTCATAACACATTATGCCTACCATATTAGTCAGGTTCAAAACACATTCTATATACCATATAAACACTTCGATGTGTTGTGAGTAACAGAGAAGAGATACAAATCGATGACTGTGAGTAACAGAGAAGAAAAACATACATGAGGGGGGATGGCTTCGTCGGCGGCGATATGTGAGGAGGAGACGACGCGACGAAGACAGAAGGTGAGGATCTCGACAGCGGCGGCGACCGGTGAGGGAGATCTCGACGGCGGCGGCTGTGACCAGTGAGGGAGACGTCGGCGGAGGAGGCGGTGACCGGTGAGGGAGAAGTCGACGGTGATGTGTCTGTCGAGGGGAAGAAGACGACGGGAGTTTTGGGTAGGGTTTTTTTGGAAGATGTGGTTTTGAGAGATGTGGCTGGAGCGTGTTTTGTTTTTAATTTTAGAAGACACAAAAAGCTTGTTTCCAAGTCTGTGCCAAAAAGACCCTAGGCAGATGTTTTTTTGTCTGCGAGCTTCTAAAAAACAAACATCTGCGGGATTGCTTTTCTGCCCGTGGTCTGCGCCGCGCAGACAAAAGACCCCACGCAGATCTTTTGCCAAAAAACAAACAGCACCTAACTAACCAGCTAATTGTACGACACATGGAATTTATGACGTGATAAATGAATTAAGAGTTTTGATAATAACAGCCCTTAGGGATGTCATAAGACATACATAAATTATTTGTATTTCCATCTACAACCGACTCCTTAATTTTAAGAATTACTCATTTTTACAATTTTTAATTATCAAAAGCTATGAATTAAAAAGACTATGTTTAATAGAAAGGATAGATAAGAGGGGTGTATCGGTACGCCGGTTGGGCAATGGATGACATCGATTGTTTTTCCTTTAACGACCCGAATTTTGTAAATAAATGAATTTTATAAAAATATGATAAATAGGGATAAATAGTTTAAAGAACGTAGGAATTGGTTTCGTGTCATTTGGACATCGTACGAGAAAGTTACAGACAAAACCGTGTCGAAAAGGAATACAAAAAGTGCAGACCTGCACAACTTCGTGGCACGAAGATTTGGACTCGTGTCACGAAGTGAGACGGAAACTTGTTTTCGTGTCACCGCTGACACGAAGATTTGGATTCGTGTCGCGAGTGGGCAACCCGCCGAACTTCGTGTCACGAAGATATGGTCCCGTGGCACGAAGATGGTCTGAACAGCATTTACGTCGGATTTTTGCTCATTTGATGCCAACACAAACCCTAGTTCTTCTCTCTACAAGTGAGTATACATTTTTTAGTGGAAAACATCATTTGGAGCTGATTTCTTGGTCAAATCTCGTGATTCTTCACTCCTAGTTGAAGATTAAAGGTAAATCTTCACTTCTTGATCATTGTAGCTTTAGATCAATGGATTTCTAGGCTTGGGTTTGAAACCCTAGTTCTTGGGTTGGTGATTAATGGGTAAATAAAGGTTGCATACACTTAGTGAAGGGTTTCATAACACTTGCCTGATCGACCCATAGGACCGACCTCCTAGTATGCTTGGTTCGAAACCTTGCTGACCAAGAACACGAACTTGTTCTTGACCGCTTAAAACCAACTAGCTGATTTAATCCCTAAAAGCGGAAGTGGGATTAAACCTAATCCTTAAACCCTAAAGGATTGGGATGTTGTTAATCTAGATTAGATTAACAAGAAAGAAACCTTGGACGAAGAACTCGAACACACACAAAGCTTGTGTGGTTCGTCCGACCATCAACCAAAGAACCCTAGGGTTCTTTGGTTGAATTCGTCCAAGAGGGGAGAAGGGAGAAAAAGGTTTCCCAAAACATACCTTGTTGTTTGCTTAAGATTAGTCCACTAATGATGAACAAACCGATCGATCTTCTAGTTGATCTAAGCAATGAACTTGTTCTTCAATACTTGAAGAATACGAAGAACACGAAGCTTGTGTTCTTGGTGTTTCAGCCGATCGAACGGATAGGGGAAGGGAGGGAATTCGTGTGGTGGTGTTAGGGGTTTTAGGGTTACCCTAAGCCTCTTATTTATATACAAATAAGTTACGCTTAGAACCCTTCTAGTTTAATTAATGTTAGATCTTTAATTAAACTTCCTTTTATCATTCCCATCCCTTATAGTTTAACTAGTTTATTATTGTTACACTTAACTATTAAATGTCTAGTATTAATACACTAATAATTAGGTACCCATATACACGAATTATATACTTGTATTTATACTTTTAATAATTAATTATATAATAACCTTTATATAATTTATACAACAATATTATCCAATCACTATATGATTTAATAGCTTTGAATCATATTATGGATAATCTATAATTAACACATTGTGTATTTACTCAACTAGTAAATGTACAAGCACTAGTATTAATTAGTTAGTTAAACTAATCTAGTAATAAGTTAAACTTAACTTAATACTTAACTGATTCATAATGACTATTATGAATCATTCCTCTTCGTAGTATCATTGCTTATCTTGCTCGTATTACATGCACTCACCAGTGTGACCCTTAAGTGTTTCGTAGACATCGATGTATCATCATAGGTTGACTAACTGTGCATATAAATCCTTCGCTTAGTAGATGGTATTTTAACAAAGAAAACAAATGTATGCTTAAGATTTTTAAGAATCTTAAGATTGGTTAAACCTAGGGTTTTGGAAATCATCAAAATTGGGGGAAAGTATTATCAAATAGTTTCTAATAATAAAAGGGTTATTATTAGTAGCGTTTGTTGTTGAACAACTTGTGATTGTCTTATTAGGGATTTCGGTGGATTCTCAAAAGTGTGCAATCTTGTGGAAAAGGAAGAATTGTGTTTGAGGAACACATTTAGAGCATTAATTGGTAAGGTGAGTACGTGTGGACTTTACTGAGTACATAGCTTTGAAATACATTTTTGTTACTTGTGTTACGGTCTATTTGCTTATTTGTGTAGACTCATAGTGTGCTAAGTTAGTTATACATATTGTTGATAATATTGAACTAACTTGTTTGGTGATAGATGAGATAGCCAAGGGCTTGATTGACATAACTGTTGAGTTATGATGAGATTGAGATGATGTGATGATACAGACGACTCCCGATCATGAGGTGTGGATTAAGGGGCAGTTGGGATGAATTCCCATCGACTCATCCACGTTAGTAGTCTTGCTAACTGGACGTATTTCGGTGAGAAAGGCAGGTATCGGTAGCGTGGGCGACTTCCTATTGCCGGTATCTTGAGCCTCTAACTAGTGCGCGGACGACCCGACAGTTAGATATGTTGAGTTTCTAGTAAATTCAGGGGCAACCCGCTAATTAGATATGATTGCTAAGAGAGCATTGGATTGATAGGGTCACAATAGGGTGACTAGCTTATATTGGTGTGATATATATATGTGATTACGTATTATGAAATGTTTAGAAAATATGGGTCTAAACCCATGTAGCTCACGAGACGTTTTGTCTCACGTACTCTGTAACGACCCGAATTTTTGTGTTAAATAAATTATGGAAAAAATATGATAAATAAGGATAAACATTTAAAGAACGTAGGAATTGGTTTCGTGTCATTTGGACATCATATGAGAAAGTTATGGACGAAACGGGTCGAACCCGGGTGGTAAACGAGAAGGAAAAGAAATTCAAGGAAGGCTGATGTAACGATTCAGTTAGTACTGATTTCGTTAGTACTGATTTCGTTAGTGCTGATTTCCGTTAGTGCTGATCAGTTAATACTGATTCCGTTAGTGCTGATTCCGTTAGTGCTGATAAGTTAGTGCTGACTCCGTTAGTGCTGACTCCATTAGTGCTGACTCCGTTAGTGCTGATCAGTTACTGCTGATCAGTTACTGCTGATCAGTTACTGCTGATCAGTTACTGCTTAATAGATTTGTAAGAATCTTAAGATTTGTAAACAAGTGTATGGTTAAGATTTGTAAGAATCTTAAGATTTGGTTAAACCTAGGGTTTTGGAAATCATCCAAATTGGGGGGAAATGTTATTAAAGGGATTCTAATAATAAATGGGTTATTATTAGTAGTATTTGTTATTGAACAAGTTGCGATTGTCATATTAGGGTGTTTGGTGAAGTCTTGGAAGGTTGATCGATTGTGAAAGCAAAGAGATATCGTGTGAAGATCACGGTTGGAGCATTTTATTGCTAAGGCGAGTACATGAGACTTTTAAACTGGGTACATAGCAAAGAGTTTTGAATATACTTATGATATTTTATGGGTCTTTATTAATAAATATTTTCATAAAGATAATGAATGAAAAGATAAGAAAGTAGGTATAATGTGATACTGGAATATATCTAGTATAGTTGATGAATTTGGAAGTGAATATGATGAACAAAGTAATTATGAAACCTTCATTAACGGACAATAATAATAATGTTATTGAGTAAAAGAATGTATATTGAGTCTTTATTAATAAGTATGTATTAGTAAAGTAACTGATAATGATTTTATAGTGATGAGTACCTATTTGGTAAGAATTACTAATAAGAGTGAGGAACGAATATGTATGTAAATGAATATGAATTGACTGGTAATAAATATGTATTATAGTCAAGAAGAGATAAAAGTATTATGATATCGATAAATAAGAAATGTATCTTATGAGAATACGTAAGGATGGACCCCCTAGGGTTCATAGATGTAGAAGTGAATGTGGGTTGCTTATGATCGGGTCCATGGGACCATACAGGTACGTTCACACTGTGTTGAACTAGTTATATGTCGTTATTATTAGATGACTAACTTGTTTGATGTTTGATGTGATAGCCGAAGGCTTTGACTAGCATAACTGTTAGGTTATGATAAGAGATAGATGGTGGTGACGCGGGGGACCCCCGGTCACTGAGCAGTTGTATATATGTTTATACACCGAGTGTATATATGTTTATACACTAAGCACACAGGTGCTTCTAGTACGCATATGTTTGGTACTAGGTATGTTAGGTTCTAATACATATATGTTTATGTATTAGACATGTTTGTGCTTCTAGTACATATATGTTTATGTACTAGATATGATTGTGCTTCTGGTACCTATATGTTTAGGTACCAGATATGTTTGCTAGGGAAGCAAGGTAGCTAGATTCACAATAGGGTGACTAGACGGTATTTATGTAGTTATATATATGTTTATATATTTATGAAATGACCATTATTATTGGGGTCTAAAACCCATGTATCTTACGAGACTATTTTGTCTCACGTACTACGTTTGTTTGTGGCTATGTACTCAGGTACAGGTTTGAAGTGATAGAAGGTTGCACTATAAGTGGCCTAGAGATGTTTAGCTCGGGAATAACGGGCCTAACGGGTCAAAGTGTTAGACTAGTGGAATTCTTTCATACCTTACCCATTTATTATTAGAAACCCTTTAATAACATTTTCCCCCAATTTGGATGATTTCCAAAACCTTATGTTTAACCAAATCTTAAGATTCTTACAAATCTTAACCATACACTTGTTTCCTTTGTTATAAAATCATCTATTAAGTGTATAAAATATTTATTTCACCATTTAAGAAAACCCCAAGAACTAGGGTTCGAGATCCAAGCTTTTACTTCTATGGATCTAAAGTAATAAACATCAAGGAGTGAAGATTTACCTTAATCTTCGACAATAGAAGCAAAATCAGTTGATTCGGACCCTAAAATCGGCTTTAGATGACCTTTTCCACTCAAAATATGTATAAGAACTTAGAGAGAGAGTTAGGGTTTCAAGTTTAGCACTTAATGGCCAAAAACCCGTATTTAAGGTGTTCCAGACGAAAATCACCAGTAACTGATCAACAGTAACTGATCAGCAATAACTGATAAGCAGTAACTGATAAGCGGTAACTGATAAGCGGTAACTGCTCAGCGGTAACTGATCAGCGGTAACTGATCAGCAGTAACTGATCAGCAGTAACTGATCAGCAGTAACTGATCAGTTAATGGAGTCAGCACTAACGGAAATCAGTACTAACGAAATCAGTACTAACTGAATCGTTACAGCAGCCTTCCTTGAATTTCTTTTCCTTCTCGTTTACCACCCGGGTTCAACCCGTTTCGTCCATAACTTTCTCATACGATGTCCAAATGACACGAAACCAATTCCTACGTTCTTTAAATGATTTATCCTTATTTATCATATTTTTTTACATAATTTATTTAACACAAAAATTCAGGTCGTTACAACTAACCACCGCTTGAAAGGATTTCGTCCTCGGAATCACTAGAAATGTTTCAACCCACTTTCGACCGAGCATTCCGTTCTCATTCCCTTGTGGTCATTACCATCAAACTTTACCCATTCCAATTTAGTCAGCAATATGTATTTAAACATTCACTTAACCCCATTAGGCCCGAACGGTTGAAACATATTCAAAAATCAATCTTAAGCCTTTAATACCCAAACGGGTCAAAATTGCACAATTTGACCATAACACTTTAAATCCTTCAACTAATCCCGCTATACACATAGGGACGACATGACCCAATCATTACAATCATCTAGTTGATCAACACGGACATCAAAGTCTAACTTCGACCAAGTTGATATATCCCAACATTGTCTAATCCTTGACTTAAGAACAAAGTCAACTATACTTTTACAATTTCCTTACTTGCTAAAGGTTCCATCAATCTCCCTTTCTTTTACTATCAACTTTAATTTATGATCCATCAATAATCACATCCTCGATTCCTAAATTCAAGTCTAAACACCCAACGGGTCAAAGTCGCATAATCCAACTATAACTCTTTTAATTATTCCATTACCCTTTTCACACACATACAATCGACATATTATGGTCTCATCGTTCACTAGTCATTCAAAAACGAGAGTCAAAGCCCATCTTTGACCAAGTCAACCAATCACAAATTGACTAATCTTAACTTTTGCATAAAGTCAACCATATATTCCCAAACTAACAAATTTCCTACTCACGGGATACTATTCTCGACATATCATTTCCGGTTCTACTCACTATTGTTTCCTCAACAATCGTTCCCGTTTCCATTTTGAATTTCTCCCCAAATAATCAGAGAGTCGCACCCTCTTTTTTTCTTAAGGTCAAACTAGCAATTACCATTTCTTAACCTTCATTAGGTCACTTACACCATTACTTAGTATCCTTTCAATCATCTTTGTATCACATCGACCATTTTCATAACTTTCATTCTCCATTATCGCTATTAGATTCTCTACCGCAATACATTCCACAATTTCATACAAGTTTACCATATCTTGGTTACCAATAATAAATTGCTCACTAGGAGTTTCTCTTTCCTCCTATTCTATAAATCGTAGGCGTCTCCTACACATACATGACCTAAATGCAACCCGCATTTCAAACCAAATTCTCATTTACCATAACATAATAGCAATAATCGTTAGCCACATGGTTCTACATTCGCCATATATATAGATAAGCATATACATACATATATATATAGTAGCAATACTCGTTGGCTATGTACTACGTTTGTTTGTTTGATCTAACTGTGTTGTTTTCAACTGTTGAGTTGCCCGTTTGAATCTTGTTTGTTGGATATGTTGGTATGGCGAAAGAATGAATGTGAAAAGTGGACGAGCTCCACTAAATTAGGATGAGTTATGAATGAGGATATGAATCAGATTTTAGATAATCGAAGGAATGAGGGTAGACGGAGGTCACGATGTGGTGGATTCGGTACACTGAGCAAGTGCTAGAGAGTAGCAAGCGAAGGAAGAAAGATATGGTGACTTTGGCATCACCATTATTGAAGGATGAGGCGTTGACACTGTGGAATGTGTTGTATGAAACCTTGGGAAAGAGAGCGCGGTACAAGATGTTGTGAAAGGAACTCACGAGTGAGTTGAAAGGGGAAGTCTGCCCGGAGGAAAAATCTAGAGGGGGGGGGGGGGGGGTTCATGATGCAACCTCGAAGATCTTAGGTAAAATTGATGTATGTGATTATGGCTTAATTGTTTAGTAGTTGCACGAATTGGTGCTTATAGAAATTGGAGATGAGTCGTATGATGTGGAGATTTATTTTAGGAATAGTCTTCCCGGCTAGTTATGTGTATGGAAATTATATATATATATATTTTTTTGGAAAGGATTATGGACCGGTGTGTCGCATGTAGTCAGGAGATAAGGGTTGATGCTATTATGTAGGGTCAAAGGGCGAACCACGAGAATGGTAGATGTTATCAACAAAAGGATAGTAGTACAAAGGAGTATTAAGTCTTGGTAAGAAATGTTAGTATGAATGAGAATTATAGAAATAGAAACTTTGGAAATAGAATTTGGATATTTGGCGGGAATCCGGATGAGTAATGAAATGTTATTATACGTGAGTGGTAAAGAAAAGAATGACTAAGAATAAGTGATGCCTTGGAACTTATACATGGGAACTATGTAGGAAATAATAAGTGTCGAGAATGATGAATGTTGATCGTTGAAAGCGGTTTGAGCAAAAGTTGGCGTGTAGCCATAGTAAGTTTTATGACATAGATGAAGGATTTGATATTAGGGTAAGGAGTCAATTGTTGGTAAAATGCCATGGTAATGGTATGACGATATATGACATGGGGTAGTGTGAAACTACAGTTGGGAAAGGAATATTTCTAAGTCTCTCGATGTACGAAGGTTGAAAATCGAGTGTTGGGCTATTGAGTGCTAAGTCATGGGTTGCAAGTGTAGACCGGAGTCGATTGGTTGACTCAAAGATGACCGGGTTGACCGGTTAGTTATGGTTAATGGAATGGAGTGATAGTTACACCATTTGGAAATGTGGTAATAAGGAAATGAACCGGTTAATGGTGGTTAATGTGTAAGTGAAATGAGATTTTATTAGTTACCCGCGGGGTACAATGCATGTGCATTATGTGATGGCCTTCAAAGGCATATGACAATGAAAATGTAATGTCATGTGGATCGTGTTGAGTAATATGTCAAATGAGAAATATGTTAGATATGAAAGAAAATGATAATGTGATATTATGAGAATTGTGCTAGAATTGTGCTAGAATGCATGATGAGGAAATAAATGATTGAATGATTGAGAAAGTTTCAAAGCTACGTGATGTGAAAAGATGAGTAATAGATGGTATTGGTGTAGCATATACATATGTTTGTATATGTGCACAATAGAGATATTTAGATGGTGTTGGTGTAACATATACATATGTTTGTATATGTTCACAATAGAGATGTATAGATGGTATTGGCGTGGCATATACATATGTTTGTATATGTGCATAATAGAGGTTTTTAGATTGAATTGGCGTGATATATATATATATATATATATATATATATATATATATATATATATATATATATATATATATATATATATATATATATATATATATATATATATATATATATATATATGTGTGTGTGTGTGTGTGTGTGTGTGTGTGTGTGTGTGTGTGTGTGTGTGTGTATGTTTATGTATATATATGACGAATGTAGAACCATGTGGTTAATGATTATTGCTATTATGTTATGGTAAATGAGAATTTAGTTTGAAACGCGGGTTGCATTTAGGTCATGTATGTGTAAGAGATGCCTACGATTTATGGAATAAGAGGAAAGAGAAACTCCTAGTGATCAAATTACTATTTGGTAACCAAGATATAGTAAACTTGTATAAGATTGTGGAATGTGTTGCGGTAGATGATCTAATACCGATAATTGAGAATAAAGAGTTATGAAATTGATCGATGTGGTACAAAGATGGTTGAAAGAATACTAAGTGATAGTATGAGTGACCAAATAAAGGTCAAGAAATGGTAAATGTTAGTGTGACCTTAAGTAAAGGTGCGACTCTCGGATTATTTGGGGAGAAATTGAAAGTTAGAAAAAAAATTGGAACAATTATTAAGGAAATAATAATGAGTAGAACCGGAAGTGTTAAATTCCGTGGTAGTACCCTGTGAGTAGAGAATTTGTTAGTTGGGAAAAGTATGGTTAATTTTATGCAAAAGTCAAGATTTATCAATTTGTGATTGGTTCACTTGGCCAAAGATGGGCTTTGACTCTCGTTTTGAATGACTAGTGAATGTTGTGAGCATAATGTGCGTATTGTATGTACGTGGAAAGGTTAATGTAATAATTAAAGAGTTATAGTCGGATTGTGTGACTTTGACCCGTTGGGTGTTTAGAGTTGAATTTGGGAATCGAGTATATGATTATTGATGGATCATAAATAAAAGGTCAGTCGAGTATATGATTAATGAAACCTTTAACAAGTAAAGAAATTGTTGAAGTATAGTTGACTTTGTGCTTCAGTCAAAGATTAGACAATGTTGGATTATATCGACTTGGTCGAAGCTAGATTTTGATATCCGCGTGAATCAAGTAGCTAATTGTAATGATTGGGTCATATCATCCCTATGTGTATAGCGGGATTGGTTGAAGGATTGAAAGAGTTATGATTAAATTGTGAAATTTTGACCCGTTTAAATAATATAAGTTTAAGATAGATTTTTTTGACCCGTTCGGGCCTAACGAGGTTAAGTGAATGTTTAAATACATATTTTTGACTAAATTGGAATGGGTAAAGTTTGATGGTAATGACCACAAGGGAATGAGAATGGAATGCTCGGTCGAAAGTGGGTTGAAACATTTCTGGTGATTCCGAGGACAAAATCCTTTCAAGTGGTGGATAGTTGTAACGACCCGAATTTTTTTGTGTTAACTAAATTATGTAAAAAATATGATAAATAAGGATAAATCATTTAAAGAACGTAGGAATTGGTTTCGTGTCATTTGGACATCGTATGAGAAAGTTATGGACGAAACGGGTCGAACCTGGGTAGTAAACGAGAAGGAAAAGAAATTCAAGGAAGGCTGCTGTAACGATTCAGTTAGTACTGATTTCGTTAGTACTGATTTTGTTAGTACTGATTTCGTTAGTGCTGATTTCCGTTAGTGTTGATCAGTTAGTGCTGATTCCGTTAGTGCTGATCAGTTAGTGCCGACTCCGTTAGTGCTGACTCTGTTAGTGCTGACTCCGTTACTGCTGGTCCGTTACTGCTGATCAGAACTGCTGATCAGAACTGCTGATCAGTTAATGCTGATCAGTTACTGCTGATCAGTTACTGCTGATCAGTTACTGCTGATCAGTTACTGCTGATTTTCGTCTGGAACACCTTAAATACGGGTTTTTGGCCATTAAGTATCAAACTTGAAACCCTAACTCTCTCTCTAAGTTCTTATACATATTTTGATTGGAAAATGTCATCTGAAGCCGATTTTGGGGTCCGGATCAACTGATTTTGCTTCTATTGTCGAAGATTAAGGTAAATCTTCACTCTTTGATGTTTATTACTTTAGATCCATGGAAGTAAAATCTTGGATCTCGAACCCTAGTTCTTGGGGTTTTCTTAAATGATGAAATAAATGTTTTATACACTTAATAGACGATATTTTAACAAAGAAAACAAGTGTATGGTTAAGATTTGTAAGAATCTTAAGAGTTGGTTAAACCTAGGGTTTTGGAAATCATCCAAATTGGGGGAAAATGTTATTAAAGGGTTTCTAATAATAAATGGGTTATTATTAGTAGTATTTGTTGTTGAACAAGTTGCGATTGTCATATTAGGGTGTTTGGTGAAGTCTTGGAAAGTTGATCGATTGTGAAAGCAAAGAGATATCGTGTGAAGATCACGGTTGGAGCATTTTATTGCTAAGGTGAGTACATAAGACTTTTAAACTGGGTACATAGCAAAGAGTTTTGAAAATACTTATGATATTTTATGGGTCTTTATTAATAAATATTTTCATAAAGATAAGGAATGAAAAGATAAGAAAGTAGGTATAATGTGATACTGGAATATATCTAGTATAGTTGATGAATTTGGAAGTGAATATGATGAACTAAGTAATTATGAAACCTTCATTAACGAGAAATACTAATAAGGTTATTGAGTAAAAGAATGTATATTGAGTCTTTATTAATATGTATGTATTAGTAAAGTAACTGATAATGATTTTATAGTGATGAGTACCTATTTGGTAAGAATTACTAATAAGAGTGAGGAACGAATATGTATGTAAATGAATATGAATTGACTGGTAATAAATATGTATTATAGTCAAGAAGAGGTAAAAGTATTATGATATCGATAAATAAGAAAGGTATCTTATGAGAATACGTAAGGATGGACCCCCTAGGGTTCATAGATGTAGAAGTGAATGTGGGTTGCTTATTTTTAAAACATCGTTTAAATCATTAAAATACATTTTTCCCGTTCCCCTGGGGTTCATAGATGTAGAAGTGAAGTGATACAAGGTTGCACAAGAAGTGGCCTAGAGATGTTTAGCTCGGTAGCTAATAGGTAGATCCCGTTGCCTATGGTTTTGATATACTTGATGATACTGTATATTTGTAAACCCTGATATAGGTTTAAAGTTTTTGTTAATCTGTATTTTGGACAATATGTCAAATATTGGGAAAGAAGGTTGCACTAGAAGTGGCCTATAGATGTTTAGCTCGGGAGCTAATAGGTAGATCCCGTTGCCTATGGTTTTGATATACTTGATGACACCGTATTTTTGTAAACCCTGATATAGGTTTTAAAGTTTTTGTTAAACTGTATTTTGGACAATATGTCAAATATTGGGAAAAATGTATTTTAATGATTTAAACGATGTTTTAAAAATAAGCAACCCACATTCACTTCTACATCTATGAACCCTAGGGGGTCCATCCTTACGTATTCTCATAAGATACATTTCTTATTTATCGATATCATAATACTTTTATCTCTTCTTGACTATAATTCATATTTATTACCAGTCAATTCATATTCATTTACATACATATTCGTCCCTCACTCTTGTTAGTAATTTTTACCAAATAGGTACTCATTACTATAAAATCATTATCAGTTACTTTACTAATACATACTTATTAATAAAGACTCAATATACATTCTTTTACTCAATAACCTTATTATTATTTTCCGTTAATGAAGGTTTCATAATTACTTAGTTCATCATATTCACTTCCAAATTCATCAACTATACAAGATATATTCCAGTATCACATTATACCTACTTTCTTATCTTTTCATTCATTATCTTTATCAAAATATTTATTAATAAAGACCCATAAAATATCATAAGTATTTTCAAAACTCTTTGCTATGTACCCAGTTTAAAAGTCTCGTGTACTCACCTTAGCAATAAAATGCTCCAACCGTGATCTTCACACGATATCTCTTTGCTTTCACAATCGATCAACCTTCCAAGACTTCATCAAACATCCTAATATGACAATCGCAACTTGTTCAACAACAAATACTACTAATAATAACCCATTTATTATTAGAAACACTTTAATAATATTTTCCCCCAATTTGGATGATTTTCAAAACCCTAGGTTTAACCAAATCTTAACCATACACTTGTTTCCTTTCTCAAAATATCATCTATTAAGTGTATAAAACATTTATTTCACCATTTAAGAAAACCCCAAGAACTAGGGTTCGAGATCCAAGCTTTTACTTCCATGGATCTAAAGTAATAAACATAAAGGAGTGACGATTTACCTTAATCTTCGACAATAGAAGCAAAATCAGTTCATTCGGACCCCAAAATCGGCTTCAGATAACCTTTTACACTCAAAATATGTATAAGAACTTCGAGAGAGACTTAGGGTTTCAAGTTTGGCACTTAATGGCCAAAAACCCGTATTTAAGGTGTTCCAGACGAAAATCAGCAGTAACTGATCAGCAGTAACTGATCAGCAGTAACTGATCAGCAGTAACTGATCAGCAGTAACTGATCAGCAGTAACTGATCAGCACTAACGGAGTCAGCACTAACGGAGTCAGCACTTACGGAGTCAGCACTAACGGAGTCAGCACTAACTGATCAGCACTAACGGAATCAGCACTAACGGAATCAGCACTAACGGAATCAGCACTAACTGATCAGCACTAACGGAAATCAGCACTAACAAAATCAGTACTAACTGAATCGTTACAGCAGCCTTCCTTGAATTTCTTTTCCTTCTCGTTTACTACCCGGGTTCGACCCGTTTCGTCCATAACTTTCTCATACGATGTCCAAATGACATGAAACCAATTCCTACGTTCTTTAAATGATTTATCCTTATTTATCATATTTTTTACATAATTTATTTAACAAAAAAATTCGGGTCGTTACAACTATCCACTACTCGAAAGGATTTCGTCCTCGGAATCACTAGAAATGTTTCAACCCACTTTCGACCGAGCATTCCGTTCTCATTCCCTTGTGGTCTTTACCATCAAACTTTACCCATTCCAATTTAGTCAACAATATGTATTTAAACATTCACTTAACCTCGTTAGGCCCGAACGGGTCAAAAATCAATCTTAAGCCTTTAATACCCAAACGGGTCAAAATTGCACAATTTGACCATAACACTTTAAATCCTTCAACTAATCCCGCTATACACATAGGTACGATATGACCCAAACATTACAATCATCTAGTTGATCAACACGGACATCAAAGTCTAACTTCGACCAAGTCGATATATCCCAACATTATCTAATCCTTGACTTAAGAACAAAGTCGACTACTTTTACAATTTCCTTACTTGCTAAAGGTTCCATCAATCTCCCTTTCTTTTACCATCGACTTTAATTTATGATCCATCAATAATCACATCCTCGATTCCCAAATTCAACTCTAAACACCCAACGGGTCAAAGTCGCATAATCCAACTATAACTTTTTTAATTATTCCATTACCCTTTTCACACACATACAATCGACATATTATGGTCTCATCGTTCACTAGTCATTCAAAAAATGAGAGTCAAAGCCCATCTTTGACCAAGTCAACCAATCAGAAATTGACTAATCTTGCTTTTGCATAAAGTCAACCATATTTTTCCAAACTAACAAATTTCCTACTCACGGGATACTATTCTCGACTTATCATTTCCGATTCTACTCACTATTGTTTCCTCAACAATCGTTCACGTTTCCATTTTAAACCCATGTAGCTCACGAGATGTTTTGTCTCACGTACTCTTTGTTTGTTTTTGCTATGTACTCAGGTTCTGGATCGAAGGTATAGGTACGCATGGATAGAGATGAGCGGGCCTAGAATAGAAAAGCACTAGAACGGATTTAGACTTAGCTTTGGTTTTGATATATTTTGTAACACCAAAACTTATACTCTGATTTCATACCAATGGCTTTTGTAAATCCGTATTTTGGGAATAGTTCTATTTATGAAAATGATATATTTTGGCCAAACGTTTTATTTTAAAATTTGAGGTGTTACAACTTGGTATTAGAGATATAGTTTAGGTGAATTAGGTTGGGTGACCATCCTAGTCTTAGACTGTACCATTAGGAATGTAAGATTCCTTGAGATTATAGGTTGACCTTGAAACTTTATGTTAAGTTTAGGGTTGAACTTAGGGGACCTATGAAAGTTGATATGATTATGGATATTGAGTCTTATGCGACTAATGAATCGTACATGAGGTACTAATTGTTTGATGTCTTTCGTATAGTCGAGATCGAAAGAAAATGGTGACCACGCGTAGGAGTGGGAAAGCCCCGGAGGGCCGGGAGGAGGAGATACCTCATGTGGAGGTTGTGGTTGAACAAGAAAGTCAACCGTCAATGAATCAAGTGGGTGGATCGGAAGTTGGGGCTAATAGGACTCCGGTAACCATGGCGGATCTCCAAACTATTATTGATCAAATCAAAGGGACGGTGGCCGATGAAGTGCACCGTATTATTGGGGACCGTGAGAGGTCGGAAGGAGACCGTGAATCCGAGGCTAGATCGGATGAGAGAACCGGGGGTAGTGGCACCGGTGAGGGGAAATCCTCCACGAGTGGCCTAAGTGATGCTAGGGCACATCCCGATGTGAAAGAAGGTTGTTCCTTTAAATCTTTCATGGCTTGTAAGCCAAATGTGTATACGGGTAGTTCGGATCCGAAGGTGACTGGTCATCGGAAGTAGCAAGTGCAAGAAAGCCGACATGGTGATGTATGCGTCACAACTATTGAAAGAAGATGCCATGGTTTGGTGGGATGTTGTGTATGAGACCCTCGGGAGGGAGGTGATTGAGGTTATGACGTGGGATGAATTCACCACAAGATTGAAAAAGAAGTTTTGTCCCGAAAGGGATTTGGAAAAGATGCACGAGAAGTTTGTGACCCTGAAAAAGGGTGACATGTCGGTTGAAGAGTACTCGAGAGAGTTCACGGGATTGCTCCCGTTTGTTGCTAAAACCTACTCAGATGAGAGATTGAGGGTGGTCCGGTATGCTAGTGGGTTACCATGGGACTACCAATTGGAAGTTAAAAGGGCGGTCGCACTTGATGAGGCCATTAGTGCCGCCCGTGGTGTTGAGGAAGTGAATGAGGCACGGGTTGCCGAGAGGGCCCATGTGGGCGAGAAAAGGAAAGCCGAGAGCGGCTCTAGTTCGTTCAAAAAGGGGAAGTTCACATCGAGCTTCTCTAAACAAAGAAGTGTTGGCTCGTGCAAGAAGTGCGGGAAAAATCATACCGGCGAATGCCGAGGTGGGTTGAAATCGTGCTTTAATTGTGATCGACCGGGGCATATAACCTGAGATTGTAAGGCCAAGCCATTGGCCGATGTTGAATGTTTCTTGTGTCACGAGAAGGGACAATATAGCAATGTGTTCCTGAAAAAAGGGACTGTATCAATGGTGTCGACGGCTCAAAAGAAGGTGGAGCCGGCAAAGGTGAAGGGACGATCCTTCCAACTTACTCGGGAGGAGGCGAAGGAGGCACACGATGTAGTGTCAGGTACTTTATTCATTAACTCCTTGCCAACTCATATATTATTTGATTCGGGTTCCAATTATTCATTTGTGTCTCATGAGTTTGGTTGTAAGTTGAATGTGTCGTCCAAGATGTTAGATGGGATTTATGAAATAGAGGTAGCCGACGGAAAAACCTCAATGGTTGAATGCGTGTATATAAATTGTGAGATAGAAATGGACGGTAGAAAGTTTAAGGTCGATTTGTTGCCCATAGGGATAAAAGCTTTTGATGTAGTTATCGGTATGGATTGGTTGGGTATACACCAAGCCAAGATATTGTGCGGTAAGAAAATAGTGTCGATCAAGACACCCAACAACGAGAAGGTGTATTTGTATGGGGAAAAACGACATCACATGCCTAATGTGATTACCGCCATTAAGGCGAGGAAAAGAATATCACAAGGTTGTGCATCGTTTATTGCATATGTGTTAGATGACCGAAAAGAAAAGAAGGTGGTTGGTGATGTAAAATTATTTGGGATTTTCCCGAGGTGTTCCCCGAAGATTTACCGGGTTTGCCACCGGATAGACAAGTTGAGTTTATGATTGATCTAGTTCCGGGGGCGACGCCGATTGCTCGTGCTCTGTATCGTTTAGTTCCCACCGAGATGCGGTAACTGATGACTCAATTGCAAGACTTGTTAGATAAAGGTTTTATTCATCCGAGTTCGTCACCGTGGGGTGCCCCGGTGTTATTTGTCAAGAAGAAAGACGGTTCGATGAGAATGTATATCGACTACTGTGAGTTGAACAAGGTAACTATTAAGAACCGTTACCCGTTGCCGAGAATTGATGACTTGTTCGACCAATTGCAAGGTGCTAGTTATTTCTCGAAGATTGATTTGAGGTCGGGTTATCACCAAGCTCGAGTGAAAGATGGCGACACCGAGATGACGGCCTTTCGTACACGGTATGGTCATTATGAGTTTCTAGTGATGTCGTTTGGTCTTACAAACGCGCCGGCCATTTTTATGGATTTGATGAATCGGGTTTGTAAACCGTTTCTTGATAATTTTGTGATCGTTTTCATTGACGACATCTTGATTTATTCGAAAACCGAGGAAGAACACAAGAGCCATTTGAGACTCGTGTTAGACGTGTTGAAGCAAGAAAAGTTGTAAGCCAAATTCTCGAAGTGTGAATTTTGGTTGCGGGAAGTACAATTCCTAGGTCACGTGGTGACACGTGATGGTATTAAAGTTGATCCTTCAAAGATTGAAGCGGTGTCAAATTGGGAGCCTCCGAAGACTCCCACCAAGGTAAGAAGTTTTCTCGGATTAGCCGGATATTACCGAAGATTTATTCAATATTTCTCGAAAATTGCGGTTCCACTCACGAAGTTAACAAGAAAGAGTGAGAAGTTTGTTTGGGATAAGAAGCAAGAAGAGGCGTTTAGATTGTTGATGGAAGATTTTGTGGTTTATAGTGATGTTTCGAACCAAGGGCTCGGTTGTCTGTTGATGCAAAGAGGGAAGGTGATCGCGTATGCTTCCCGACAATTGAAAAATGTGGAATTAAGGTACACGACACACAACTTGGAGTTGGCGGCGATTATATTTGCTTTGAAATTATGGAGGCATTATTTATATGGTACTCGGTGTACATTGTACACGGATCATAAAAGCCTGCAATACGTGTTTACTCAAAAAGATCTTAATATGCAACAAAGAAGGTGGATCGAGTTGATCAACGACTATGATTGTGAGATTGTGTATCATGCGGGAAAGGAAAATGTGGTAGCCGATACCTTGAGCCGAAAAGTTTATGAGAAGCCGAACCGAGGAATCTTAACGCGTATTGAAGTCGTCTCAAGTATTATCGAAAGAATCAGGAATGCCCAACGAGAGGTTATAGTAAAAGACGAGTTAAGACAAGAAAGGTTGGGCAAGAACCAACATTTTGTTGAAAATGCACGAGGGTTGAAAACCGTAGACGGTCGGATTTGGGTTCCTAAATTCGGGGTACCCGAAAAGAGTTATTGAATGATGTGCACAAGTCAAAGTATTCGATTCACCCGGGAAGTACAAAGACGTACTAAGATTTGAAACGAGTTTATTGGTGGCCCGGAATGAAGGCGAGAATGGCCAAGTACATCTCAAAGTGTGCCACGTGTGCACAAGTGAAAGCTGAGCATCAAGTACCGTATGGGGTAGCTCAATCGTTGTTAGTATCGGCCGAAAAGTGGGAAGACATAACTATGGATTTCATAGTTGGCTTGCCTAAGACGAGTAAGGGTCACGATGCCATTTGGGTCATAGTTGACCGGTTGACCAAGAGTGCGTTATTTTTAGCCATTCGGGAAACCTTGCCACTTGAAAGGTTAGCTAAGTTGTTTGTGGATGAGGTGGTTCGACTCCACGGAGTTCCATTATCGATTGTATCCGATAGAGACGCGAGGTTTACCTCGAGATTTTGGAGATCGTTACAAGAAGAGTTGGGTATAAAGTTGCGGTTGAGCACGGCTTACCATCCGCAAACCGACGGTCAAAGCGAAAGAACGATTCAAACGGTTGAAGATATGTTGAGATCGTGTGTGTTAGATTTCGGTGGTAAATGGGATGAACATTACCGTTAGTCGAGTTCTCATATAATAATAGTTATCACTCGACAATTAAAATGCCGCCGTATGAGGCGTTATATGGGAGTAAATGTAGAACTCCATCGTGTTGGCTTGAAGCGGGAGAGACAAAGCTCACGGGTCCCGAGATCGTGAAGGTAACGAATGAAAATTATTGTATAATACAAGCCAACATGAAAGCCGCCCAAAATAGACAACGAAGTTATTCGGGTTTGAAGAAAAGACCGTAGGACTTGGATGTCGGTGATGGTAATGTTGAAAGTGTCACCTTGGAAAGGTGTAATGCGGTTTGGAAAGAAGGGAAAATTAAGTCCAAGGTATGTTGGACCGTTTAAAAAATTGAAGCGAGTCGGGCTTCAAGCATTTAAGCTGGAACTCCCACCCGACCTTCAAGGTGTACATGATGTTGGAATTATGTGCACAGTTAGTCAACCTATGATGATACATCCATGCCTACGAAACACTTAAGGGTCACACCGGTGAGTGCATGTACGAGTAGTTATTATGCAATGATACTTGGAGAGGAATGATTCATAATAGTCATTATGAATCAGTTGAGTATTAAGTTAAGTTTAACTTATTACTAGATTAGTTTAACTAACTAATTAATACAAGTATTTGTACATTTACTAGTTGAGTGAATATATACAATGTGTTAATTATAGATTATCCATGATATGATTTAAAGCTATTAAATCATATAGTAATTGGATAATATTATTGTCTAAAGATTATACAAAAGTTATTATATAATTAATTATTAAAGGTATAAAACACAAGTATATATATTTCATGTATGTATATATACCGAAATATATAAGTGTATAATACTAAGACATTTGATACTTAAGTGTGACAATAATAACTAGTAAAACTATGAGGGTTGAATGTGTAAAAGGATAAGTTTAATTACGAAGTTAATCTTAATTAAACTAGAAGGGTTCTAAGTGAAAGATCTTCTATTATAAATAGAGATCTTAGCCTTAACCTAATTCCTCTAATGCTTACCCTAAGCCACGAAATTTCTCCCCTCCTCTCCCCTATTTTGGCAGAAATCACCAAGGGCCAAGAACACCAAGCTTGGTGTTCTTCGTGTTCTTCGAGTTTGTCGAATAGTTGATCGTTACAAGAACCGACTATAAGGTTTCTCGTTGTGTTCATCATCAGTGCACTTACTTAAGCAAGACTAAGGTATGTTTTGGGAAACCATTTTCACTTCTTCTCCTCTTGTTCGAATTCGACCAAGAACCCCAGGGTTCTTAGTTGATGGTTGACGAACACACACAAGCATTGTGTGTGTTCGAGTTCTTCGAATAAGGTTTCTTTCTTGTTAATCAAGTTTGATTTCCAAGTTCCTATAATCCTTTAGGGTTTAAGGATTAGGTTCAATCTCAGTTCCGCTTTTAGGGATTGAATCAGCTAGTTGGTTTAACCGGTCATGAACACAATCATGTTCTTACCAGTATGGTTCGAACCAAGTGACTAGGTGGTCAACCAAATGGGTTGATCAGTGTTATGAAACCCATCATTAGTATCAGAGCGATGGTTTAGAAATCTAAACAAGATTAACAGTTTGTTTGTTTGTTTAATTTCCAAGTTTTTTTTATTTTTCGCTCCTTCTTCTTTTTCTTCCTCATAGATTTCGAATGAGGGTAAAAAACCCTAGACCAAGAATGTTAAACAGTTTAGTTTCATTGGTCATAAGGATTCTAAACCCTAGTAATTTCGAGATCTAGAAAGAACCCTAGGACCAAGAACATTAAACTAATTTATTTTAATTGGTCAAAAGGCTTCTTTCCCTAACCCTAGTAATTTCGAAATTACCAAGAACCCTAGGATCAAGTATGTCAAAAATTTTGGTCAAAAGGATTCTTTCCTTATTCTTTGATCTTCAAAATCTAGGACCAAGTATGTTAAACTAAGTCTAGTTTAATTGGTCAAAAAAGATCCTTTCCTTTCATAGATTTTTCGAAAATCAAGAGGAAACTTGGACACCAAGTTTGATTAAACTAGTTTAGTTTAATTGGTGGAAAAGTTTCTTAGGCTTAAGGAAATTTTTCGAAACCCTAGAAGTACCCTAGGACCAAGAACATTAAACTAGTTTAATTTAATTGGTTAATAGGATTAATCAAGAACATAATATAGAACCTAGAAAATTAAACAAGTTTATGTTTAATGAGGTTTGATTATTATTTTAATGAATTTATTGAAGCTAGTTCTTTAAATCTAGAAATCTAGACAAAGTTTTTGTTTAGAAGATTTAAATGAATAAGTTTAAATAAAATTATTAAAAGTTATAATCTATCCTAGAATTTAAACAAAGTTTAATAATTGTTTGAATATGATAAATTAGGATTAATCTTTAACTAAGAGATGTTATTGATCAAGAAAATTGAAACCTAGTTTTAATTGATCAAGAACAAGATAAGGGTTTAATTAATTAAATTTAATTAAGGATAAAAGAGAAGTGTTAATTTTAAAGTCTTAAAATTAACAAGATGTATTTATATTATATTATATATAATTTTTGGAATTTTTCAAATTATTTAAAAGTGATTTTAAAAGATAAAATAGTTTGTACGTATTTTAATTAGTCTAAGTTAAAATACACATGTACAAATTAGGTGTAATATTCTTATTAAGAATGTTATAAGTTTTTTAAAGTTATAAATTATATGTGTATATATATTAAATACAAGATTAAAATGGAACATTATATATATATATATATATATATATATATATATATATATATATATATATATATATATATATATATATATATATATATATATATATATATATATATATATATATATATATATATATATATGTTATTTTAATCATTTAAGGTATAATATTATGATAACTAGAAATTTGTATTAAGTTATAATTAAACTAGAAATGTACAAAGTTGTAAACAACTTGAAATTGTACAAAGTAAGGTTTCATTATAATTAGATAATAATATGAAAGTTATAAATATTAGATTGTATAAAGTTATAAGTAATTATAACTAGTTATTTATACAAAGTATATTACGAGTTACGTAAAATACTAGATTAATGATTATGGTTTAAATAACATAGGAAATTTAAGAACCTATATTTAACTAAGTCTAAGTTAAATATAAGAATGGTTCAAGCAAACTAAGATTATTATATATAGTTTTATATAATAAGATTATTAGTATTCACCAAGTTTAAACTAGTGATTATGTTCATGCTTAAGTTCCATCATGGTTGTTGGAATTAGTGGGAGCTACACAAGAAAATCGCATAGTTTATAAATGTGTCCCTAGGACATATTTTAGAGAATCTAATAAGTAGATGTTTAATTTTATTATTAAACATAGAAAAACTAGTTATGTTAAATTAGAGTTATGACTTGTGTTCGTAAGTCATAAAGAATTAAAATCTCTATTTTAAAGTTTAACATAGGGTTTGAAGTTTTTCAAGGTAAATAAAACAAGTACGTTTTATCAAGATAAGGTTTTTGACAAAACCTAGTAATATCTTTTGTACACCTCGTTTTAAGGTATACAAGTAAAATCGAACAAATTTAAAACTTAGAGTTTTAAAGGTAATTTTAGAAAGGCGTCTTGTGGAATTAAGTACACGAATCGCAAGTTTTAAAATTAAGGATTAAAATTGGAATAAAGGTTTAAGTGTAGTTTAGACTTAAACAAACCTAAGAAAATCTTAGATCGGAGAACTATCCACCAAATGGAACACCTCACTTGTTCAACAATATTTATATTGTAAGGAGAAAGAACCTTAGATGTGGATTCAAATCAATGCGAGTGTTAGGGCGCGTAAGGTTCTGTGATAATCGGGAGTCCCGGCGCAGAGCATCACATTGTCTTAGATGGTCTGATCTACTTTGGTGATAATCGGGAGTCCCGGCCCAAAAAGTATTTGAGTAGAATAAACATACAAGACTTTATTGCAACTTAGAAATGTATGTTTAAATTCGTACAAGGTTGTAATAAGTTATAAGTCTAAAGATTCTACGCCCCCTAGGAATCGTGTCAAGTCTTGATACGATCGGTAAGAATGTGATATATGGATCCTAGGCCTAAAATATTAATTATGGGTTTATAATATATTTTAGAGAATGTTTATTGATGATTACTAATTAAACTGGGTTTGATTTGTAGATGGCAGCAACAATCATAACGACACGTACCAACAATCTCTCACTACGCTTATTTCTAGAAATGGACGAATTGACTAGGTCAATGTTTCTCAATTGGAAGTGTGATCTTCGGATTATGCTTCGGCATGAGAGAAAAGGAAATGTCCTAGAAAGAGCAATACTAAATGCTCCTGCCGCGAATGCTAGAAATGAACCAGGTTAAGCATATTACGCATGTAGAGTGTTCAAATCTTGCAAGGTGGTTAGGGATCATTGGTGAGTGCTCACGTCATGAAAATGAAAGAGCACATGGATCATCTTGAATGACTAGGACACCCAATACCGTTGCAGTTAGCAACACTAATGATACTCAACTCGTTGTCAGATGACTATAAGTCTTATGTAGTCAACTACAACATGCATAACATGGAGCAATCCATTGTTGAGCTACATTCCGTGCTCAAGACTACTGAGTTGATTTGGGGACCAAGTTTAAGAATGATCTCGTAGTAACCGATGATGGTAGTGATCAGAGAAAGAGGCGCAGTGGAAAGGGAAAGGATAAAACCGATCCCAGCCACGACGTGCCTAAAAGGGTAATAGAGTCAAACAAAAGGTCAAGAAGGTAAAGCCAGACAACACAAAGACCGAGAAATGTGTCTTGGTTGTGGCAAGGGTCAAAGGGTAGGAAGCCATGCTTGCTACTCAGTTGACTTGACCAACTTCAAGATACTCCTTTCCTACTTGTAAAAGTTATTACGAGTAACTCAACTTTAGCAATCATTTATTGCGTAAGATGATAAGTGAGTTGGACTAACATGAGATTATGATCCCACGAGAACCACTTTATGATTCAATATTTTTCATATGCATTCAGAAAAACAATTTTTGGTTTTAGTTGTTTTTGAACAAAATTACAATTTTCTATTTTATGATAAATTTTCGGTTTTTAAGTTTATCAGCGTTGAATCCATGGTTGAATTATATTGTGTGTGCATGTGTGTTGATTATACTAGTCAAGTTTTATGACTAAATTATAAAGTTAAGTGTTGACTTAATAATAATCTCATTGTTTACATTTGTTTGATTGTTGTGTAATATCTTAGAAGCTTAAACTACTTAGATACTAGTGATTAGAAACCCTTTCTAATTAAAGTGTTTAAGAGTTTTTATGGAAAGCATAAAGTTCAAGGTACATTGAACTTATTTAAAATATCTTAAGTAATGGTTACTTATGATAGTAAGTTTTAAAGTATTAGTATTAATATAGTATGATTATATTGAATATAATCAAGATAGGCTTTAAAGAGTATCATTACAAGGCTTTCATACTTGTGATAAAGGAATTTAATGAGGTCATAATTCCCTAATAGAAATAATTGGATATTCGTGTAATCCAAGAAAAATGACTTAGACATTAAATGAACTCTTAAAAGACAAGAACTATATTAAAGTATTTAAGAATTAAAGGTATTATTGCAAGTCTTTTATACTTGTAATAAATACAATATTTGATCAAGTCATAATTCCCTAATAGGAATAATGGATATTTGAGAAATCCAAGAAGTGACTTTGGCATCAAATGAAGTTCTTAAAAGATACTAATATATTTAAGAATTGGAAGTATCGTTTCAAGTGTCTTATACTTGTTAGATACAGTGATCGATGAAAGTCATGATTCCCTCCAAAGGAATGTTGGATATTCGCAAATCCAAAGGATGACTTTAATAATTGATTAATTCTTAAAAGATTAAACTATAAGGTTTTGACTAGGTCAAAGTAATAGTTTAAGTAATGCTTATTTCCATAAAATTTAGTGGGAGCTATGACTAACATATTCATTAGAGGTATTAATGAATATAATAAGTTAGTAGGATATTAACAACAAGGTTTTACCAAGTCGTTTGCCAAAGAGTTAAGAGAAATAATAAATGATCATAAATTGGACTATTGCAAACCTAATAGCATGATCACAAGTCTTGTGATTAATTATTGCATATCTAATAGGTTATTCACACTCCAGTGGATAACATAATCATTTAAGGACATTTCTTTAACTAGTAACAAGATATCTACAAATCAAGTAACTAAAAGAGGCTTTAGTTACAAGGTGAATTTTATGAATTCTAGAAACCAAGGAGTTATTTCCAATACTTCTATGTTTACCAAATTGCATAAAAGGAAAGACTAGAATATGTTCTAAAATGTTGCAAGAACAAAATCTAGCAAAGACAAAAGTAACAGTGTTTTTTCTAACACTTGTGTTATGTCTTTAGTTTAATAGAAATGACTAGTTTAGTGATAAACTTACAAGTAAAATTGTAAAAGTCATTAAGTAATCAACACGAATGAAAGGAATAAGTAATGATGCAGTAATAATTCTGTATCTATGTCCAGTGAGGAATAGTACATGAGTTAGTATCATTGTTATTCAAAACTTTGTATGTTTTACAATATCCATGAATAAAAGTCTATTTATTCAAAAGACATAATCCGGGACTACTCGTCTTGGTGGGAACCTTGATGGGACGTTAACGTCATCGCGGTATTTGGTGTAGATTCGAGTTTACTCGAAGATAGCTACACAAGTTTGTTGTGGACCAAATATCGGTGATCTTCTGTTGCATCCCGACGAATATTGGATTGACCACCGTGACAATACTTCGTGGTTGAAAAGTTCAAAAGTATTGTTCACTAGGATTGTCCTTAAGCCTGAGGTATTTGGTTTGGGATTCAATCACTAATGTACTTTGGTTCGTCTTAGACAAGCATGAAATATGGTTGTCATACGAGGCCTTACTGGGTACAGAGGAAGTTGTATTTTGAATCGAAATATAACAAGATGGTAATTGCACCTCCTTTTTAGGAGAGGTATTTATGGGTCCTTTGACATGATGAGAAAACTGGTAAGTGCATGGCCATGCCCAAACGAACTGATCTGTTCTTTGTCGTTTATCACAACAGTTTGAATCAAGAAGTCATGAAATGATTTCGAATACAGGAGTTGATATTTTCTACCATGCTCGTATTCATTATCACAAATATCGTGCTGCAAGGGATGAACCTAACAACGTTGCCCAAGAAGTAAAGACAGGGTGTTCTTAACTAGGAGACGCTATTAAAAATGTGTGTCTACAAACAATTTATGGTCACACAATAAGATAGAAGGCATGATTATAACAATAAATTTTCCTCCCGAATAGCCACACTTTTATGCTACGGCTACTATATTTTGATTAATACAACCACTTAGTTTAAATGTAGCCATATGTTGCCTAAAATGACACGACCTTTGGTCACACTTATAGTGGAAAAAATATGAGTGACTAAAGGTATACGGTCACAGTTTTTGTATGTGACTGTTGCTCATTTTTGTACTAGTATACCTGGGTTACATAAGCTGTTTTTATGGGGTTGGTTACCTACATGCCTATCTAGAGGGCCATTGTAGCTCGTGTCATCAAGACAAAGGTTACGAACTCGCACAAGTGGGAGTCTATTGGAATTATGTGCACAGTTAGTCAACCTATAATGATACATCCATGCCTACGAAACACTTAAGGGTCACACCGGTGAGTGCATGTAAAACGAGTAGTTATTATGCAATGATACTTGGAGAGGAATGATTCAAAATAGTCATTATGAATCAGTTGAGTATTAAGTTAAGTTTAACTTATTACTAGATTAGTTTAACTAACTAATTAATACAAATATTTGTACATTTACTAGTTGAGTGAATATACAATGTGTTAATTATAGATTATCCATGATATGATTTAAAGCTATTAAATCATATAGTAATTGGATAATATTATTGTCTAAAGATTATATAAAAGTTATTATATAATTAATTATTAAAGGTATAAAACACAAGTATATATATTTCGTGTATGTATATATACCGAAATATATAAGTGTATAATACTAAGACATTTGATAATTAAGTGTGACAATAATAACTAGTAAAACTATGAGGGTTGAATGTTTAAAAGGATAAGTTTAATTACGAAGTTAATCTTAATTAAACTAGAAGGGTTTAAAGTGAAAGATCTTCTATTATAAATAGAAGATCTTAGCCTTAACCTAATTCCTCTAATGCTTACCCTAAGCCTCGAAATTTCTCCCCTCCTCCCCCCTATTTCGGCCGAAATCACCAAGGGCCAAGAACACCAAGCTTGGTGTTCTTCGAGTTTGTCGAATAGTTGATCGTTGCAAGAACCGAATAGAAGGTTTCTCGTTGTATTCATCATCAGTGGACTTACTTAAGAAAAATTAAGGTATGTTTTGGGAAACCCTTTTCCCTTCTTCTCCTCTTGTTCGAATTCGACCAAGAACCCTAGGGTTCTTAGTTGATGGTCGACGAACACACAAGGATTGTGTGTGTTCCAGTTCTTTGAATAAGGTGTCTTTCTTGTTAATCAAGTTTGATTTCCAAGTTCCTATAATCCTTTAGGGTTTAAGGATTATGTTCAATCTCAGTTCCGCTTATAGGGATTGGATCAGCTAGTTGGTTTAACCGGTCAAGAACACCATCATGTTCTTACCAGTATGGTTCGAACCAAGTGACTAGGTGGTCAACCCAATGGGTTGATCAGTGTTATGAAACCCATCACATGACACCTTTCATGTAAGTTATTTGTAGAAGTTCATTGGTGAAGTTGAAAATATTATTCCATTGCAAGAGTTGAGGGTTGATGCCCTGAACCGGTTGATTGAGGAACCCGAGGCGATACTAGAGACTAAGACAAAGAAGCTTCGGAATAAGTATATCGATTTAGTATTGGTCAAGTGGAAGCATTCCCTTGGACCAAAGTTGACATGGGAAATCAAAGACGAGATCCGGAAAAGGTACCCGGATTTCGTGAACTATGATGAGACTCCGAGGACGGAATCTTCTTAAGGGGTAGATAGTTGTAACGACCCGAATTTTGTAAATAAATAAATTTTATAAAAATATGATAAATAAGGATAAATCGTATAAAGAACGTAGGAATTGGTTGCGTGTCATTTGGACATCGTACGAGAAAGTTACGGACAAAACCGTGTCGAAAAGGAATACAAAAAGTGCAGACCTACACAACTTCGTGACACGAAGATTTGGACTCGTGTCACGAAGTGAGACAGAAACTTGTTTTTGTGTCGCCACTGACACGAAGATTTGGATTCGTGTCGCGAGTGGGCAACCCGCCGAACTTCGTGTCACGAAGATTTGGTCTCGTGGCACGAAGATGGTCTGAACAGCATTTAAGTCGGATTTTTGCTCATTTGATGCCAACACAAACCCTAGTTCTTCTCTCTACAAGTGAGTATACATTTTTGAGTGGAAAACATCATTTGGAGCTGATTTCTTAGTCAAATCTCGTGATTCTTCACTCCTAGTTGAAGATTAAAGGTAAATCTTCACTTCTTGATCATTGTAGCTTTAGATCTATGAATTTCTAGGCTTGGGTTTGAAACCCTAGTTCTTGGGTTGGTGATTAATGGGTAAATAAAGGTTGCATACACTTAGTAGATGGTATTTTAACAACGAAAACAAGTGTATGCTTAAGATTTGTAAGAATCTTAAGATTGGTTAAACCTAGGGTTTTGGAAATCATCAAAATTGGGGGAAAGTATTATCAAATAGTTTCTAATAATAAAAGGGTGTATTATTAGTAGTGTTTGTTGTTGAACAACTTGTGATTGTCATATTAGGGATTTCGGTGGATTCTCAAAAGTGTGCAATCCTGTGGAAAAGGAAGAATTGTGTTCGAGGAACACATTTGGAGCATTAATTGCTAAGGTGAGTACCTGTGGACTTTACTGAGTACATAGCTTTGAAATACATTTTTCTTACTTGTGTTACGGTCTATTTGCTTATTTGTGTAGACTCATAGTGTGCTAAGTTAGTTATATATATTGTTGATAATACTGAACTAACTTGTTTGGTGATAGATGAGATAGCCAAGGGCTTGATTGACATAAGTGTTGAGTTATGATGAGATTGAGATGATGTGATGATACGGGCGACTCCCGATCATGAGGTGTGGATTGAGGGGCAGTTGGGATGAATTCCCATCGACTCATCCATGTTAGTAGTCTTACTAATTGGACGTATTCCGGCGAGCAAGGCAGGTATCGGTAGCGTGGGCGACTTCCTATTGCCGGTATCTTGAGCCTCTAACTAGTGCGGGGACGACCCGACCGTTAGATATGTTGAGTTTCTAGTAAATTCGGGGGCAACCCGATAATTAGATATGATTGCTAAGAGAGCATTGAATTGATAGGGTCACAATTGGTGTGATATATATATGTGATTATGTATTATGAAATGTTTAGAAAATCTGGGTCTAAACCGATGTAGCTCACGAGACGTTTTGTCTCACGTACTCTTTGTTTGTTTTTTCTATGTACTCAGGTTCTGGATCGAAGGTATAGGTAGACACGGATAGAGATGCGCGGGCCTAGAATAGAAGAGCACTAGAACGGATTTAGACTTAGCTTTGGTTTTGATATATTTTGTAACAGCAAAACTTATACTCTGATTTCATACCAAAAGTTTTTGTAAATCCGTATTTTGGGAATAGTTCTTCTATTTATGAAAATGATATATTTTGGTCAAACGTTTTGTTTTAAAATTTGAGGTGTTATACTCCCACTGATGGCATGGCCCGTCACTATCATGACATCTGTTATAAGCATTGGCTAGAGATGAGTGAAGATGGAAAAATGTTATGGCTCAAAGTATTTTAATAGTGTATTGTATGTGTATATTTTATAATAATCGGGCCTAAAAATTAAAAAGAATGGTTATTGATAGCTTGATTATAATAGTTGAATGTCAGTTACATCGCCAGCTGACGTTGCACTGATTTAATAAAAACTAATGTGTTAGTTGCATCACGGATTACAATGATCATAAAACTGTAGTAGATACCATCCAAATTCCAAATATTCAAAAATTGTAAATAATCTCAAAATGTTTTTTATAATCAAACCAATATGTTACATAATAATGGAATCACGTATATAAACTGTTTCAAGTCATAAAAATTTGAACAATACTTGCAAAACAATTTTTTTCTCTTCTTTATCCTAATTTTCAATTTTTCTTTTTGCAAATATATATAAATAAAACTAAAAACCAAGATTAAGTAATTAGTTTTTATATAATTAAAAAGAAATTAAATCTGATTTCAAACACTTAATACGTTCAACGAGGCCCATTATTTTTACAAAGTCCCGAGGAACAAATCTCAAATATTGATCAATAAAATCTAATGGTCAAAATTAATCACATATTTTATACATGAAGGGTATTTTGGTCATTTGACACTTAAAATTTTTTTTTTTTGATTATTTTATTTTATTTTTTATTATTTTTTTTTTGTTAAAAAATAATATTTATTTGATAATTACGTGTAGTACTTAATCACACTAAAATCACATGTGACTGTATACTTAATCATCTTTGATATTTTAGTTCAATCACATGTGATTCAGTACGCAATCACATGTGATTCAGTATGCAATCACATGTGATTCTGTATGCAATGACATTATGTGTTATTAATAAAAAAAGGGGTTTTGATAATGACAGCCTTTAGGGCTGTCAATAAGAATGGATAAGATGAACACGCTTGATTCTGATTGGAGAAGAATTTTAAATGTTGCTAAAAAGAACGAACATAAGTATACTAATGAAGTTAAAAGAGCGTAAATATGAAAATAATTGTGCTTTTATCTGTTCTTATTGACAGCGCTAAGGGCTGTCACTATCAAAATTCATGAAAAAAATAATTTTTTTATAAATAATAATAATAAAATAAAATAAAAATATAAATTTATAATTTTTTTTAAAAAGATCAAAATATCCCTCAATGTATAAAATATGTGATTAATCTTGACCATTAGATCTTATTGATCAATGGTTGAGATTTGTTCCTCGTAACTTTATAAAAATGATGAATCTTCTTGAACGCAAGTCTTTGGTATATATGTAACTTTTTGTAATATAATTGTACATTTTTTTTAGGTAAATAAATGAACATCTGAAAATGGTTTCTTTTGTTTAAAAAGTTTACGTTTTAATATTTCGCCACATTGTGCGAACCATATGTACTCGTTACATACATTTATGATAAAGAAAAACTAAATATAAAAACTGGAAAAAAAATCTAATACTTTTTTTAAAAGTGTATTCGTGTTATAAAGAGTTCTTCCTGATCGAGTTTGTTGTATGCGACCTAACTATACCCAGTGAGGAATCAAACTCATTAAATATAAAATTTATAGTGAAACTCTTACCACTAAATAATCATCATATAAAAAAGAATAATGATATTAGTGTGTATCTTTTTGTACCTATTTATTTGTCTACTTACTTGATCAAGTTATGTGTCAAAATTAAAAGATAATATTAAGAGAGATAATTAATGAATTATACATTTATCTTATTAAGTGAGTAAATACATAAATTGTCACATTTCTCATTTAAAAATCGTATAATATTTTGTATTTTAAAACAGTACTACTACGTCTCCATGAAGCCCACACATGTACCAGTCCTATCAAATTCACATCAATTTAAAGCCCAATTAATAATGGAGCTATCGTGTCTCGAGCCCATAACAATCAATTTAAATGGCCCAACCGATTGCTTTCTTCTTTTGATTAGGTGAAGTGTGAAACTCTCATTACCCACGTGGCAGGACATGATTAGATGATATGTGCCTGTGATAGAAGGAATTTTGACATTTCGAAACAAATTGACATTGTCTGTAGAGACTAGAGATTAGAGAATGATAACCGACTATTCCCAAACTAAAGTATTTATATACTTTATTTTATCAATTATCTTAATTTAAGAAACAAATTTTTTTTATGATCAGCTGAGAAAAAGACTTACGTACTCGCATGAGTCACATCCATCACCCTTAGGTTCGTACAATGTCATGCATAAACATGGCCGGTCCAAATAATTTTTGGACCCTGGGCGGAATCTGAAAAAGGGACCCTCTAGAATAACTTTTTGTTCAGAAATAAGCGAAATTCATATAGAACATATCTACCCTTATATAAATATTTTTTGGCTACCCGATAAATGTTTTTATTAAACAATTTATAAGCCAACACATATACTCAACTAAAGGATTAGACAAATGAGCAATTAATTAGGCAAGGCAGATAAAGAGTCAATTAGGCCACAAATAAAGGATTGGAATTTGGAAGAACAAGATTGGAGAAGGCATAAAGATATTGCTATGAAGTATGAATTATTAGCTGTAAATCTGTAATGATGTCAAAATTTATACTTAGCTGATGTAATGATAAAAAAATTATATCTACATTGTTGCAAAAATCACTATAAGATCCATAATTCAATACACCCATTAAAGAGTAAAAACATTGCTACAAAAGTTATGTCTTTCATTGAATTCAGTAAACGCATATAAATGATCCAAAATTTCAATCGGAAGTTTCAATAAAGTGATAAACCCGTGACCAATTAAAAATAAACCCATATAAAACATCAAAATTCAAAATCAAATAACTATATCACATCCATTGATCACCTAATTACCTGATAGGCCGAGAAATTTAGAAATCGGAATCAGTAGTTACTGTGATGCCGTCAAGACTCAAGAAATCAGAAATCACGACTCACGAACGATTGATTATTGGATACAGTTAGAAATGAAACATGTAGAAACCAAGTTGCCGTCTCGAATTCAAAGTTTTTTCCCTCGATTATCCGCCCAAAATCACGGAAGAATTGAAGACTGGGATACAACTAAATGGTTCAAATGAAACTTGGGCCCTCAATTTTGAGAATGGACTGATTTAGATTGGGCTTAGACCTAATATGAGGAAATTTTTACGCTTGGGCTGAGAACTTATTTAAGGAATTTCTAAAGAAAATGGGCCCTTAATATTTTTGAAGGAATCAATGTATGGCATGATCAACATCTTGATATTTAGAATTTCGTACTTATATCTAACTTGATTTGTGGGCCTTGGGCGGCTGGCCTAGTGGCCCATGCCAGGACTGGCCCTGCCCTGGCTGCCCATGCCCACGGAGGTTCGCCTGCTGTTACCCACATATTGGGTGGTCGTCTTGGAATTAGTGGGTGAGTCTGAACCCACTTAAAAAACACTCTCAAGAACCAAATAATCCTAAAGACTCCATATTTCAATAGTTGTATTGAGAGTTGGAGATCTAATTAGTGATTTTGTGTCATTTTTGCTTACAGTCTACATTCCAAGATTTAAGGGAAGGGTAAAAACAGCATGAACAAAATTTTGCAAGAAATGTTGGTGAATATTACAAATTAAAAGAAGAAAAATAAAGTCTACACTATGCATTTTCCTATGTTTTCGAAAAACTAGAGAAAAAAAAAAAGTTGAAATTCTTTGATGATTAAACAAACCTATAGAATTACAACTTGTGAACGAACTATAACTTTCTCAATAAACCAAATGAGAATCTTTCATCTTGTATTATGAATAGGATCTGAACCTCTTCGAATTCGCCTTTTATTCGATTGATTTGGATCAAACATCATAGCGGGTGTTGGTGCTATATTCAACTTTGTATCAAGTTCTTTAACGTGAACAACGCCTTTTAGAACACGTGAATTTCTTGAAAACAATCTTTCTTCTCCCCATCTTAAAGCAAGATCAATGCTTGTAAGTGCATAAACTTTTTCTGACTTTGTAGATAGAAACATGACACCAATAAGGATCATGATCACCCTGTAATTAGCAATCCCCATAGTTGGAGGGAGAGAGAGAGAGATGGTGGTGTGTTTATGTTATAGAATATGACTGTTGCATATAAGGCATAGTTTGATCTTTTATAGAATATGTAGAAAAAGCAAACAAGAAGTAGATTCACTTCAATCATCATAAGCATATTAAGGGGATGTTCTTTAGAAGACTCTGACATGTTTGAATGAAAAGTAAGTTGGAACACCAACCAAAAAACTGAAACTAATCTGTTAAAACCAACAAAGATGAACCAATAAAACCGAAATCATTCCAAAACCGACGGTTCGATTTTAAATTTTGTAAAACCCAATAGGTCCAATTCGATTTTAACCGAAAGAACCACCCCATTAAGAAATCGCCTCACTAATTATAGTTTATATTATGATTATATGATAATATGATACAACATACATATATATTCTGATTTTTCGGGCTGAAAATGTCATTCGATGTTGCAATAAGTTATATTATACATTGAATTTAATGATGAAATAGATTTTGCTGAAATTTGTATGTAATGTTGGAAAAAGAAATTTAGTGCAGAAAATTATTTATTAATGTTGAAAAACATGTGAGTTCGGTTTTAAAACTGAAACCGAACTGTTAATGGCAAGAACCTCCTAAAACCGAAACCGATAAAAACCGAAACTATTGGGTTTGTTTTTAATTTTGGTGTTTTTTGTAGCCTTGGCTTTTGTTTTCTGTTTCTCCTGTTTTTGTCTTTGTTTTGTCTAGCTTTTTAATGAAATTGTTGCGGTAAAAAAAAAAAAGGAATTACTGTGTTTGAAAATCCTAAAACCAAACATAACAGATTGGGTTCAATTTAAGCTTAAAACCACCTCAAACTGCACATCCCTACCACAGAAAATAATATCACACACCACAACTATATTTTGTTACGCTTGTACAATATGTTTTAAAAATTGTCCAATATAAATAGTTTATGTATTGCAGATAGTTATATACATATACAAATAACGTAAAACATTCAATACAAGAAAAGAATTCAGTTGGTAAAGATTTCTCTTTAGGATACAATCAACAAACACACAAACTCACAAACGCAGGCTATAACTCTCAAATTTCATCTTTTTGATACAAATAAGTTTAATAACCGAATGACAAATTTAGGTTTTTATGTGTGTTCATATATACACTATTGAAGTGGTTCATGTGTAGCGGTTACAACCGGTACTACTGGTGACATGGCGGGTGGTGGTGGTGGTGATGTGGCGGCAGGTGGTGGTGCAATGGTGACTTGCAACCCTCTATGTCCTTGAATCATGAATGCAACATCTGCTGCTGCCAATCTTTCCACTTCCTGTTTATTTATTTATTAATCTCAAATATGTCATTTTATTTTACTGTTAGATAATCAAATAATCAATTCCAAAACACGAATCCAAAATTATTTAAGCCCTAATTAATGAGAAAATAAGTTTTTTTTACCTGTGCTTGCCTACGACGTTGCAATAAACTGATTCCCCAAATCATAATATAGCAAGGAAGAAGAAAACCAGCTGCCCGAAGCATGAACAGCTGTCAAATCATATTTACAGGTCATTAATATATTCAAATAATATTATTTAAAAAATACAATTTAATGTATAAAAAGTTGCATGAAATTAAACTTACAGCAAAAAAAGTGGTGGGATCATCATCTTCATCATTATCACCATCTCCAATAGTCAGAGCATGCCTCAATAACAAAAGAGCCATCAACTGCCAACAGAAAAACAAAAAAAAAAAAGAATTAGGTTATGTTTTATCTTAAAATGTAATTAGAAAAAAAAAAAACAAATGGCTTACTATAATAGCAACTGATCGACATAATGAAGCACCACTTGCATTAGTTTCTTCAAATTCATCATAATCTGTGTCAAGAAGACGATGTTCAGCAGCAGCCATTGCCAAAACTCGAGGATCATTTAAGTCTAATGGTGTACCAGCAAGTGTCCAACCTCCACTACAAAATATTATAAAATTAAATAATTACAAAAATATTCGTTATAATGTTTAAATATGATACATATTTCAAGTTACATGCCTGATATCGATAACAGTATCTTCTGATTGAGGTGTAGGAGCAGTATAACCAGGTTTGTATGCCTTTCCAATAAGTACACAATTTATACAAAATAATTTTCATAGAGTAAATTACACAAACGGTCCTTTAGGTTTGTACAATATTACACATTTGGTCCTTTAGTTTCATTAATTACAATGGTAGTCCTTATTTCTGAAACTATTGACACATTTGGTCCTTTACCTAAACAGACGGTAACTTTTCCCGTCAAACAAACGGGTTTTTATAGGTTTCAAATTGGTGAAGGGAAAGAGGAAAGGACAGATTTACCCCTCGTGCATCACAAGTGACCATACTTGACGGGAAAAATAAATGTTTGTTTAGGTAAAGGACCGAACGTGTCAATAGTTTCATAAATGAGGACTACCAGTGTAATTTATGAAACTAAAGAACCAAGTTTGTAATATCGTTCAAACCTACAGGACCATTTGTGTAATTTACTCTAATTCATAATTTCAAACTTATAAATCATATTCATGGTAAAATCAAGAATGAAGTACCTGGTGACAGATTTCACAAATTATATCTCTTTTCTCATTGCACCATCGTTGAACACATTTCCTATGAGCATACTGCAAAATATACAAATATTTTCACATAAATTTTACACAAAACAAGCAACTGGTATCAATTATTTTATATTTATCTACAAAATATACAATGAATATAAGCATAAATAACAGGAAAACTTACTTTGAGGCTGCCATTGCAAGCACAAGGAACTTCTAGGTTTTTTATGCTATCTTCCTCTTGGCAGATTCTGCATTCAATTGACTGAATCAATGGTTCTTTTTCATTAGATTCATCATATTCTTCATCTTTCTTTGTTTCAGTAAGCAAATTAGGTGCATTACTGCTAGAAGCATTTGGGTTTAACCCTAGATTATCATCATCCTTTGGTGATACAAGCTGATCAACACGTAAAATTAAGCTATCTTCCATCTGTAAAAGCATAATTTGGTCAGCAAAAATGTAAATTCTAATTAAAATGAAGAATTACGACAGCATTACATCCCAAAAAAATATTAAATTTAACAATGTGTGATACAGGTACCTCGCTCATTGAAAGGAGTGAAAGTTCAATTTCCAACAAATTTAGAAAAGAAAGTTTATTTATTGACAAATTTTGGTGATAAATTTCTGTTTTTGACAACTTGACCCAAATATATAGTTCAATTTTGATCTTCCATTTGGTTAACTTTCTAGTCAAGTTTCCCCAAAGTAAAGTAATCAAATTGCAATCATCAACGAAGTCAATTGTCAAGTTCCCATCCCTAGGGTTGGGCTATCATCAGTAGAGGAATTCTAGGTCAACTTTCTGGCAATATTGGGGAAATCCCTAAATTAGTTTGCTGTGAAATTTCTAATAGTTGTCCAGAATCACAAAAACCATCTATATCGAACAATTTAGTCAGAAAATTAGCGAAAAGCTATGCAATTTACGTACATAAACATTATGGAGACTGAATCAAAGCAATTACGAACGAAAACCCTATATACTTAGGGTCAAATTTGAAATTAAAAATTCATAGAGATAATACGAAATTAAACGTGGATTGAATCTGGAAATACCTTTGAAGAAGTGATCGAGTATGAATTAATTTTGGAATGAGTGTTTGAGAGATCAAGTCGTAAGTTTGATATTGTTGTAACCTCTGGTTCGGTGAGGATATTAATTCAATTTGGGGGTAAATACAAGAAAAGGGATATGGTCAACTTCGGATTGTTTGACACGGTTCACTAGTTGACAAATCTTGTAAGCAAAAACTTGAGGGGAAACCGAATTTAGACATTTTAGATAACACTTTTGTAAGAAGTGCATTTTTCATGGATCAAGGTAATAAAATATATCATGTTCTTTTCTAATAATAAAATAAGGAAGATGATTCGTACAGAACAGTTTTTAATAATGCAGAGCAAGTTTTTTTAAAAAGATAATTATATAACCAGCACCTGTTCTTTCCACCGATTCCCATCCTTATCGAATCAATACAATCTTGATTACTTGAAAAGTCATAAAATTACAAACCTTGATTTCATCGAACCAAAATTCAACCCTGGAGTTTTGAGGTAAAGCTTCCAAAATTTCAATAATCCAACAAATGTTTAAATACTACCACCCACCAGGCCACGTTTTCAACATTCACCATTACAAATCCGGTAAACAAAACATTGATTATTTCATTAAGATTTCACTTAGGAATTTATTATCACAAGCTCGACGAAGTCTGCAATAACATTTAAGTATCCATTTTATACCATAATAGGTATTCATAACCCATAAAAATGGCCCGTGAACCATTATAACCACTAGATATGACCAGTAACCTATAAGTATCCATTATAAACCGTAATTGGTGTTCATAACCGATACAAGTGACCCGTGAATTATTATAACCACTAGATATGACCAATAACCAATAAGTATCCATTTTAAACAGTAATAGGTGTCCATAACTCATACGAATGACCCGTGAACCATTATAGCCACTAGCTATGACCAAAAACATTTAAGTATCCATTTTATACCATAATAGGTGTCCATAACCCATACGAATGACCCGTGAACCATTATAGCCACTAGCCAAGACCAATAACCTATAAATATCCATTTTAACCCGTAATAGGTGTCCATAACAAATACGAATGACCGGTGAACCATTATAGCCATTACCCATGACCAATAACATTTAAGTATTCATTTTATACCGTAATAGGTGTCTATAACCCATACGAATGGCCTGTGAACCATTATAACCACTAACTATGACCATCAACCTGTAAGTATCCATTATAAACCGTAATTGGTGTCCATAACTCATACAACTAACCCCTGAACTATTATAACCACTAGCTATGACCAATAACCAATAAGTATCTATTTTAAACCGTAATAGGTGTCTATAACCCATATGAATGACCAGTGAACCATTATAGCCACTAGCCATGACCAATAACATTTAAGTATCCATTTTATACCATAATAGGTGTTCATAACCCATACGAATGGCTCGTGAACCATTATAACCACTAGCTATAACCAATAAGTATCACTTATAAACCATAATTGGTGTCCATAACCCATACAAATGACCCGTGAATTATTATAACCAGTAGCTATGACCAATAACCAATAAGTAGCCATTTTAAACCATTAGAGATGTCCATAACTCATGCGAATGACCCGTGAACCATTATAGCCACTAGTCGTGACCAATAACATTAAAGTATCCATTTTATACCATAATAGGTGTCCATAACCCATACGAATGACCCGTGAACCATTATAACCACTAACTATGACCAATAACCTATAAGTATCCATTATAAACCGAAATTAGTGTCCATAACCCATACAACCGACCCGTGAACTATTATAACCACTAGCTATGACCAGTAACCTATAAGTATCCATTTTAAACCGCAATAGGTGTTCATAACTGTTGGATCCCAACAACACCAACGTGTTGCGTTATGACCGATTAACGAAGATAAGATAGATAGCACACAAGATTTCAATGATTAAGAATTTATTAAAATAACTTAATACAGTACAAAGTGTAACATACGTGTTTTAAATCCAAGTATTTTAATTATTAAGTTCATTATTAGTTGATAAATGATAAGGTATTAGGTTTGATAGTTAGAAATATTGATAAAAATATGTGTTTTTTGGTATTTGAATAAGTGGTATAGGTTAACAGGGAAGAAAAGTTGAAATTTGTAGCATCTAAGAAGTTCGCAGTGCGAACCCATAGTTCGTGGCGCGAAAAATGCACTAAAACAATCAGAAACTTCATTTAGCGACCGCGAATTTCGTCACGAACGCGAAAAATAGGGATAATTAGTGGCGCGAACTAGCAGTTCGCGGCGCGAACTTTGAGTAGGGGAAATTCGCGGTGCGAAGTAGCAGTTCGCGGCGCGAATTCTTGCGGCCAGACCATCAAAATCGGGATTTTTCCCCAAATTGGCTCATTTCACTTGTAAACTTTTTCCTTCTCGGGTGTTGGCGATTTTGGACGAATTTGGGTGTTCTTGGGCAGATTTTGACTAGAAATCAAAGGGTTTTCATCACTTGTGTCTATAATTAAGGTAATTCATCATCTCCATCTCTATGCATGTGTAGAACTTGAAGTATAAGGCTAGTAGGTCAAGAACCCTAGTTAGGGTTTGAGTTATAAATCTGGAAATTGATATTGTATACTTGTATAACTGAGTTTCTAGTTGCGAAAGTTGTAGTAAGCATGTGATTATGCACTTAGATGTATAGTTAGAAGTTTAGGGTTTTGGGTTAATCACCAATTTGGGGAATTGGTGATTAAGGGTCATACTAGTTGTGATTGTGAGATTGTATATTGAATGAGATAAGTGTAATTGTGATAGGTAAACAATTGGGAAATTGTGGTGATTATATCGATCGGTGACAATGGAATTTGACTAAAGGAAGTACTTGGCTCGTATTGGCAATTGCTTAATCCCAGGTGAGTTCACTATGTGCAATGTGTATACTTCTAACTATATATGTGCAATGTGGTTAATTAGTATTCATTTCGATTGGACGCCTTGTGTTTTGCCTTGGACATTAAGATTACCTTGTTGAACCGTAACATTGCCTTGACCCGTTTGAGTGGAATACCTTGAGTGATAATTCATTTCGTGATGACCCATGGCGGTTCGAGTATTACTTCGTGTAATATGTCGGGCGGTGGACGCGGGAGTACCTGGCGGAGGAGTGGTATGGACCGTGGTGGTGAAGCTGGATCATGGACTCATTTAGGGGTGCCATGGTCACCTTCATCGGCCTCATTCCCTAACGGCCTAAGAGGGAATGACGCACTTTGTTCATTCTAGTATTGTACATTGATCGTCCTTGACCCGGTATTGATATGTGACGCTTTGTGATGACATTGTTATGCTAATCCGGTATTTTGACCCGTTGACACTTGTTAGTTTATTTATGTTGAATTATATAATTATTTAGTATAACATTATACATTGTGGAACTCACTAAGCTTTTATAGTTTACCCGTTTAGTTGTCACCATTTTTCAGGAAAAGATAAAGGCAAAGGGAAAGTTAGTGGATAATTGATGTTAGTGATTTCTAGAAGTGGATATTGAGGCTTGGAAGAGCTTCTATTTTGGTATAGACTTGTAGTACTTTGCACTTATGTTTTGGGACAGTTAGTTGGTTTGTATCCGGTATAGTTAGTCGGACTTTTGTTATGTTTGTTTTGTGACTTAGTTATTGTATAAAACTTGTATTTTAGGTTAATTATGAAAGGTTTGTTGTAAACGATATAAAAGTGGTCGTTTTTGGTTACGGTCCTTACAATATGGTATCAGAGCATTGGTTTGAGTGAACTAGGTATCATTGTGGTACTAGACTCAAACTTAGGCGTTGATGGTATAGTGTATAGCATAAGAGTTTAGGTCGGATACAAACCATAGGTTGGATATGAAAATGTGGGGCAATATAAATTCTAGGGTGAGTGTTATTTAATTCCTTTATTATATTCTTATAAATTTCAGCTAGGGATGGATCAAGGGAGTAGTAACAGTAATAATGATGGCTCGAGAAGTGCGGAGCGTCCTGAATTAAGTCCCTCGGGTCCTCGAACCCAAGGTACGAACCCTAGTAATCATGAAGAAGAGGAAGTGGTATCTCCGAGGGAGGAAATGTTGATGAATAGATTGGCGGACATGGTCCGGGCAACCTTTGAACAATTTAGGCGTGAAGAGAAAGAAAAGTCGAAAGAAAAAGTGAAGGTAGTCGATGAATCCCCAAGTATGAAGTCGGGAACGATCTCGTTTAAAACTTTTCGTAGTAGTGGGGCCACGGAATTCTCGGGTGTGTCAAACCCCGTGGAGGCGTTGTTATGGGTTGAAAATACGGAGAAGGTATTCTGTATCTCTCGTGTCGCCAAAGATGATCAAACGGTGTATGCCACCGCTATGTTTACCGGAAAGGCATTAACTTGGTGGAACAATACCTTCAAGATCCTTGACGAAGAAGAAAAGGATCATATGTCATGGGATGCTTTTAAGGCTCGCTTCCTCGAGCAATATTGTCCTAATGATATGAGAAGGAGGTTGGAGAAGGAGTTTTTAGAACTCAAGCAAGGAACTTTATCGGTGGACGAATATGAAACGTTGTTTAATCAAAAAGCTCAATTTGCCACGAAATACATTCCCACCGAAGTAGAGAAAATTCAAATGTTTGTGGAGGGGTTGAGGTATGAGATACAAGACTTTGTGAGCAACCGTGATACCCCGTTGTTTGCTAAGGCGGTGGAGTATGCTCGAAGAAGAGAGCACGATTTGAGTCTTCGTGGAGAATTGACTCCCGAATCGAAACGTCAAAAAGTTGAACAAACTACTTCTTCTCCATCCGGTTGTTTCAACCGATTTCCCTCTAACCGTCGAACCCAATCTCAAGGGTCATCTCGGCCTCGTGGCCAATCCCAATCATTCTCTATTCAATCGGATGTCATTCGAGATTGTCAAACTTGTGGAAAGAACCACCGAGGACGGTGTGCTAGTGATCGTGGGCCCGTTAAATGTTTTGGTTGTTTTGAAGAGGGTCACATAAAATCTAGGTGCCCGAATAAGGATGTGGTTTGCTATGGTTGTGGGTTAGTAGGTCATCGGAGGCGTCAATGCCCTAACCCCTCAAATCGGGCTACAGAAAGCCGAGGTTCAGTACAACAACCTCCGCGAGCGGGTGCTTCAGGTCAAAAGGAGGAGGTTCCCAGGGCTAGAAGCCGTGCTTTTCAGTTAACCCCGGAGGAAGCCCGGGAAGATCCAAATGTCGTTTATGGTACATTTCTTGTTAATTCTCAACCCGCTCATATATTATTTGATTCTGGAGCTTCTGATTCTTTTGTATCTGTGAAATTTGCTAAATTGTTATCTGTGCTGCCATCTCCTTTGTTGAACCCATTCTGTGTTGATACCGCGGGTAGTGTGACTTTGGTAGCCGATCGTGTATTTAGGGATTGCTCGTTAGAGATAGATGATCATAAATTCTTAGTAAATCTAGTGATGATAGATGTGCCAAATTTCGATATTATCATTGGGATGGATTGGATGTCGAAGTATCATGCCGACATCATGTGTTATGAGAAAATGATTAGAATTCCCGTACAAGGAAAAGAACCATTGTATGTGTACGGTGAAAGTAAAATGAAGAATAGGCGGGTGATTTCTTTCTTGAAAGCTAGTAAAGTGATGTCCCATGGATGTTATTCCTACTTAGCTTATATTCTTAACCCGGTTGTAGAAATTAAGAAATCCGTGAAAGATGTTCCAATTGTTAATGAATTCGCAGATGTATTTCCCGAGGATTTACCCGGATTACCTCCCGATCGAGAGGTAGAATTTTGAATTGATCTTGTACCGGGTGCGTCTCCAATCGCCAAAACTCCTTATTGTTTAGCCCCGGCAGAAATGAAAGAAATCATGAGTCAATTGCAAGAGTTGCTTGATAAAGGGTTTATTCAACCGAGCGTGTCACCGTGGGGTGCACCGGTTTTATTTGTTAAAAAGAAAGACGGGACGATGCGGATGTGTATCGATTATAGAGAACTTAACAAGGTGACAATCAAGAACAAATATCCGTTGCCTAGGATTGATGACCTTTTCGATCAATTGCATGGTGCAAGTTATTTTTCTAAGATTGACTTAAGGTCCGGTTATCATCAGTTGAAGGTTTATAAAGAAGACGTACCTAAAACCGCATTCCGAACTAGATATGGGCATTATGAATTCTTAGTCATGCCATTCGGTTTAACGAATGCTCCGACCGCTTTTATGGATATGATGAATCGGGTATGTCGTCCTATGTTGGATAAGTCGGTTATTGTTTTTATCGACGACATCTTGGTATATTCTAAATCCGAAAGTGATCATGCATCGCACCTTCGTGAAATTCTTGATTTATTACGAAAAGAGAAAATGTATGCCAAGTTTTCCAAATGTGAATTTTGGTTGCGCCAAGTTCAATTCCTCGGTCATGTGGTATCGGGTGAAGGTATATCGGTCGATCCTTCCAAGATCGAGGCGATTAAGAATTGGGAAGTGCCTCGAAATGCTTCCGAGATCCGAAGTTTCTTAGGTCTTGCGGGTTATTACCGCCGATTCATTAAAGATTTCTCTCGTATTGCCGTGCCTCTCACAAGTCTTACTCAAAAAGATGTGAATTATGAATGGGGTGAGGCACAAGAAAAAGCTTTTAGTGTGTTAAAAGATTGTTTGACAAATGCTCCAATTTTGTCATTACCCGAGGGTGAAGAAGATTTTGTAGTATATAGTGATGCATCGAAAATGGGGCTCGGGTGTGTTCTCATGCAACGGGGAAAAGTCATTGCTTATGCTTCCCGTCAATTGAAGGAATATGAAAAGAATTACCCGACTCACCATCTTGAGTTATCCGCAGTGGTATTTGCTCTACAGATTTGGCGGCATTATTTGTATGGGACTAAGTTCCAACTCTTTACCGATCATAAGAGTCTCAAATATATATTTAGCCAACAATCGTTGAATATGCGACAACAACGTGCTATGGAACTCATTAAAGATTATAATTGTGAGATTTTGTATCATCCCGGTAAAGCAAACATAGTCGCGGATGCATTAAGTCGTAAACCTTATCACTCGAGTATGTGTTATGCAATATCCACCACTACATTGAAGTTTATTTTACTCGATGATCTCAAGAAGTGGCAAGATGAGGCGTTAAAACCCGAATATATTAAAAAGGAAAGGATGGTGAATTATGAGAAAGATTTGGAAGTAGATGGTCGGGGTGTCAAAGTTTACAATAACCATTTATGGATACCGAGAATCGGAGATTTGAGAATCGATGTGTTAAAAGACGCTCATAGTTCAAAATTCTCAATTCACCCGGGTATGAATAAAATGTACCATGATATGAGATTGGATTATTGGTGGCCGGGAATGAAGAAGGATATCGGGAAATTTGTACAAGAATGTAATGTTTGTGCACAAGTCAAAGCTGAACATCAGAAACCTTACGGGAGTTTGCAACCACTTAGCATCCCTGTTTGGAAGTGGGAAGAAATATCCATGGATTTGATCACCAAACTTCCGAGAACCGCTCGACAACACGATTGTATTTGGGTGATTGTTGACCGTTTGACCAAAAGTGCACATTTCCTTGCTATGAGGGAATCGGCACCGATGGATTCATGGGCACAAGTATATTTAGACGAGATAATTGCTAGACACGGTGTCCCTTTAAAGATCGTATCGGATAGGGATTCTCGGTTTACTTCTAATTTTTGGGGTAGCATGCAAAAAGAATTGGGATCGAAAGTAGCTCTTAGTACCGCTTATCATCCACAAACGGACGGGCATACCGAGAGAACGATTCAAACTTTGGAAGACATGCTTAGGTCTTGTATATTAGAATTTGGTTGAAGTTGGGATAAGTATTTATCATTGGCCGAATTTTCTTACAACAATAGTTATCACTCTTCAATCAATATGGTACCATATGAAGCATTGTACGAAAGAAAGTGTAGAACACCCTTGTGTTGGAGAGAGACCGGAGAGAAACTTTTGGTGGGACCCGAATTGATTCAAGATACTAATGATAAGATTCAAATAGTTCGGGAAAGAATGAAAGCGGCCCAAGATCGTCAAAAGTCATACGCGGATAAAAGACGAAAACCGATAGAGTTTTCGATAGACGATTATGTGATGTTAAAAGTTTCACCATGGAAGGGTGTTATGAGATTTTGGAAGAAAGGTAAATTAAGTCCACGATTTATCGGCCCATTTAAGATCATAGAACGGGTCAGAAAGCAAGCTTATCGACTCGAATTACCAGAAGAGTTGGCGGGGATTCACAATGTATTTCATGTTAGCTATTTGAGAAAGAGTCTTGGAGAGAATAATGAAACGGTGCCGTTGACCGAAGTCAAAGTCAACGAGAAATTGAGGTATGTAGAGGAACCGGAAGAAATAATTGACCAAAAGACGGTCAATCTCAAGAATAAGGAAATCCATTTAGTATTGGTGAAATGGAAGCATCATAGAGGCCCAAATTGTACTTGGGAAAGAAGGGATGATATGATTGAGAAGTATCCATTCTTGTTCAAGTCAACATAATATCGGGACGAAATTCTCAAAAGGAGGAGGTAATTGTAACATACGTGTTTTAAATCCAAGTATTTTAATTGTTAAGTTCATTATTAGTTGATAAATGATAATGTATTAGGTTTGATAGTTAGAAATATTGATAAAAATATGTGTTTTTCGGTATTTGAATAAGTGGTATAGGTTAAAAGGGAAGAAAAGTTGAAATTTGTAGCATCTAAGAAGTTCGCAGTGCGAACCCATAGTTCGTGGCGCGAAAAATGCACCAAAACAATCAGAAACTTCATTTAGCGACCGCGAATTTGGTCACGAACGCGAAACATAGGGATAATTAGTGGCGCGAACTAGCAGTTCGCGGCGCGAACTTTGAGTAGGGGAAATTCGCGGTGCGAAGTAGCAGTTCGCGGCGCGAATTCTTGCGGCCAGACCATCAAATTCGGGATTTTTCCCCAAATTAGCTCATTTCACTTGTAAACTTCTTCCTTCTCAGGTGTTGGCGATTTTGGACGAATTTGGGTGTTCTTGGGCAGATTTTGACTAGAAATCAAAGGGTTTTCATCACTTGTGTCTGTAATTAAGGTAATTCATCATCTCCATCTCTATGCATGTGTAGAACTTGAAGTATAAGGCTAGTAGGTCAAGAACCCTAGTTAGGGTTTGAGTTATAAATCTGGAAATTGATATTGTATACTTGTATAACTGAGTTTCTAGTTGCGAAAGTTGTAGTAAGCATGTGATTATGCACTTAGATGTATAGTTAGAAGTTTTGGGTTTTGGGTTAATCACCAATTTGGGGAATTGGTGATTAAGGGTCATACTAGTTGTGATTGTGAGATTGTATATTGAATGCGCTAAGTGTAATTGTGATAGGTAAACAATTGGGAAATTGTGGTGATTATATCGATCGGTAACAATGGAATTTGACTAAAGGAAGTACTTGGCTCGTATTGGCAATTGCTTAATCCCAGGTGAGTTCACTATGTGCAATGTGTATACTTCTAACTATATATGTGCAATGTGGTTAATTAGTATTCGTTTCGATTGGACGCCTTGTGTTTTGCCTTGGACATTAAGATTACCTTGTTGAACCGTAACATTGCCTTGACCCGTTTGAGTGGAATACCTTGAGTGATAATTCATTTCGTGATGACCCATGGCGGTTCGAGTATTACTTCGTGTAATATGTCGGGCGGTGGACGCGGGAGTACCTGGCGGAGGAGTGGTATGGACCGTGGTGGTGAAGCTGGATCATGGACTCATTTAGGGGTGCCATGGTCACCTTCATCGGCCTCATTCCCTAACGGCCTAAGAGGGAATGACGCACTTTGTAGATTCCAGTATTGTACATTGATCGTCCTTGACCCGGTATTGATATGTGATGCTTTGTGATGACATTGTTATGCTAATCCGGTATTTTGACCCGTTGACACTTGTTAGCTTATTTATGTTGAATTATATAATTATTTAGTATAACATTATACATTGTGGAACTCACTAAGCTTTTGTAGCTTACCCGTTTAGTTGTCACCATTTTTCAGGAAAAGATAAAGGCAAAGGGAAAGTTAGTGGATAATTGAAGTTAGTGATTTCTAGAAGAGCTTCTATTTTGGTATAGACTTGTAGTACTTTGCACTTATGTTTTGGGACAGTTAGTTGGTTTGTATCCGGTATAGTTAGTCGGACTTTTGTTATGTTTGTTTTGTGACTTAGTTATTGTATAAAACTTGTATTTTAGGTTAATTATGAAAGGTTTGTTGTAAACGATATAAAAGTGGTCGTTTTTCGTTACGGTCCTTACACAAAGTTTGCGGAAATAGATAGTACACACTAACTAAAACTTTTTACTTGAAATGACACTTTTGTTCGCTCAAACTAGAAGACTATGCAAGGAGAGTGTAATATCAGCTGATACAAACAGCTGATATTTAATGCCTTAGTAATAACTATGGAGAAGTTAATACCAGACAATAACAACTCTCAGAGAATGTTTTTGTGTTATGAATTCTAAAAGGTGTGTGTAAATGCAAGCATTTACGTCTCTATATATAGCCCAAGATCCGTGTTCCTTTGTCCACAAGATAATCGACGTGTAAACATATCATTCGTCGATGTAGACTTGTCCACGGAAACATTTAATGCTCTTGTATATGTTGTAGTCCCAAGTGTACTTTGTGTCAACTCCTTTTGCTACCTTTTATGACGCACAGTGAAAAGGTGTACTATGATAGTACAAAAGTAGTTGACTTTCCGTTTACATGCTTGGAGGGACAAACGATGATGTACTGACACAATATCTTCTATTCTAAATTAGAAGATCCTCATCGTTTTCTTCTTCTTTGAGCGGGAAAGGGAAATGTTCAAAGTGTCAAGAACATTTCCACTAAGTCTTCATCTGCAGCAGGTATCATCAGCTGATTCCACAATCAGCTGGATGATCTTCTTCTTGTCTTTGTCCTTTGGCCATAGACTTCGAATGAACACTCTTCTATAGCTGCTGATTTGACTTGTTAAACTAGAGCTAAGTACATACTCAGCTGAAGGTTTATTGCATATACTTGCTTAAGCTGAGATACATACTTCAGCTGATATTTATTCTTTTTAGCTATTGATCATCAAATCTTATTCACTTAGTCTAGGGACTAACAATCTCCCCCTATTTGATGCAATCGAATAGCTGTATAAGTATGAACCTGTAATGATTCAGCTGTTTGGATCAGCTGAATGTTTATGTGCTTTGACCCTTTGGGTTCTTTTGTATCTTTTTACAATGTGTTTACAAGTATATTACAAAATTTGATTTTCTATTAAATAAAGCTAGAAAAATACAAGGAAAATAAAAAAAACAAAATTACAATGTCTTGGGCATAGCTTCCCCAGTAACACTGTGATAAAGTGAGCTGATGGCTGAGTCGATTAATTTCTTCATTTGTCTTCCTTCTTCAGTGGAGTAACTCATCGACTTGTGATAGAACAAAAGTTGATCAATATCACACATATGTAGCTCATCATCCCTTTGAAAGCAAGGCACCTTCTTCTCCAGATAGCAAAAGCCGTAGATTGGTTCTTTCACGATCAGCCCAGGGACAAAGTTTACTCCCATGGGTACAGCTTTTGTGATGTTGAGTCTTGGTCGTTTTGCGAATATTATCGAAGACCCAACATCAAGTGTTCTGGAGTCAGCAAAAGGGTCAGGAAGAACGGACTTACGTTTCTCCCCTCTTGCTGAGAAGCCTTCACCAGCAGGTTCTCTGACAGCAGCTTCTTGAGAGTCACGCAATTCAGCTGGTATGCGATTTGCCAACTCAGGAGAGATTCTCCTGATATTGTCGCATAGAGTCTTGAAGATGAAGATTGTGACTTTGATCTCACTTTGCAGATCTGTTATAGTATCAGACTGTTGTGCAGATCTGGAAGCTGCTAGCAACTCATTCCACTCAGCAAAGTTGAGTTGAGTGCTGATTTTGTTCAGAGGAATCCTTTCAGAAACCACAAGTCCTCCAGCTCTTGTTATTATTACTTCTTGTGGGGAGCTGGATGAAGACTTGGGGGCCCTTACGCTGGTGATTTTTGCTTCCTGCCTACGTTGGTAAAGAACCTTGTTGAACAACCTAATGTTCTCAGCTCTTTGTGCCTCAGCTTTTTGATACAGCTCTTCATGAGTCTTTCTTTGAAGGGCAATAGTTGCATCAAGATCAGCAGTGGTTCCAGCTTCCTTTAGGAGGAGAGCTTTAACCGTGGCAGAAGTAGGCTCCCCCTCAGCAGGTTGAGGATTTACCTGTATAATGGGCTGAGGGGTTTGGATTTGCGGGGCTTGGACTTGTGGGCCCTCAACTGGTCCAAAGGAATCAACAATTTTAACTCCGTTGAGGGTTCTCCTGTCCTGAGGCCTTCAGCAGCGGTGAGTGTTGGTAGAATGATTGTCTCACCTGCTGAAGTAGTTACCTCAGGTGTTTCAGTAGTGACGAGTGATATTGGAATGAGAGTCTCGTCTACTGAAACGTCTTCTTCTTCTTATATCCCAGCAGAGGTGATAGGTGGAGATCTTGGGGTCTCACCTGCTGGAATATCTTCAACAGTGGCTCCAACAGCAGAGGTGATCATAGATTGTGAAGCGTTTTGTTCACCTTGTTCTTCACCTGCTGAATTAGCTTGCTCTTTCTCCCCCTCAGAGAGTGCCCGAAGAATTAAGGTACTCTCTGGTGCTGAAGCAGGACGGACAGCAGCGGCTCCCTCATTTAGCTTTTGGAGAATGAGATTGAGGGTGCCTTGGAGACCAGGGACTTGGGAAGTCAGCGAGCTGACTTCAGTCTCCAATTTGTCCGTTCTTGTGGACACAGCAGAAGCGGACTCCTCAATAGCCTTAGAGAGGTGGCTATGAGCGTTCGTCAGCAGAGACTCTTGCTTAGACTGTGCAAGAGCCAGACGATCAACAACTGGTTGGAGAGGAGATACCTTTGAGGAAAAGGTATTCAGCTGTTTCTCCACTTCTGCTTCTGTTGCCCGGGCTTAAGAGAGAAGCTTGTCTTTTTTCGACTCTGTCAGATTCGCGAATGGAGTTCAACTCTCAATGAATGTAATCTTTGAGAGAGATGAACTCGCTGGTGTTGCAGCGAATCTGATCAGCAAGAAGAGCCAGCCGAGGATTCTGAGTGTGAACCTCAGTGTGCAGAGAAGTTATGCTGGAAGAGAGATTCTCAGCAGTTGTAGCAAACTTCTTTGGAACATCCCTGCGAAGGGTGTCCATCTGCTGACTCAGCCTGGCCATCCCAAGTCGAATCTAGGATGATACAACTCTAGACATCAGAGCAGCAGTGGCTCTGATGGGAATGCTTCCTCCAGCTTTGCTGGATTCAGCATGGGACACTTGGACGCTTTGGGAGAGGGGGTCCGACATGTCTCCAGCTTGAGGGGTAACCTCAGCTGTGGGAGTGGGTGTTCCTGAGTTAGGAGGAATCGCTCCTATGGGTTGCTCAGAAACTATGGGGGGTGGGTTGGGTCCAGCTGAAACTTCCGGGGTTATAACAGAAGTGCCGTCATCAGCTGTCAAAACAGTTTGAAGCCCGGTATCTACTTCTTCGTCAGCGGACGAATAGTAGTGCTGAAGAGGTTCTTCAGCTGAATCAAACATAATATGAAATGCTGTTTGATTCCCTAGGACTTCAGTCTCACCAGCCGGCGATACTGGTATAGAGACTGGAGGAAGAGTTCCTCTGGGTGGTGTGTTAGCTGCCTCACAGCTCGGTTGGCGAATACGTTCGCGATCACTGGCAGCTTGGGTGAGCGCCTCAGTAACAACTTGGTCTAAAGTTGTCTCTTCATTGGCGGTGGTGGTTCCCTCGATCACCTGCAGGTTTAAGCTGGTGACGTTGTGGGAAACAGAAGGAACAGCTTCAAGATTGACTTGGTTTCCAGTCAATCTATCATCAGCTGAAGACTCGAAAAGTGATGAAGAAGTTGGTGGTGGTGTGTGTGCAGCTGACTCACGGGTGGCTTGGGTTGAGCCGAAAACTTCACCAGCAGTCTGTCGAGAGACTGAGGTTGCTTGTGGAGTTTGTCCCCTTGTTACAACGACTGATAATGAATCAGTCGAGGAGCTATGCAGAAGGTTGGAGCCGGTACTAACTCCTGAAGAATGAAATTGCCGTTTTGAAGTCTGCTGACTTGTTGAGAAATCAGCAGATGGAGGTTGAAGAGCAAAAGAGAGAAAAAGAGGATTAGCCGGGAGTGTTTGACCAGGAGCTCCGATTGTTGGTGGAGTTCCTGGAAAATCACTGCAAAACTGAAAATGAGAAGGATTATTCTCAGATGCTGACATTGCATCTGATCGTAATCTTTCCGATCGGGATCTCGAGTGAGAACCTAATAGATCCCGGCTGAATCCTGATGATGCTGCTGTCGCCAGCTCAACATCATCAATTATCATCCCTTCTCCACAGGTAGTAGACCCTCTTACCTCCAGCTGAGGAGAAGAAGGAGCAAGAGAAGTGGGAGAAGATGATAAAAAGAATGAAGAGGAAGGAGAGCGATGAGCAGCTCGCTTAACTCGCTTCTTCACCACCAGTGGAATATCACCCGTTTCCATATCTTCCACATCAATGGGCATGGGGACCCCAGTGGAAGTGGTGGTATTTCCATCAACAGTTGGTGGTCGTTCAGTTGATGGAAAACACTTCAGATGAGAAAAGGACATACCTTCTTGTAGGGCAGATTCCTCCGATGTGGTGCCCTTTGTTTGATCCTTTTTGGATCTGGTCCGATCATCAATGATCTTCAGCATGTACGAGGAGAGGGGAACATCCTTATCATCTTCCTTCTTGGAGTTGAAGATGATGTTGGAGAAGGTACGTACCTCCACTGATTCCCCTGGAATGTCGTCATAATCGACATTCAGCTTCTCAACCATCACATGTGCAATGCACAATGTGAAGAAGCGAAGATAGGGAATGTGAGCTCCATTTGCCTTCAGCTTGGCCTTGACCTCCTCGTACACCAGTCTCCCATAATCAATTCGCTGACCGGTGATTAGGGCTTCAGCAAAGACTTGCATGCTGGAGTTGCACTGGTTGTGAGACCCGGAATTGCCGCCTATACCCTGAATGATGTGGGTAAAGAAATAGGCCCAGGGTCTCGTCAGCTGAGACTTCTTGAAGATCTGCACCTTGTCGTCTTCACTTTCTAATATGTATCCAGTGATACAGATTAGGTTCTCTTTAGCTTCATCAGCAGATTTCGTCTGCTGATATACTTGGACGGGGAGCAGATAGTCGAACCAGCAAGCGGTTCGGAAATCATCAACAGTAATGGTGATTTGATGACCTCCAACATCTGCAACGATGTCGTCTCCAGAAACAGAGGCAGACATCCAGAAATCACGCAAGAGTTCATAGTTACTCTTGGTGAATCTGAAGAATGCACCACGGATAGGGCAGTGACGCAAGAACTTCCCAACCGGTCGATATACATCGGCAAGGTTTTTCGGTGGAGAAGTGTTGGCTACCAGATTCGAGTTCTGAGCGAACTCGATGGCAGCTCTAGTGAGAGGAGCTTTTGTGGATTTCTTCGACATTTTTAGGAGAGGGAAGAAAGATAAAAGCTTGAAGATTGAGGGTTTTTTGAGAGAAGATTTGGGGGTGGTGAAGATGAAGTGAGGGAAGAGGTGAGTATATATAGGGGATTTTGGGACGGTTTGGGTAAACATTTGAAATTAAACCAGACCATTAATGGATAGTTACAAACCAACTATAGAAATGTTGGTTATCGTGCGAAAAAGGTGGCTGGATGTGACAGAGAGGGTTAGTGGAGCCGTTTCGTGTGTCAGGGTGTCTTGTCCCTCATAAATGCCAAATATTTTCACTCGAGTGGAAATATTTGCCACAGAGATTTTATGGTTGGGGATAAAAGATGCCTTTTTGTGGGAGAACCAAACGTTTTTCTTTAAAAACTTGATAAGTTATCATTTTGAAAGATTTTATTCGGCTGACTGATGAATTTAAACCATTTAGAGTCAGTTGAATGTACTAAATGACAAGGTGGACTTATCAGCTGCTGATAGTACTTCAGCAGTTGATTCAGGCATTTATCATACCCAGCTCGCTGATCAAAAAATTGAAGCGTTTTTCATCTAAAGGCTTAGTGAATAAATCAGCCAGCTGAAGGTCTGTTGAAATAAAGTGAAGTTTCACGTCACCTTGTTCTATGTGATCTCTAATAAAATGATACCTTATATCGATGTGTTTGGTTCTAGAATGAAGAACTGAGTTGTTGCTGATTGCAATAGCACTTGTGTTATCGCAGTAGATAGGAACTTTGCAGAATTTCATATCAAAATCAACCAGCTGATTCTTCATCCAAAGGACTTGAGCACAACAGCTTCCAGCAGCAACGTATTCTGCTTCAGCTGTGGAGGTAGAAACAGTGTTTTGTTTCTTACTTGTCCAGCTGACTAGTTTTCCACCTAGCAGCTGACATCCTCCTGTGGTGCTCTTTCTATCCATCTTGCAACCTGCAAAGTCTGAATCTGAATAGCAATTAGATCAAACCCAGAGTCTTTGGCGTACCAAAGACCAAGGCTTGGAGTACCCTTGAGGTACCTCAAAATTCGCTTAGCAGCTATTAAATGAGATTCTCTAGGATCAGCTTGATACCTAGCACACATGCAAGTAGCAAACATAATGTCTGGTCAGCTGGCGGTGAGATAGAGCAAAGATCCAATGATTCCTCTATAGAATGTGACATCAACTGATTTCCCAGTTATGTCAGCATCTAGATTGTTTGGAGGAGCCATTGGAGTTTTCATGGATGATGATGAATTCATATCAAATTTCTTTAAAAGATCTTTGATATATTTTTCTTGATTTATAAAAATTCCATTTTTAGATTGCTTAACTTGTAAGCCAAGAAAATATGTTAATTCACCCATCATACTCATCTCATACTTTGTAGACATAAGTTTTGAAAAACGTCTACAAAGTTTTTCATCAGTAGCACCAAAAATTATGTCATCCACATAAATTTGAACAAGAATGATATCGCCTTTGATTTTGCGAATGAATAAGGTTTTATCAATCTTTCCCCTGGTGAAATCATTTGCTATGAGGAACGTGGAGAGTGTGTCATACCATGCACGAGGAGCTTGTTTCAACCCATACAACGCTTCATCCAATTTAAACACATAGTCTAAATACTTTGGATTTTCAAACCCTGGTGGTTGCTTAACATACACTTCCTCTTGCAGCTTTCCATTTAGAAATGCACTCTTTACGTCCATCTGAAAAACTGTGAAGTTCTTCTAAGCAGCATAGGCTAGAAATATTATAATAGCCTCAAGCCTGGCTACCGGAGCAAATGTTTCATCGAAATCGATTCCTTCCTCTTGTCTATATCCTTGTGCAACAAGTCTAGCCTTGTTTCGAATAACAACACCTTCTTCATCCATTTTGTTCCTAAATACCCATTTAGTACCAATTATAGTCTTTCCAGCTGGTGGGGGCACCAACTGCCATACTTTGTTGACTTCAAATTGGTTAAGTTCTTCCTGCATCGCTCGAATCCAGCTCAAGTCTTCCAAAGCAGTTTTATTATTTTTCGGTTCTTCAGCTGCTAAGAAACAAGACCATAAGCAGAGATTGCAGGATGCTTTACTTCTAGTGACCACTCCTTGTTGTGGATCTCCAATGATTAGATCAATTGGATGTTCTGAGGTCCACTTATATTGAGGAGCGGCTGTAGAAGAGGAAGATTCAGCAGAGTTGGATCCTTGTTGAGCGGCTGACTGCTCAGCAGGATGATTTACTTCATTTTGAACAAATCTTCTTGAAGTATGAAGAGGTGGCTTAGAGATAGCCTTTGATGATGCTTTAGCTGTTGGAAACTCTTGTTGAACAGCTGCAATATCTACAAGATATGTAGGAGCATCATGAAATGTTTCATCTGATTCATTTATTGGAACATCAAAGAGGTTTAAAGCATCAGAGAATGCTTCAGCTGCATCAACAGAAGATGGTTCAGCTGATCTCTGAAATGCATCAGATGAGTCAGCAGAGGTGGGATTTAAGGCTTTTGAGTGTTCTTCAAAAGTAACATTTATGGACTCTTCCAAAGTTTGTCTTCTTTTGTTGAAAACTCTGTATGCCTTGGATGTAGTGGAGTATCCCAAGAAAATGGCTTCATCAGCTTTAGAATCAAACTTGCTTAGCTGATCTCGTGTGTTTAACACAAAACACACACATCCAAACACATGAAAGAAACCAATGAAAGGTTTCCTTTGACGGAATATCTCATAAGAAGTTTTCTTGTGTCTCTTCACGTAGAGAGACCTATTTTGAGTAAAACACGTTGTGTTAACAGCTTCTGCCCAAGATTGCTTAGGCATGTTTGACTCAGCAAGCATCGTTCTTGCAGCTTCTATTAGGGTTCTGTTTCTTCTCTCAGTAACACCATTTTGTTGAGGTGTTCTAGCAGCTGAGAAATTTTGGGAGATCCCAACATCTGAACAGAAGTCTTCCAAAGTCTTGTTTCTGAATGCACTACCATTGTCTGATCTCAGCATCTTGACTCTAGACCCATTTAGAAGTTCCATCCTTTTGATGATCTTAATGATTTCATCAGCTGCGTCACTCTTGTGACGAAGAAATATAACCCAAGTATATCGCGAATATCATCAACGATAACAAGTATATACTTCTTTCCACCTAAACTTTCCGTACTCATAGGACCAAAGAGATCCATGTGGAGCATGTGAAGGCAGCTATCGATGGAAAAATATTGCTTTGATTTGAATGAGCTTTTATGTTTTTGCCCTGTTCACAAGCTGAACAAAGCTTATCTTTGTCATACTTGATTTGTGGTAGACCATTCACCAGCTGACCTCGAGACAGCTTCGATATGTGTTTGAAGTTTAGGTGAGATAGTCTTTTATGCCACAACCAATTTAGCTCTTCAGTAGAATGAGAGAATAGACAAACTTCTTGATTTTGAGGATTCATGTCAAGTGTATAGACATTCTTGGTTCTTGGAGCAATTAATACAACTTTTCCACTTTTATCCGTCACCGTTCCTCTGTATTCATTAAAGTTCACTGAGAACTTTGCATCACAAAGTTGGCTAATGCTGATTAAATTATGTTTCAGCCCATTCACGTAACCAACTCTTGTGATTTTTACGGATCCATTAGAAATGGTTCCATAGCTTTCAATTGAGCCTCTACCATTATCACCAAAAATTACTGGAGGACCAGCACAAACTTCAAACTCTTCCAGCAGGGATTTGTATCCAGTCATATGCCTCGAGCAAGTACCAGACATGTTTGCTTTCATCACCCTGCACATAAATTAAAAGAGTTAGTTCTTTTTGGGAACCCACACTTCAGTGGGTCCTTGTGATTTCCCGCTGGAACTCACAGAGGTTGGTTTTTCAGAAGGCTCAAAAGCTGAGGTTGGGGAAGGTCTCAAGCATGTGCTATCACACTCACTTGCCATATGCCCACGATCTCCACACTTATAACATTTCCTGTTTCTTTGCAGTGGAGTGGAAGGCGAGTCATTTGGATTGGGAACTGGACCCAAAATCCCTTTCATTTTCTGATTATCAGTGATAGTCAGAGTTTGAATGAGTGAGGTCAGTTTGCTGACCTTTCCTTTCAGCCGTCTGACAGACACAACTGAAGAAGGACTTGGAGTGTTTTTAGGAACACTCTTACCTTTGTTCTTTGCAGCTCGAGTACGAACTCCAACTAGCTCACCCTTGGAGGGTGTAAGAACAGTTTTCTTTCCTGCTGTTTTGCTAGTCTTCTGCTGAGGTCTAGCAGAGGAAACAGCTGGTGCCGAACCCAAGATGGATTTTCTTGGTTCAACAATTACTACAGTGGGTGTCCTAACTACCATGGCAGATGAGTCAGCTGATGACTCTTCGCCAGTAGCTACAGAAGGATCTTCTGAGGACATCTCAGTAGCAAAGGTTTTGGTGGATCTAACAAAGGAGCCAAAAACCAACTCTTCAGCTGGCACAGAAGCATCAGCCGACGAGTAGTACAGATCATCTGTACTGCTGTCAGGTACAGCGGCTGCAGCAAGGAAGTCTCCTCCTAGTACAGCTTGTACTTGACTAGGAATTTGTGAGTTAACACATTCACTCACACGTTTGGATGAAGGAGACCAAGATTCACAAATCTTTTTAATTGCTTCAAGTTCTTTAACTTTCTCATTTAGATCATGTTGAAGAACTGAGTTTATAAATTTTGTTTCAGAAAGTTCTTCTTTTAAAGTTTTGTGATCAATTAATCGTTCTTTTAAAAATGCATTTTCACGTAGAATAGCACTATGTTTATCCAAACATTCACCTTTCAGCTGATCAATGAAGTGCAAGTCACAAATAATAGAATCAACAATATCTTTGGCTTTAGTAGCCTCAGCAGAGATTAGAGAGGTTACCTTTTTGTGAACTATGTTGACCCATTGATAAGAACTAGCATCATCATCTGTAATGCTTTCATCATCATTAGTACGAGCCATCAAACACATTGTGGCCATAGGTTCATCATCATCGGATGAGCTGTCACCTGAGTCAGCCCAGTCGTGAGTTTCAGCTACTAGACCCTTGTCAGCAATTTTGCTTTCAAGTTCCTTCTTTTCTTCTAGGATCTTTTTGGCGAATGCATGTAGCTTTTTATATTTTTCTTCAATGGACTCACCAGTTGAAGATGCTGAACTTGCTTTCTTCTGCTTGCAGTCGTTAGCATAGTGTCCCTTCTTGTTACAGTTGTAGCATGTTATCTCAGATATGTCAGGTGTACTTCCAGAAGGTTTGGAAGAAGCAGCTGATGAGATAGATCTGCTACTAGCACCTTTAGCTGAGGAGCCAGATTTGCCTTTAAAGAATTTTCTGTTTTTGACAAGTAAGGCAAGCTCAGATATAAGGGCATCATTGTCTTCGTCTTCATCGACTTCTTCTATGCTGACTTCAGGCATGTTGAACAAACCAACAGCTGAAGTGTTTTCAGCTTCATCATCTGAAGGTGGATATTCAATTCTGCTGGGTTTGTTTAGAGAAACAAGAGCAGTTGAAGATCCAGCGGGACTCACTTTAGAGTCCTTTGGGGGTTGAAATTTGTTGAGTACAGTTCTCTCATGGCTTAGAAACATACCATAGAGAGAGGAAAGAGTATAATCTTTTAAGGTAGGAGATGTACTCATGCAAGTTATGATGGTAGCCAATTTGGAGGGTAAAGCTGCCATAAACTTACACATTTTGGACATATCGTCCTTATCAACTCCATGAGACTTCAGCTCGTTTAACAGAATGTTATAACGATTGAAAGTTTGAGCTATAGTCTCACTAGGCTTGGCATTAAACAGCTCGTAGTCATGGATGAGCATGTTTTTGTTATGTTCACACACAACAGATGTGCCTTCATAAACTTCAGCTAGCCTGTCCCACATCTCTTTAACTGAGTCACAAAATTGTATATTGTGATACAGTTCATCACCAACTGCTTGAAAAGGCATATCCCTTCCCTTATTCTCAAGATGGACAAGATGTTTTTCAGCGTCCGTCCATTGAGCTTCAGATTTAACAACATAATGTTCTGGTACTTCAGGGGTACCAGGAATGAGAGTTTTGGGGATGTATTTTCCTATCGTGATGTTATCTTGGAGTTTTGGGTGATAGGTAAACCATATGGGATAACATGCGAGTTTTCCACGTGGGATAGTTGATGTGGGTGAGTTTGGGAGGTTTTTCAGATGATGGAAGATCGGATGATGTAGGTTCAGCCATAACAGACGCTCAAAGTTGATGGAAAAACAACTTTGACACTTGCTCTGATACCAGTTATTGGATCCCAACAACACCAACGTGTTGCGTTATGACCGATTAACGAAGATAAGATAAATAGCACACAAGATTTCAATGATTAAGAGTTTATTAAAACAACTTAATACAGTACAAAGTTTGCGGAAATAGATAGTACACACTAACTAATACTTTCTACTTGAAATGACACTTTTGTTCGCTCAAACTAGAAGACTATGCAAGGAGAATTTAATATCAGCTGATACAAACAGCTGATATTTAATGTCTTAGTAATAACTATGGAGAAGTTAATACCAGACAATAACAACTCTCAGAGAATGTTTTTGTGCTATGAATTCTAAAAGGTGTGTGTAAATGCAAGCATTTACGTCTCTATATATAGCCCAAGATCCGTGTTCCTTTGCCACAAGATAATCGACGTGTAAACATATCATTCGTCGATGTAGACTTGTCCATGGAAACATTTAATGCTCTTGCATATGTTGTAGTCCAAAGTGTACTTCGTGTCAACTCCTGTTGCTACCTTTTCTGACGCACAGTGAAAATGTGTACTATGATAGTACAAAAGTAGTTGACTTTCCGTTTACATGCTTGGAGGGACAAACGATGATGTACTGACACAATATCTTCTATTCCAAAATAGAAGATCCTCATCATTTTCTTCTTCTTTGAGTGGGAAAGGGAAATGTTCAAAGTGTCAAAAACATTTCCACTAAGTCTTCATCTGCAGCAGGTATCATCAGCTGATTCTACAATCAGCTGGATGATCTTCTTCTTGTCTTTGTCCTTTGGCCATAGACTTCGATGAACACTCTTCTATAGCTGCTGATTTGACTTGTTTTCCTAGAGCTAAGTACATACTCAGCTGCAGGTTTATTGCATATACTTGCTTCAGCTGAGATACATACTTCAGCTGATATTTAGAATTGATCATCAAATCTTATTCACTTAGTCTAGGGACTAACAATAACCCATACGAATGAACCGTGAACCATTATAGCAACTAGCCATGACCAATACCTATAATTATCCATTTTATACCGTAATAGGTGTCTATAACCCATACGAATGGCCCGTGAACCATTATAACCACTAACTATGACCGGTAACCTATAAGTATCCATTATAAACCGAAATTGGTGTCCATAACCCATACAAATGCCCCTTGAACTATTATAACCACTAGCCATGAACTATTATAACCAATTCAATCAACAGTATAGGACAATTGGTTCTAGATCGCATCTATGGCTGTCTCCAAGCTCCAATTCCTCCTACTTTCATTCCTTTTTGCCCTAATTTTCACTCAGATCACAGCTAATAAATCCGGTGATGGAGCTTCAGTCGGATCCGATGATTACTAGGAAGACAACTTGAGAACAACCTCTGATTCTATCACATTCACAAAGAAGGTGTTCGATTAGATCTGCAATATTTCATTCTTGATTTGATTCTATTTATTTTTCTATCTACTTTTTTAGATTACTACATGCTCCGATCGATTGTTAGTTTTATGAATTTTATCAAGAAATTGAGATTGTATTGATTCGACAAGGATGAGAATCTGTGGAAAGAACGAAGTGCTTGTTCGTAAGTTTTGGGGAAGAAAGAGTTTTATGGGAGGGTTAAAATATTTGATAAAGAAAAGGATATAATTGTCTTTTTAAAAAAATTTTGCTCTGTATTATTAAAAACTTTTTCGTACGAATCAGCTCCCATAAAATAATGGGTCTTTTATATTTATGAAAGGATGAATGATATTGGTGACTACTATTTGTGTCGACTCATGTGCATATCCATTTGATGATAACAAGTATCAAAATAAAGGGATGGTATGAGAAAAGATAATTAGTGGATTACACATTTCAAGTTTAAATATGGGTAGATACATAAGTAGGCACAAATCATATACATAAATATCATTTCTCTTATGAAAGTGTAGATATTTAGTTATAAAATATAAAAATAAGTAATTTTATAATATATTTATTATAAATTAACTAACTGAGTATTTGTTAAAAGCAGTGCGGTATCAGGAAAAATATTATGGGTAGGCAAAATTCATTAGTACTACAATTCGCTTAAAAAAATGAAAGCTATAAAATCTCGTTACAACGTGCGGGCTTAATATTGCTCGTTATTAACATGAGAGTTAAGATTAGTACAATTTTATTCATCGAATTGTTTTCTCTCGTCTTCAAGTTTTAAACTATATATTTATCGTAGTTAGTTAATCACATCAACAGCTATATTTGGCATATATGAAAAGCTAGGAACGAAGCAGTTTTTATCAACAATTTAGGAGCTTATCAAGCAATCAACATGCAAGCTCAAACACAAGCATTTTTTTGGCTAAAACATCGGTCGAAGACAAATTGGAGTAGCATCATATTGGAAACTTGGTGCACGGATCCAATCACAATTTAAACACAGGCGAATCGTACCGCAAACTACTGTGGGAGTTAGAGTTTTTAATTTATAAAGATAATATGTAGGTGTTCGTAAGCATGTGATAGGTGTGAAAAATAAGGTGTATGTTTTTGTTTTTTGTATAATTGGTGTAAAGGTATTATGTACTCGAGACTGTTATTATAATGAAATATAGGGTTAGTCAAGGTGGGTGATGGCAATGTCGAAACTCACCTTCGATTAATCTTTTTTTGTTGTTAAAAAAAAAGTAGCTAGCTTAACAAAATAAAGTATAAGAAAAATTAACACTAAACAATATATGACATATAGTAAACAAACCGATCATCACAAACACATGATAAACTTGCAACGAGACTTTAATTGCAATTCGGTCGCTGATGATCCATCATTCAAGATGATGAACTATCAATTCCCCATTAATGTCTTCCTCTTCTTGTAATTCGCTTTGAAGCACGATTGTCTCAATCTTTTCGTGGTGACTTCAAGTTGTAAATCTGGGATTTCTTCCAACTTCTTCTTTTCTTCCTCCAGTTTTGTGATCGTTTCTTGTATCCTCCCTTCAACTTCATTCCCACTTGATTTTTGTAACTTCTGCTTCACAAATGATCCATTTTAAATATCTCCAAGATTGTTAAAAAGAATGGCTATAGTGACACCCTTTAATTAAATTTAACATTGGTAGTTGATAAAAATGTAATCTTTAAACAAATTAGAGTCTAACCTGGACACTGGTGATTAGGGTTTGAAGGCTCATAAGTTTGCGATGAGGCCAGCGACGAATTCCCAATTCCCGACACCGTTTCTTCAACAGGGTTAGACCAACATTAAGCTCTTTTGCAGCTTGTGTTATTGGCATGTAAAAGTACTGTGAAATTACCTCCCTGCTTAACGACATTCGTGACGAATTATTAAAATCACAACTGTCACTAATGCCATTAACAACCTTTTGTTCAACCTCTTTCTCCTGTTCTTGCCACCCTGAAGTTACCATATTCATGTCTTCTTTATCGTTAATGTTCTTTGTTTGCATTATTTCTGATTGGGTTTGATAAGAAAACTTTGATGAGTTTGTCATGTACATTTCTTGATATTGAAACCCTAATGAGTTCATCAAGTACATTTCTTGGTTTGAAAACCCTAGTGAGTCCATCATGTGCATTTCTTGATTTGGAAACCCGACTGAGTTCATCATGGGCATTTCTTGATCTAGAAACCCTAATTCACCATATCTTGGAACAAAGAAGCCATCTTCATAAAGTGTAAGATCTACACATTAAATTAACAAAAGATCAAATTAAGAATCTTTTAGAGCTTAGAGTAACAAATTAAGAATCTTTATAACCTGATAGGATATCCATTGAGGAATAAATTGGATTATGTGAGATGACATCCATACAATGAGTAGCATCTAGATGATCTTGTTGTAGAGGGACAAAATCATAAGTCTTGCTGCATTAAAAAACATGAAATCTATGTTTTTTCATTGATGATTCGATGATGAATGTTCGTGAAACAAGAGTGTAAAGTCCAGATTACCTTAAATCAAGAGGAGGCAATTGGTGTTGAAAGTAGAAAACTTCATCTTCTTTGGGTATGATTTCATGGTTTGACCACTCTATTTCCAAAGAACTTTGACTTCCCATGACTAAGTTTGACTCGTGCAGAAATGCAAATGCTAGAACACAGTTAGAGGATACTAGTTTTTGAAGGGATATAATATAGGAAGAGGAGAAGCCTAAAGTGAATATAATTAATTAATTAATTAATTAATAGCTAGTTCGTTGATGTTAATTATTCTTAAATGCTTTTTTTCATGTTAATATGAAAGTAATTACTTAATTACTCGTGTAATCAATGTTGACGAAGATCATGCGCCGTCGAGTAATGGAAGTCTAGATAGAAGTTCCGGCGCCATAAAAATAAACTGATATTTAACCGTTCACAAATTTTAGCCTCCGTTGGGTTACGGAGAATTCTCTACTTTTTCGGGAAAATTTTCCAAGAAAACAAAAAGTTTGGAAAACGCGTTTGGTTCCATAAGTTTTCCAAAATTTTCCAAGAAAATGAAAATTTTCTGTTTTTCAAATTTGTGAAGGATTTTGAAAATTTTTAAAAAGTGATTTTTATTGTTTTCTTTACTTTTCTATTTTTAATTTTTTTCTAAAATATACATATACCCACTCTCCACTCCACTCTACACACCCAATCCCCCAACACACACTCAAATAATTCTATACTCATATAAAACTTCTTTGATATAAGTAAACGTATTAATTTAATGATTTAAATATGTTGTATATTGTATTTTAAAGTATATTATATTGTTTAAAATAATTAAAAATAGAAAATGAAAACATGTGAAAAATGTACAACCAAACAAGTTTTCTAATTTTCCTAAATTGGAAAATGAAAACTCAATGTTTTGAACCAAACACGTTTTCAAAAAATTTCATGAAAAATCGTAAATGAAAATCATTTCCTTTTCTTAAAAAACTTTTCATAGAAAATGAAAACCGTTTTCCGTAACCAAACAGAGCCTTATTACCTTAATTAACACACGTACATGTGTGTAACAAATTATAGATACTAGTGACATTCGTGTGTCAAAAAAGAGTATATTGTTAATGCAATGATGAAAACATTACAAGTATATTTAGCTTACTAGCTTCAAAGCCCGCTCAGATGGGCGGGCATGCTTCGAAATACATAATGCATATACACATATAGGAATTTTAACATATACCGTAAATCTGTCATAATCTTAGATTAGCACTTCAAGATTTTGCACATCATACAATAATTTCATATTATATGAAAATTTACAATCACATAAATAACTAATTTATTAATTACTATACAAACCTTCAGTATTATAAAATCCTTCAACATGTAGAAATTATACATCGAGATCGACATAAATCAATTTGTTTTTGCATAATTCAAATTCGGACTTCAGGAAATAATTAGCACTTCGATATTCTGCACATCATTTAACAAATAATGAAACTAATTAGTTCTTACATGATAGCATACATTGCAACCTAAGGACCAAACATCAGTCCTTTCATCAATAGCTGCTGAAAGATGCACATTCCTAACCAACTTCAACGTCCTGTAGAACTTTGGAGGAAATCCACATACTGCATATCATAAATTGCTTCTAATATAGGATCAGTTTACCATATGCAATCTCAAGGTGTGTATTTAAATAAATAAACTATATTTACTAGCATTATGGTGATTTTTTTTTGCATTTTATTGATGATACTATTATTAAGCTATTATATATGTTACTAACTAATGGTGATTTTTTGAGAATATATAATTTTTGGCTAATATATCACAGTGACTTGCTTGACCCGACCCGAACAAAAAATGATTTGTTTTGAATTTTGGCATAATCAGCAGCCACAAGTTGCCTTTGGGTCCCACTAACTGCATCATGTGTTGAGCAATTGCAAGAGCATTGGCTAATGCATCTGTATTTGGTCCAGAACTACTCCTACCTTTATAAAATTCTAACTGTCTTGCTGCCTGAAAATTGTAGAAAAATGACATCTAAATTAAAGAAAACAAAATAAAAACTGTTTTAAAGAAAACTTACCAAATAATAACTGCTCATTGACATCACATAACCTTTAAAAGTTGGTCTGCTAGTAAAGTATCTTGTCCAATACGTATTTGCTTTATCTGCATATCTAAAAGTTTTTATTTGTTTTTCAGGACATAACATAATAAACAACATACATAGTATTAATTATTAAAATTTTCAAATATGTGCTTACGGGAAAAAATCATCAGTTTTTCAGAGGCCATCTAAGATTAGCTGCATATTTTGCATCTGTGTAAATGAATGGAGTAGAATATACTGCATTCACACGACCATCCTTAACAATTAACTAATTAATCAGTTTCTTCACAAGCAATTTCTACAAAAACCACTAATTAAAAACCATTACCAGGTTAACATAATGTATAAATTTATCCATCCGCCTGAACCATGAAACTACATATTGATACCGGAAATCGGTTCACATCATATGGGTTGACCTTGTTACATTAGCCTTAAAAAATAATCACACGATTTTACAAAGGAATCATTTAAGTTGATGTGATGTAACAGAAATAATATTACAAACCTGAGCAATAGCAGCAGCTACAATCTACCCGTTCTTGAATATTGTAGTCAAATAGGAGTTCATCATCCTTCAAAAGTCAAAATTAGAATTAGTAAATTCTAAATAAGAAATTAAGGATCACACGTTATGTCTTTACCAGATACATCATTAATTTCAAATGTGAAACCATAAGGTGGATCATAATGTCTGGGAAATATATACCAGTAAATATCTGCAAGTGACATCTAGAAAGATTAATAAGCTTGGATTCTTATTTTAATAAATCAAAAGAAAAATAAATTTTAATGAGCAAAACATCATTTGTAGTCAAAGAGCTGTGAAGATGAATCAAGAGATTTAGGGTTTCAAGAGATTTAGAACCCTGCCATACAACTTCAAGAGTCTTGTCAATTTGTCTCTTTTCTCAATCTTGATAATCCATTCGAGCAAAGAAAAGAGAGTCAAATCCCACCTGTAACAAAGATATTTCATTTTTATATAGTAAACACTGTTTAAATTCTTAATTAGGAAATAAACGAAAAGATTATAGTGGTAGAATACATCTGCACCCAAATATGCTAAAAGGATCAGAAGGATCAATCAGTCAGCAATTGAAGATGAAGTTTCGATTGGAATGCACTGCAGAATGAGATGGGTACAAAATGATTAATTAGCGGTGATGTGTTGTGAATCAAAGGGAAGAATTAACATAATCTTGCAAGACCTGTATTGCATTGTCCCGTAATGCGTTTCTTCAAATATGCTAAAAGGATCAATCAGTCAGCAATTGAAGATGAAGTTTCAATTGGAATGCACTGCATAATGAGATGGGTAATCGATCGTTAAAATGATGTTGAAGCGGTGATGTGTTGTGAATCAAAGGGAAGAATTAACCTAATCTTTTAAAACATCCGTGAGTCATTTGTTTTTTACCTCTACGTACCAAAACAGAGTCAGATTCATATTGAGGCGATTGAGGTTTTCTTTCAGTTGTATGTCTCAATCAAATGTAGCCTCATATATAGGAAATTAGGGTTATAAACCTCCGATTGAAGATACGGCCAGGTTAGAAACCTCCGATTAAGACCGAGGTTACATAAAACAGCCGATGAATCAACAAGATAGAAGCGGCTCATGGAGAGGAGGAGAGAAACGACGAGCGTAAACGACGCATGGAGAGGAGGAGAGAAACGACTGGCCCTGAATAATGAACGAATTTGCATATGATTTTCGTGGGCCAATAGTTAAATTACATGTGACATTTCCATCCAATGAGGGAGCTCCAAAGTGTCATGTTGTCAAATCTCAATCAAATGTAGCCTCATATATAGAAGAAGATATATATTTTGATCGACTCGTGGGTATAATAAAAATTATATCAATTCTTACTAAATCTTGGTATAATAAAAATTGTATCAATTCTTACTAAATCTTGATATGTAGAATTTATTAATTTCTTTTCTAATTTGTAATTTGATTTGTAAATTGTATTGATTAATTGAGTAGGAAAATAAGTAAAAATATTTAGTAGTAATCAATATATTATCTCTCTAATCTTTAAAAAGATGAATTACACATTTAGAATATTCATACTTATATAAGAACTCTAATTTATAAGCGAAAAATGTGTACATGCTAATTTGAAAAATAACGTACTTAATTAATTTATCATGGTATGAGAAAATGAAGTATTAATATCTGAAGGAATTGCATGAAAATATAAATCTTAATCTCGTTAGTAATTGCAAGTTAGTGGTGGTGGTGGGTATTGATTGCACCATCAGTCCATCATCATCATGATCAAGAATTTACTTTTTATAGCAGTTACATTTTCATCCCTTTGGGTTTAATTTAAAGGATTCACTTAATACCATGTATTATGTTAATTAATTAATTGTACTAAAATATATAATTTGGTAAATTTAAGTTTTTTTAGCTACCAAACGAATTAATAGTTGTATAGTTAAAAATGCTAAATTAGTAGGGAAACTAAATTATTTGAGTATAAAGTGCATATTAATGTTACAATTGGAGCGCAACACCTAAGATACAGACCCAGCTCCTTTTCCACAAGTGGGCTGCAAGACATGTTGGGGTTGGTAAATACAGCCAGGTCAGCCCATTTGTGTTTCTCAATAATTTTCAGTAGGAATATGTTCATTTTCGTTGATGATAATATAGAGATCGAACCAGATGCATAAAATAAAATAAAATAAAATAAAATACCGAGCGAGCGAGCGAGAGCAATTATTACAAAAGTAAAGATTAAATCTTGGCCATCTCGTTCCTAAGGGCGTTAGCCCTAACCAAGCTTCCAATTGTGTTTACAGCAAGCTTCAAATCGTCCAACGGGTTCCCCGGCGCCACCTTCTTATACAAATAACTGTCAAACGTCATCTTCTGCACGTACTCGTCGGCGCACATCTCCACAAACGCCTCCCTCGCCGGATTCGATCGGTAAAACACCTTCTGCAATATGTCCAAAACCTTGTACGTCGGCCAATACGTTTTATCCCATTTCTCCAAATAAACCCTCAAATCGGACTCCTCAATCATCCGTGTTCCGTTTTCCGATCCGCCCACAATCGCCTCCGCGCACATCCGCCCACTCTTCGCCGCGAAGTAGATCCCTTCGCCGGAGCATTTGGTCACATACCCAGCTGCGTCGCCGACGAGGGCTACTCTTTCTGCTAGTCTACGCGGCCGCGGGTGTTCCGGGATTGGGTGGGCTTCGACCCTGATGATTTTACCGCCGAGAATTTTGTCACGCGCTCGGAGGCGCGTGGCGGTTTGGAACTTTTTGATGTCGGGTTTGTGGGTGACGGTGCCGGTTCCGACGGCGACGTGGTCGCATTTTGGGAACACCCAGCCGTAAAAATCAGGGGAGACGTCGTCTCCGACGTACATCTCGGCGAGGTTTTCGTAGTATTCCATTTTGTCTTCTGGGATTTTGATGCGTTCTTGAAACGCGATTGCGTACTCGTAATCGCCGGCGTCGATGGATTTCGCGACTCGGGAGTTGGCGCCGTCGGCTCCGATGACAGCATCGACTTCGATGGTTTCTTTCTTGCCGGAGGATCCTGCTTTGCCGTCGTACGCGTTGTAATGGAGGACGTAAGGTGCGTATTTATCGGCGGGTTTGTCCATCTTGAGGAAGAGACCGTTGATTACGTTGGCGCCAGCTGCGGCGGCGCGGTCACGGAGGTAGGCGTCGAGGACTTCTCGGCGAACCATGCCGATGTACTCGTGAGGTTTGAGAGTTTGACCGATATCGACGGCGACATTCGACGGAGATATCATCTTCATTTTGGTAACACGGCGGTCTATGATGTCTAACGGCAAGTCAAATTCTCCGACCATGCAAAGTGGGATCGCACCACCGCATGGTTTTGCGTTGTCCATTTTACGCTCGATCAGAATTGTCTCAATTCCGCCTTTCGCTAGGGTTTCGGCAGCTGCGCCTCCTGCCGGTCCACCGCCGATGATGGCGACTCGGAGGTTGCGGCCGGTAATTTTGGGGCTGGTCTTACCGGCGACAACATTGAGACGGCGGTAATGGATTTGATTGGTAGAAAGTGGTTTAGAGAGGGAAGTGATGGACGAATGGTGGTTTTCCGGCGATGATTGGCGGAGTCCGACGAAGGATTTCAGTGCGACGGACGCCATGGTGGTTGTGGTGAACACAAGTGAAGTGAAGGGTTGTTTTTGTAAGATATCTGAGGATATGGTTTTAGATACGGTGGTGTTTCAAACCGTATGATTGAGGGTATGAACGGTTCAGATTTTGTGTGGATAATGAAAGAAAATATGAGGTCTATATTCTTTAAATTGACTATTATGCCCCTGAAAAATTTATTAAAATTCCAAATAATCGACACATTAGACTGATTTTTTTATAAGAAGAATATCAATATTAGTTTAAATAAAAGTACCATTGTTTGTTGCAATAGTACCCTCTGTGTAGCCATCTTCTTCTAATCACTTCGTTTATTTATTTATCAAAATTTCATACGGGTTGGGTAAAATTTTGAAATAAAGTTAATTAGAAGGCTATATGCATTTTGAATACACTTTGAGTGACTTTTGACTCGTTTGACCCATGCAACCCGTTTCCATTTTACCTAAAAAATAAGAAAATTACATATTTGACTCATTCTAATCAATGTATGGCCAGAATTAACCCGTTCTGTATCACCCTTAAAGATTAAAACTAAAAAAATTTAGAGATAATTGCTCAATATTTTAATCCCATTATACACCAATTACACCTGTTCTGGCCCTTAGAGATAATTGTATCACCCGTTCTGTATAGCGAAAATCAGCCATATTGAGATGCACATTCTAAATTCTTACTTTAAACTTTTTAATAATGAAAAACAATCAATATGCAATGGAAATGATTAAAAAGCTCACATTCATCAACCTACACTTTAGGGTAATATCACGGACGGTTTTATCACATAATTTCTTACTTTATTGTATTCCAATAGAAGTTTATGATGATCGCAATGTGGGCAGCCACAACCTCAAAACTCAAAATTATTGGATGAGGCATCGGGCTTATCCTTGAAATAACCTGTTCATTTAAATTATGAATCTTTTACTATGCACCTGATCCTTCAAATAGTTTGTGACAAAAATAACATAATTTAATAAATTGTACATTGTAGAGTTGAAATTCAACGAAGTGCAAATATACATCAAATTAATTCATTTATTAGGCCTACTACTGATTCAAACACAATCTACTTACCTCTATATATGAGGCCTAATTTTGAATATAATTTGACAACTTGTCATTTTCAAGCTCTCTCATTTGCTGCCAATGCTGACATGTAATCCCCAAACAATGCCAGTTGTCCTATTCAAATCTGGCTCTCCTATTCAACAGCTCATCTCGCCACTCTCTAGGGTTTCTTCGATCAATTTCAACAGCTCATCCCTGGACATCTAATCACTCTCCTCCCTTTATTTTACGATTTCTATGGCAAAATCCCCGAACACCTCAACTTCTCTTGCATCTCGACTATTATCAATTTATCATTGTACTATTAACGTAGTTAAAAAATGTTAGTTTTTTAAATATATAAATAAAAGCAGGTTACGAAACCAAAAAATATCCAATGATAAATATGTCTCGGAATGTGACAAAATGTAGATCAAAATAAACGTGGCACAAAAATATATTCAGTTTTCTTTTCTAAACATTATAGATTAAAAGTTAGCAAAGAAAAATGAATTTGAGGCTAAAATAATACTCCCTCCGTCCCTAAATAAAGTTCCCATTTTGCCTTCAAATTTTGTCCCTAAATAAAGTTCCTATTTCTCAAATATAAGGGGCCCACTTAATATAATAATATTATTACCAATACTTTCATCACTAACTATATCTTAAAACACTTTCTCTCTCCAATCAAACCTTATATTTTAATCAAAAGTAATACCAAATACCCCACCACTAACTATCTCCTAAAATATTGTGCCCAACACAAATGGGAACTTTATTAAGGGACGGAGGGAGTAATAATTATTAATTTATTCAATCACATCACTTGATGCGTAAAGTGGTTTCGAGGGTGCGAAAAGAATCACCCGGCTAGAGCCTTGGGTATATCATAAATCAAATGAGCTTACCCAAACCCAAAATACCACACCCAATGATGGCTCAAATACCCCATACGTAAAAAAAACCCAAATCATTGAATCTGATACGATTTAGGGTTTTTACAAAAGGTCTCTTCTCCACACAGGTTTGAATCTCGTCTCTAACTCTCGAATCTCGATTGCTTTCGTCTCTAACTCTGTCTGCTCTCGTGTTCACAGCAACCACACTGCTCGCAGCCACTTTCGAATCTCTCTGCTCTCGTGCTCACAGCCGGCCACACAGGTTTGATTTTGTGATTTTCGTTACTGTTACAGTGTTATAAACGAGATTTTTCTCACTGATTTTGTTTTATAGATCTTCATAGACTTGGAATTAATGTATTTGTGTACTGATTTTTGGATTTAATGCTATATACGAGATCTCAGAAACACATGCATTTTGTAATAGTTCTAATAAGGATGTTAGAAACACATAGAATAAGGTTTTTAATGAACAAAACACTAACCAACTGCACCAGGCAAAGTTGCAGCAGCAGATGTCAAAACCGTTTGTTCTCTTGCTCTATAGAAATATATGAAATGTGTAACAGAGAAGTTATTGAAACAACATAGTGAAATAACACAAAATATTGATTCACAGAGAGAGAATCAATAAGTTTTCTGTTACACATTTCACATTTTTCTATACAGCAAGAGAACACGAGGTTGCAACTTCTCATGGTAGGTCAAAATATTTTGTATGGAAATCAAACTAGTTTAGAAAGATAAGAAAATAACAAGTATTTTAGGATTTATAATGATTTTAAATTGCAAAATACCTAAAAAATGATTCCATCGAGTGTCATTGCATTACTTGCTTCTTCAACTATTCTCATATCCACATATGCAAATTTCTTTTCATGATTGATGTATACATTCACCACTGCATCACCTTCTAATAAAATATATATGATTATGATTATGTTATTGTATTTTCATGGCAGGAAACGATCCAATGGGAATGAAGCTATTCGACGATGGAGTTGGAGACATTTCCAAAATTGAAATCAATCAAGAGTTTGCCCGTAGGTACGAGCACAATAAGAAACGCGAAGACTTGCAACGATTTGAGGAGCTGAAGAAGAAAGGTGTAATTGATTCGGATATTGGTACTGAGGATGATGATGAATCATCTGATGATGAATCAGAGGAAGATATTGTCAATCATTCAAGCAAGCAGGGTTTGAAGTTCTTTGATGCGTTATTAAAGGTCAGAAATAAAGATCCTTCTCTTAAAGATAACGATGCTAAGTTATTTGATTCGGATAACGAAGTTGATGATGATAACAAAAAGGAAAAGAAAAAGAAATCTTTGTATTTGAAAGATGTGAATGCAAAATTATTACTTGAAAACGGGCCTGAATTTGAAGATGTAGAGGAAATTAAGCATAAAAGTACATATGTTGAAGAACAGGAGGCATTGAGGAAGGAATTTTTGGATGCTGTTGGTGATGAAAATGAAAAAGAAGATGGTGAAGATGGATTTTTGAAGGTTAAAAATGGTAAAAATGATGAAGATGAAGATGGTGATGAGTATGAAAAGAAGTTAAACGAGTATTTTCAGGATGAGAAATTGGATGATAATGAGAAGTTTTTGAAGGAATATTTTAGGAATAAGCTGTGGTTAGATAGAGATAATGGTCAAAGTCAAACTAGATACTTAGATGATAAAATAGATATTTCAGATGATGAAAAAGAGCTAGAGAGACAAGATGAGTATGAGCAAGGGTACAATTTCAGGCATGAAGAAAATGCAGGAGATAGAGTTTTAGGGCATTCACGAGTAGTTGAGAATTCAGTTAGGAAGAAAGATAATGCAAGAAAATTACAGAGAAAGAACAAAGAAGATAGAATCAAACAAGCGGAATTTGAGAGAAATGAAGAACTGAAGCATTTGAAGAACTTGAAGAAGAAAGAGATGAATGAAAAGGTTAGGAAGATTAGGGAAATAGCTGGAATTGCTGAAAACGAAGCATGTTTGTTGGATGAACTTGATCTTGAAGAGGAATTTGATCCTGAAGAACATAGTAGAATGATGAGTGAAGCTTTTGATGATAAGTTTTATGATGCAGAAGATGTTGATCCTGGTTTCTGTAGTGAAGAAGAAGACGGTGAATTAAAAAAACCGAATTTTGATGAATTTGAAAAAACCTTAGAAAACAAGGTTAACGATGAAAAAGAGGGTAAAAAGAGGAAACGGAAATTAGAAGAGGAAGTAATTAAGGAGGAATTAGAAGAGTATTATAAACTGGATTATGAAGATACAATTGGGGAGTTGAAAACACGGTTCAAATACAGGCCTGTGAACAAAAACAGTTATGGATTAAAAACAAAGGAGATTATAGCAGCTGATCCTAAAGAACTGAATCAGTTAATTCCTTTGAAGAAATTGGCAACTTACAGAGAAGAAGAGTTTGTTGTTCCTTATAATAAGATAAAAGAACACAAACAGAGGATAAAATCTCTTCTAAAAGGTGACAAAAAGAAGCTGAAAGTGGAAGCTGAAACACCAAAATCTGAGGAAGATAACAAGGAATTATCGAGGAAACAACGAAGAAAGAAGCGGTTAAATGAACTTAAACTGCCAACTAACAGGCTTATTGCATATAATAAAATTCAGCCTAAATCCGATAAGAAAAGGAAACACAAAGCTTAATAAAATAGCATCAAGTGATTCGGGGATCATTTTTGGGACAATATGTTTCGTTATTGTTAGTTTTGATTTAATGATACGTAATTTTTTGGAAATGGTTCCATGCTGATTTATTCAAAACTGTATTTAATCTTGTTATTTCTGTAACTGTGTTTGTGGGTTGATTTGATATGCGAATGATGCAAACAGCCACGAGTAAGGAGCAAAGGTAAAAAACAAGAAGATTATTTTTATATAATGATTTTAGTAAAAAGGTTGACTTTTGGTTTGACTTTATGGCCGATATTGGTGAAGTGGTAATGCTGGTGTTAGGGTCAATTTAGTTGTATCCAATAGTTAGGGGACTAGATATATAATATTACAATAGTATTAGTCTAGTCTTTAGCCTTAATCATAATGATTAGTGTACTAGGTATTTAAAGAAATTTACCTTTCACTAATTGTAAGCTTTTAGTCATTAATCTCAATTACTCATTTGAAAGCTTCCCTCTCTTTCTCTCTCTACTCTCTCACTAGAATACTCATAAATCAAGTTTATCTTCTTCAAATTAAACAATATATGGATTAATTGTAATGGAATAGATCTTTCAAGTGGTATCAGAGCAAAATTCGACTACGAATCGATCCACAATCCATGGAATTACACACTTATTTGAAGTTTGTTGAAGAAAACTTGAAGTTTTGTTGGAAAAAAAAATGAAGATTTATCTCTTTAATTTTATGTGATAATCGCATTCTTCTTCTGATTTTAAGCATTCTAGTATCAAACATCGATCAAATTCATCAAAGTATTGACTTGATTATGAAGATTTTTTAGAAAACACCATGAACACTTACTTTTCTGTCCGAAAATTCGAAAATCAAGCTGAATTTTGTTGAAATTTGATGATATAATCTGGATAGGATTGTAGTAAAACGTTTTTAGCATCATTTGCAAAAAGAATCAATCAATTTGAGCAAGAAACAAAGAAGTTATGATCAAAAGTGTTAGATTTTCGGGTACTTTTAGTCAACCATAGTTCATAATCTGAAGAACTTTGTCTGATTCAAAAACTGATATCACAAACGAATCCCAAAACCGATATCAGATTTTAACTAGCAAAACCGATATCAGATTTCAACTAGCAAAACCCATATCCAAAACTGATATCCAAAACCGACATCAGTTTCATACATCAGAATCAGAAATTAGAGAAATAAAGAAATCGATATCTGACTGTAACTTACGAGAAACTCAAAACCGAAATCACAGAATCGAAATCACAGAAACGAAATCACAAAAACGAAATCACAGAATCAAGAACACAGAATCGAAATCAATCAGAAATCAGAAATCAGAAAAACCGATATCAGATATCACGAACAATCAACTGACATCATATAAACTCCAAAAATCAATCAGAAATTAGAAATCAGAAAACCGATCTCACAAACAACCGATATCAGAAATCAGAAATTAAAATCGATATCTGACATCAGATATTGAAACCGATATCTGATTTTGATTTTAAAGCAAAAAAGAAAATCGCTATCATCTTTACAAAACCGAGATCAACAATCGTTATCTGATATATACGAAAACCGAGATGCAACTAAAAAGCTATTACTGAGTTCGTGATTTTTGAAGAAGCGATATCTGATTTTGAAGAAGCGATATCTGATATCTGATTTTGAAACCGAGCACACAAGAAATTTGAGTTATCACTTTGACCCAAATTCGATTACTCTTGTAAACACCCTTGTTTTTAAATCAATTTCTGGAATCTTCGTGATTCTGATTTTCGTGATTTTCAGCTCTTCGTGATTCTGAGTTCGTGGTTTTTAAAAATCAAGATATTGAAACTTCTGGATTTGTGATAGATAAAAACGATTGTGAAAGAACCGATATCCGAGAGCCCATTAAATTTCTTTTAGTCCATAAACTTGTAAACATTTAACAACAACCAATATAGTCTTTAAACCCTACAACCGATATAGCATTTCAGCCTTTTATTATAAAACCAAAGCCCATTAAAACCCTCTTTTTAGTCCATAAAACCGATATCCCAATCACAATTTATTTTTAGTATAAGAACTTGTAAACTCATAAACCAATATCATATTTTTTTTTTCTTTCAAAAGCCCAATAACCGATATCTCTTATTAAACAAATGTCATCTTCAAAAGCTTATATCTGATATCATCCAAAAAAAACCGAATTCACTTTCTATAAATCCCAAATATAAACGATATCATTACCCAACATACGATATCATATTATTAAAATCATATAGCCTTTAAGAACCAATATCATTTCTTGGTTTTAAAACCGATATCCTTTTAAAATTCACATATTTTTTTTCCGAAACCGAAAACCAAGATCCTTAAAACAAAAATTTCAACATACTTAAACATAATGACTTCAAGAGATGCTCTTTCAATCGGAACCGATCTAAAACCTCCGGTTTTATACTGAGGTGAATATGCACAGTGGAAGAAACGATTCCTCCACTTCATTAAAAACCAAGAACTTGCAACGGATATTCTTGATTCACTAGAAAATGGTGTCGCAGTATTCTACGAAGATGTCATCGCTGCACCAAATGCGACTCCACCAGTTCTTGGAGGTCGAATTCCGCTTCCTCCGGCTAGATACAATGCTCAACAAAAACAACGAGCTAAAGCAGATCTACAATCTTTTTCATTCGTACTTCAGAGTTACCGAATGAGATTTATAACAGTTTAGACAGTTTGGAAACGGGTAAAGAGATATGGAATGAAATTAGAAAACAAATGGAAGGCACAGTTTTAGGAAATAAAGCCAAAATGGTGACCACTTTGAATGCATACCAATCATTTAAAGCTTCCACCGGGGAAGAATTGGAGAGCACATATCATCGGTATTGCAATTTATTAAATGAACTTCGAAGGAATAATTTGAAGAAGGAAAATCTTGAGATCAACATGAAGTTCATCAATAGTCTTCTTCCAGAGTGGGCCACATTTGAAAACAGTGCCATGCAACATAATGATCTGAGCTCAATTGATGTGCACGAATTGTATGAGTATTTACTTCAAAATGCTCCAATGGTTAAAGACATAGTCAAAACCAAACAAGAAAATGCCAACACTCTTGATACTCTTGCTCTTCTTACAAAATAATATCAGTCTAATTATCTGGTAAACTGAAAGAAAAACCTAAAGAACCTGTAAAAGATACAAAAGAAGAAATGGAGAATGAATTGGAACAACTATTGCAAGCTATGTCTTTCATCTCAAGATATGAGAAAAAGTATTACTCAACTCCAACAAACAACGATCAGAGATCTTCATCCACTTTCAAGTCTGCACCATCTGCTTCAAACACATCTGACAAACCCACAATCACACCTTTGGATCCTACAAAGAAATGTTATAACTGTGGACTTCCAGGTCATTTCTCCCGAGACTGTAAGAAACCTAAAGTTCGGGATTCTGAATACTTTAAACGCTAGATGTTAATGGCCAAGCAGATTGAGTCAGGCAAGGTATTATTAGCAGAAGATCTTCAATTGATGGAAGACTCAGAGCCTGAGGATGAAGAACATTCAGCAAATCTATGCTTTATGGCACGTGAAAATGCTGAAATCTCTGATCGTTTCAATGCAGAGGCTAACAAAGAAATATAGGTAATCAGTTCTCTCTTATCTAATTCTTCAAATACAATTGATTCTGATAAATGTTTTGTAACAAACCAGAATTATGAGATTGAGTCTTTAAAATAAAATCTTTTGAATGAAAAAGAATTAAATACTATACTCCACGAAAATTTAGCTAATTTAGAAAACGAAAATGAACAAATTGTTGATCATAATACACAACTTGTTCATATTATTAAACAAAATAAAAATTTTGAGAAAAAGAATCTGAAGTTACAAAATCAAATATCAGAATTGACTGTTAAATATGAGACTGATATTCAACATTTGTCTCATACTACTTTTAAAAAAGAAATTGAAATAACCAATCTTAAAGTACACAAAGTTCCACATCTAATGCAGAAAATGATAAATATTACAAGTTATACATTGAAACATGGAATGAATACTAAATCACTAAAAACTGGTTGGAACGTAAACAAAAAGAATTTGATGATAATGAGAATCAATTTAAATCCTTAACCACACAAATAAAAGAATTATCAGAAACCCTTCATGAACATGACATTCAAACATCACGAGAATTAAATAGCAAACAGAATGTCATACATCAACTTCAAAATGATAAAATTCAACTTTCTTCCCACGTCAAAAATCTTGAAGAAATAATTGCTAAACGAGGACAAACTGATCAAACTATTCACTTGAACAAGCCTAAAGATTTCAAATATTTCAATTCACGAGAAGGTCTGGGGGCTAACAATCCTGAATATCTGAAGATGGCTTGTAATGTGCTTCCAACACTGTATGATTCCAAATACACACATGTTGATGTTTGGCAGAGTTTCCTTCGCATGACAGATGAGGAAGAAATAATTGAAGCGTTTAACCGAGCTAAAACGGAGAATGCACAAATTAGTTTCAATTATAATGAATTAAATAAAACATATGAATCTAAAAAGGCAAATTTTAAAAATGATGATTATTTTCCAATTATTACGCCAGAAGAATTTGAGATCGAGGGTAATGTTGTGCTTCAACAAAAAGTAACACGCAAGATTTATATACCCTCTCTTATTCTTGAAAAGAAAATCTGCCAGCTGGAAACTGAAATAGATGAAACTCATAAGGCATTTGACAATGAAAAATCTGCCTTACAATAAAAAATTCATGATTTAGAAGATAAAATTGTGGAACTAAAATCAGTTTCTAATCAAAGTGCTTCTCCAAAGCCAACATCAGTCAATGAAAATTTCTCTACTCCTAAAATTCCAACTATTTTAAAAAGAAATTCTAATTCCACTGTTTTAAATTTTTCAGAAAAAAATTTAAATTCCAAGCTTAAGACGCCGTTGCAAGAAAAGACGAAAGAAGTTGAGCGGTCACATAAGTCTAAGTCGTCTAAGTCTAGTATGCTTAAGTCTGATGAACTTAAGAAGTCTAGATCTTCTTCGTTTTTAGCTTCTTCTTTTTCAAATTCCAATAAGTGTAATAATTCAACATCATTTATTTCTCCTGCTACACGTTATGGAATTGTCTTTGATTCAGCAATTTATCGTCCTGTTAATTTCGCTGTGAATGGTGTTAATTTGATTGTTAAAACAGATAAAACTGGCAAAAAGGTTTATTTTGATAGAAAAACTAATACACCAATTTCTCAATATGATACACGATATTTTGTTAGAAAATATGCTCCTTGTGGTCGACGACATGATGTTCTTCATAAAAATGGTTCAATCATTCATTCATGTACCACTTGTTATCCAGAACTCTGCAAAACAATGCTCACTCGATCTCACACATCTCTACCTACACGTTCTTCTCCTAATCCTTCAAAATCTGTTTATCGTGTAGTTTCTGCAAATAAATCTCCAAAATCAGTTAATCATGTAGTATCTTCTCCCAACTCTTCAACATCCGCTTCTACACCACAATCCGTTTATCCACCCAAATCGACAAAATCAGTATATCGTGTGGTTTCTACACCTAAACCAATAAAATCATTTTATCGCGTTGTGACTCCAACTAAATCATCAAAATCCGGTTCTTCGACACCCTCCCCAAAACAATCTAAATCTGTTAAATATACATGGATCAAAAATGAACATTCAAACTGGATTTTACATTCTCCAGAGAAATCTTTTCAATGGTCTATCAAATTATCACATTCAGAACTGCCTTCTTGCAGTTCTCCAAATCTCTAAATTCATATCATATCGAATATTCTTCATAAAACATGTTTTACTAATCGTGTAGGACCCATATCTGATTGGGTACCTTTTTGTTTTAATTGTTTTGTGTAGAATTTATGGTATCTTGATTCTGGTTGTTCTAGACACATGGCCGGAAACAAGAATTTATTAACAAATTTTAGAGACAAATATTTGGGTACTGTTCGGTTTGGTAATGACCATTTAGCTGCCATAATGGGTATTGGAGATATCATTCGTCACAATTTAATAATCCGGAATGTGACCTATGTTGAAGATCTTGCACACAATCTTTTTAGTATTGGTCAATTCTGTGACAAAACATTAGAAGTTAATTTTCGAACAAAGAAATGTGATGTTCGTACCTATGATGGTGAAGAACTTCTTACTGGTACTCGAGAGACAAATCTGTTTACTATCAATCTAAATGACGTAGTTCCTCTTGAAGAAGTATGCTTAATGTCAACAGCATCATCCGATGAATCTTGGTTATGGCACCGTCGCCTCTCTCATCTTAACTTCAAAACCATCAATAAATTGGTGAAAGGTGGACATGTATCTGGTCTTCCAGATGTTAAATTTGAAAAAGATCATCTTTGTTCATCCTGCGAAATGGGCAAAATGACTAAGAAGCCTCATAAGTCTAAACCAGTTCAAAGTACTTCAAAACCGCTTGAATTACTTCATATGGATTTATGTGGTCCCATGAGCGTTCAATCTTTAGCAGGCAAACGGTATGTGTTGGTGATTGTTGATGATTATTCTCGATACACATGGGTTCATTTCTTACGTACAAAAGATGAAGCAACTAATATTATCATATCCTTCATCAAGAAAACTCAAACAAATTTAGATTTAAAAGTAAATACCATGCGTACTGATAATGGAACTGAATTTAAAAATAAACTTTAGATTCTTTTCTTGAATCAGTTGGTATAACCCATCAATTTTCCGCTGCCAGAACACCTCAACAAAATGGGGTTGTTGAACGAAGAAATCGTACTCTAGTTAAAGTTGCTCGTACCATGCTTTCATATTCTAAACTCCAATTATCTCTTTGGGCAGAAGCCATAAGTATAGCGTGTTTCACTCAAAATCGTTCAATCATCAACAAAGCATACAACAAAACTCCCTATAAACTGATCAATAATCGCATTCCAAATGTTAAATATTTACATATTTTTGGGAGTCGGTGTTTTATCTTGAATGATAAAGATAAATTGAATAAATTTGATGAAAAAGCTAATGAAGGAATCTTTGTGGGATATATAAGAGAATCCGCTTCTTATAGAGTATATAATCGGTCGAAAAGGACGATTAGAGAAAGTGTTAACGTTAATTTTGATGAAACCTTTCCTATCGATTCGTTAACTTCAAATGTTGAAATTCCTTCACATTCTTCGTCGCCTTCTACATCTGAAAATGACTTAGATATCTTATTTCGACATTTTTATGATGATTATCATAATATTCGACATACTTTACTTGAGGAGGCTGGAATTCCATTTCCAACAATAGCTGAAGTTCAATCTATTTTTGTGCCTGATATGCATAATTCAAGTTCAATGGATTCTCCTTCTCCTACTTCTGCTAATCCAACTAACGATTTTTCTCCTTTACCTTCTGTTTCACAAAATGAAACCCCATCTTCTCCGGAAAATTCTTCACCTTTGCAACATCAATCATCTCCGGACGATTCTCCACCCACGAATAACCAATCATCACCTTCTGCTCAAGCTGTTACTTCTTTAGACTTATCTTTAGTTCCAGCACAACCTCCACCTTTGGTGATTGATTTCTCCAAATTCAACGTTAAACGTGTTGATCGAGCACCTTCTACATCAAATGCTCCAACAGCAATAATTTCTCATCCTGAATTCACTGATACCTCAAATATCAATCCAGGTCAACTTCCACTTCCTCATTCACTTAAATGGACAAGAGAGCATCCTTTACATCAGATAATCGGTGATCCTGAATCTTCTGTTCAAACCCGTCGAGCCACTGCTGATGAATGTCATTGTACTGCATTTTTAAGCTCGAATGAACCAAAGAAGGTCAGTGAAGCTCTCTCCGAACCAGACTGGATTCTTGCTATGCAAGAAGAAATAAATCAATTTGAAAGATTAAAAGTTTGGCGTCTTGTTCCAAAACCACCTGGCAAATCTGTTATTGGTACAAAGTGGATTTTCAAAAAACAAAAAGGATGAAAATTGAATTGTAATTCGTAACAAAGCACGTCTAGTTGCAAAAGGGTATGCTCAACAGGAGGGCATTGATTTTGAAGAAACCTTTGCTCCTGTTGCACGAATAGAAGCCATTCAAATATTCTTGGCATATGCAGCACATAAGAATTTTACTATCTATCAAATGGATGTCAAAACTGCATTTTTAAATGGCATTCTCAAAGAAGAAGTGTTCGTTCATCAACCCGAATGTTTTGTAGATCCCCACTTGCCTAATCATGTTTATATTCTCGACAAAGCTTTGTATGGCTTAAAACAAGCTCCTCGGGCGTGGTATGATGTATTATCCAAATTCTTAGTTGAGTCTGGTTTTTCAAAAGGAAAAATCGACACAACTCTCTTCATCAAACATCAAGGGGAAGACATCGTTCTTATTCAAATTTATGTCGATGATATCATTTTTGGTTCTACAAATCCCAAATATTGCAAAAAGTTCTCTGCTCTTATGGTTAAACGTTTTGAGATGAGCATGATGGGTGAAATGAATTTCTTTCTTGGTCTTCAAGTTCGCCAATTACCTACCGGGATCTTCATCAATCAATCGAAGTATATCACTGATCTATTGAAGAAATATCTTATGGATGAATGTAAACCAATTCTGACGCCGATGTCGCCTGGTTCTAAATTGCATGCTGATCCGGATGGCAAACTTGTTGATATTACACATTATCGGGGGATGATCGGATCCTTGTTATATCTGACTTCGAGTCGACCAGAAATTATGTTCTCTACATGCATATGTGCTCGGTATCAGGCTGCTCCTAAAGAATCACATCTTCAAGCAGTCAAACGTATATTTCGTTATCTGAAGGGTACTCGAGATCTTGGTCTCTGGTATCCTACAGAAACTTCCTTTGACTTGACTGCATTTTTTGATGCTGATCATGCTGGATGTATGCTGGATCGCAAGAGTACGTCTGGAAGTGTCCAATTTCTGGGAGATAAATTGGTGAGCTAGTCTTCACGGAAGCAAAATTGCGTCTCTCTTTCAACTGCAGAGGCAGAATATGTTGCTGCTGCAAGCTGCTTATCCCAGGTAATTTGGATGCAATCACAATTAAAAGATTATGGCTTTTCATACAGCCGTATTCCTTTATATTGTGATTCTCGAAGTGCAATTGCAATTTCATGCAATCCTGTTCAACATTCCAAAACTAAACATATTGATCTTCGATATTATTTTATAAAAGATCATGTTGAACACGGTAATGTGGAATTGTACTTTGTTTCAACCGATTATCAATTAGCTGATTTGTTTACCAAGGCTTTAGACGAAAAATGTTTTAACTTTCTTGTGTCTAAACTTGGTATGCTAAATCTAAAATCTTAAACCGTTTTATATGTTACCACATAATGGCTCTTACACACTTCAGTGTATGACCCGAGCTTCATAATGACGGCTAAATGCAAAAACTCTTGCCCACCTCTCTAAAACTGTAATTTTTTCACTACCTTTATTTTATCGAGGGGGAGAAATATTAATTCTAGGGGGAGAATTAGTATTTCCAGGGGGAGAAACATTCTTATATCAATACTTTTATACCCGTTTGAATTTTTTTTACTCGAACAATTTTTTTTATCAAACGACAATACCTTCTCATGGTTTGCCAGAACCGGCCTTACCTTCCAAGGGAAATACTTTTTAGCCAAATGGTAAATGTGAGGGTATAAGTCTAGGGTATAGATTTAGGTGAGTGCAAGGTGATGTGAAAACATGATAATATCAAGAAAACACACCTTTGAGTGCATCCAAACCGTCAATAAACCGGGCAACCTCACAAATTTGTGCTCATTCATGTGTTGAATGTTTCACCAGACTTAACTGGCCCAGTCAAGCATTTGCACTCCACCACCAACCACTCAGATTCCTCTTAAATAGGAATTTGTTTCAATTCATCAGGGGACGTAGCACATAGTCTATCGACTACTCATTCGGAGTATGTTGATATTGAAATTTTTAACCTTCTGCCCCGGGTTACGTCTTCAATTGAATGCACAATGTGTCTAGTTCTCACTGACAAATATTTCCAATTTAGGACACATACACTCTTATAAATGAATCTCCGTGTATTCATCGGAACACTCATAGTGGCATCACAATCTGGTGCTTCACGAGGATTGAGTGGATATCCTGATAGAGCTAAAATCGCGCCAACTCTAATCGCAGGTCACACATTTGAATCAATGGTTGTGCAAACGACTACCGATTCATACGGTGTGATAACGGATACTCTATGTGATTCCGGTATTACCTTAATTTGTCAAGTTGCAGTGCCTAAACTTATAAGTCATAAAGGCAACAACTTATGCCGGACACACATACATTTTCCGATGACAAATCCATGTTATTCTTACAAAGTAACATCATAAATGCTAATAAATTGCACATGAGCGTTATAGTTCACTCTCAATTTACTCCTATGATCTGCTAAAACCGGCATGATCTTCCCCAGGAGCCACCTACAATATAGGACAATATGTAAGGGTACATAGGTCTAGGTGAGCAGAATCAAGTATCACGGGATCTTGATTGGGGTGCGCTGAGATAAAATTTGAGAGGGGGAATGTGGTATGGGGTGCAATTCAGCTATACATGGTAAAATGAAATGAGGGAGTAGTCGAAAAATGTAAAAGTAAACTTGAGTGAGGAGGGTGTGACAGGGTTAAAGAAAACGAAACACCCTTACCAAACTGATAAAAAGCCGGGTCGCCACATCTCTATCAGATTGCATGTGTTGCTCTCTGATATTGAAATAGACATCATGGACCCAGTGATGCAATGCACAACCCCCCAGCCACTCAAGTATTTCTTAAAAAGTACTTGTTTCATTTCCACGGAGACTATCGCATATGCTATCGACATCTCACTTGGAGATTATTGATATTGAAATAGAGGACAAGCCTCTCCAGTCCTCGCCTTCGTTTGTCCACTAATTGAGTTTAGAACCGTCATATACACTTTTAGGACACAAGGCATAATATCAAGCTTATCTTTGTGATAACGCCGGAACATTCATAGTGATATCTCATATGTTGATATTTCACAATGATTGAATGGAAATCCTACCAGTGCTAACATCTATTCCAACACTGAACGTAGGTCACACAGTTGGTGAAACTGTTGTGTCAACGGGTAATCTATGTGATCCCGGTTTGCCCGATTTGATTCGATCATTGAGATTAAATGCCAAACGATTTGATCGGATTTCTACATTATCAACATCAGTTCGGTTCTCGATGATACAATGTGATGTATATTGATTCATTCAAAATATGAATATCTCATTCTTCTTCACATGTGTATCCATGAGCTTCGAAGATTTTCTTCATTTCACCTCGACGAACTTCACATTTTTCATGATGATTCCGATAAATCTTAATCAACATGAGGGGGAGAAAATTTACTAAGAAGTTCAGTTTATGAAGACAAATGCTTACAAGACTTAAGAGAATATATTAGCCCAGTTTACTCCACATCAAAAAGACATATGCACCAATTAAGGGGGAGTAAACAAGAAACCGAAGAAGATCAGTTGAGAAATAATTGTTTGTTTGAGGGGGAGCGTAAACCTTATCCACATTTTTCTCTCAACAACAATTATCAATGATCATAAATCGACAAAGCCACAACTTTGAGAAAAGACTTCCGCTACGAAACAACTCTATCTATGGGTCTACATTTTCGTCGATTAACATGAAATAATTTGTGAAGAAAAAGAACCGATTCATCTTCAGAAATTTCTCACAAATTCTCAACATTTTCACTACAAATCTTAAACTGATAAATCATTCTTTCCGAATTCTATAACAACCATATCCATACAAAAGCTAAACTGTTCAAATCTTTTGTATCATACAAAATACAAATTATCCACATTCATACAAATCTTAAATGTATATATCATTCTTTCTTATATACAAACATCCACACACACACATTCAAACCCTTTAACTTTCAAATCATTCTTTTCATAATACAAACCATAATTATCCTATCCTCACAAAAACCTCTACTACAATATCTCAGTCAAATCCTTTCCTAACTGATGTTTTCATTTCTAGAACCTTCAAATCTTTAATATATCAGTTTTAGGCATTTCTCACACCAACAAACTCAACGATAATAATTTAGGTCCTTTGAAGGAAGACAGAGATGAAGTTCAAAAAGCTCAAAAAGAGGGAGATTGGATAATGATAAAGACATATTAAATCAACAATTCATGAAATCTTCTGAGATACTTTATATTGGTTGAAAAGCAAATTAAAAAGTACTATATTTCATTGTTCAATCAAAAGATGAAGCTGATACTACATCAAAACTACTCAACGAATAATTCTGTTTCAGACTTTGCTAGAGAAGAAGATTTCAAGATCAGGCTAATCCAAACTATTGATACAAAGGGGGAGATTGTTAGGGTCAATTTAGTTGTATCTAATAGTTAGGGGACTAGATATGTAATATTGCAATAGTATTAGTCTAGTCTTTAGCCTTAATCATGATGATTAGTGTGCTAGGTATTTAAGGAAATTTACCTTTCACTAATTGTAAGCTTTTAGTCATTAATCTCAATTACTCATTTGAAAGCTTCCCTCTCTTTCTCTCTCTACTCTCTCACTAGAATACTCATAAATCAAGTTTATCTTCTTCAAATTAAACAATATATGGATTGATTGCAATGAAATAGATCTTTCAGCTGGTAATTTGTTTTGCTAAACTTTTTCGCTCAACCGTCAATTGATGATCCAAATAATGGTTCTCTGACCAATTTTCCTCGTGCTAACATCCTTTTAATTGGTGGTGATCATCTAACGTAAGTTTGACATTGACCAATTTCGCATTTTTGTCATTTTTGGTCTTGATTTAGATCAAGCATATGGAACAACTTATGAGACAAAAGCTGCTTATCCATCTGCTCAAGATTCAACCATGGTGTGTTGTAACGGATTGGTCTTAATATGTATGAAATCGGGTTGAGTGGTTGACCTACAGTTTTTCTTCTCCAATTTTTGTTAATTGGAAATTTGTTGTTTGGGAAATGTTGGCCAAATTTGCAAACATGTTTCAACATTCTTAATAGTTGGATAATAATGGTCTAATGGATACAAGTACTAATTAACCATTTCATACTTGGATACAATACAAGTACTAATTGTTCATAGCTGGTACTAAATAATATTCATGTTTAACCTATATTTATTACTAGATTTATCATTATCAATTCAACCATAAATTTTGTAGAAGATAATGATAATGGTGCTACATAGACGAATGGAGGGCATGTAAATAGTAAAATGTGACTTGTTTTGACTTTTGACCAATTTTTTGTATTATCCGTTCTGACTATAAATTGAAATGGGTTAAAAAACACTGGTGCCATGCGGACTACTCGAGAAAACAAGCTCCTCTTAGGCTATGGGGGTATGAGTATCACACCTCGCACCATTTTATCCTGTCATCTTAGCAATCACACCACCACCACACCACATCATTTGGTGGAAATACCCACCACACCACACCATTTTATTTTCCATCTCATCATTTCATTTCTATTTATTTTACACACAACTAATATTTTATATAATTTAAAATTACATTACATTAAATAAAATTAAAATGACAATACTTTAAATTAAATGACAATACTTTAAATTAAAATGACAATACTTTAAATTAAAATTAAAATTGAAAATTACAATAATTAAAATAAAATTATTACTCTTCATCGTCGGCATGTGCGTTGTTGTAGAGATGGTCCGCCAAGTCCCGTCGAAGTCGTTCGTGTGTTGTTTCGTCTCGTTGTCGACAACCCTGTGCAAATATTCTGGCGTTCCCGGTATATACAAAGCATGTCGGGGACCGTCCGGCACATATGGAGAAATCATCCGACCTTTATCTTCGATAACCATATTATGCATTACAACACATGCATACAAAATATATCTTAATATTTCAGTGTACTCACCTCTCCACGATTGTGGACAATTCCTCCAATCCCAGTGCATACAATCAATGCTACCAAGCATTCCAGGAAAACCATGTATCTCTTCGTGTGGCTCATATAATTTTTGAACATCGGTAACTGTTGGTTTTCGCAAATAAATAGGTATGAATATTTCCAAAACACCTTGTGAAAAATTATACATACTTTCCTTAGCAGTTCTTTCAGACATGCGTAGGTACTCGTCAAGAGAATCAGGGGATGACTCGTAAGCCATAGCTCGAATTGCTGCAGTACATTTTTGCAAAGTAGTGAATCCCCGCCTACCTCTAGCATCATATCTCAATTGAAAAAAAGGATACATGTTTTATAATGCGCTACATATGCGCATAAATAAATTTCTAGTCAGGTGAAACCTTCGTTGGAAATCGTTGTCGTCATAAACAGAATCATCCGCAAAATAATCTCGATATATCCGTTCGTGTACAGCTTCTCGATTTCTATTTTGCTTCGCGGTTCTAGTGTCAAAGACTTCACTTTCATCATCGTCGGATAAATTTTCGAGGAGTTCTTCGTATATTGTTAAGATAAACGCATCATCCTCGTCAGATGATGAACCAAGATAATTCATTATTTGTGAGTTGGGGTATTTTGGTAGAATTGTGGTGTGTTTTGGTAGTGTTTTGATAATGTTTGAGTGTGTTTATATAGGAAATAAATAAATTTAATTAATTAATTAATTTTTTTTTAAATCTCCAACGGCTAAATCTCGTTCAAATTCGATCAACCACGCCCGTGGAAGAGTGTTGTCCGTTGCATGCTTTCACCACGCAGACCCCCAACGCCGTTTTGGGGGGGGGGGGGGGGGGGTGTTCCCCGTCTTCGCCACGCCGTGGCCGAGGCACCTCATCCCCACGCCGGTGGGCGTTACACCCATACCGGACAGCCTTATAAACAACCCTTCTTCTCACTCCCCTTTGATATACTCATTATCTATACTACATTTACTATAGGGTGTAGAATTACTTATTATCTACTTTTGTTGGTTGACCATTTGTGTTCATTTTTAATACGAAGTATTATCTACCTTAATTTTTATTTCTTCTTTGTTTAGTCATATACGTGCTGGATCTTACTCCGATGAACTTGTCAAAACTGGTGATCCTTTTTCTGTTTCATTTCAGTTTGAATTATTGTGATTTTTGTTTGAGCTATGGAATTAATTACAAGTTGATCTGAGCCTTGTGTATTTTAGCAAAAGCTTTACTGTTCACGGCTTATGTTAATGTTTTAGCAAAACTAACCGACGTGTAATATAATATAATCACATATGGCATGATACCCTTTCTTTGCATTTCCATAAAATACATAAAAACCGTTGGTGTAACACCATGAGCATGTATTAAAACAGTGTAACAATTGTGGGATTTACCCCTTTGATTTGCATCTCGTGAAATAAATCTTTAGCTTTATTAATATTTCCCGAATCTAAATTTGAACAAATTATGCCCCATCAATCTATATCTATATTTATATTTATACTACTTTTAAAAGCATGCTTGACATTTCTAAAATAGGAAATCTGAATTTTCAACACTTCCATTTTTAGCAATGTCCAAGCACCCTTTAAAACCAAAATTTTAAGAGTGCTTCAGTCGAGATTCAAACCCAAGACGTGAGGGAAAACAATCAACGATCTAACCACTAGGCCATATGGTTTTTTGATATCCTTTTGATAAGTTACGTTAATATACCATTAACACCGATTTTATACGTAACCCAAAAGAGTCAACTGCCTACATTAAAATTTCGCATTTATTGTTCTATATTTAAACGAATTGCCATTTAAAAACGAATTACCATTTTAATGTAGGCAGATTTGGGATCGCAAAAAAACTAAACCGTACATTTATTGTACGGACGTTTAACTTTTTCCTTCCAAAAAATGGTTTAGAATATCCTTCCGAAATTAAAAAACCGTTTAGAAACTAAAGAGCCGATACCAATTCATTAAAAAACCGTTTAGAATCTCCTTCCGAAATTAAACGTAACCATTTAAACATAACAATTTTCATTTACGTTTTTTTATATATTAAATATATATTGAATTCTACGTTTTTTATAACCTATATATATATACTCCATCAACTAACGATGGAGTTGTTTTTGCAGCATACAAACGAATAGAACCTAAAAATGTCTTTAATCACCCAATATGGTGCTTCAGTGCTTCAACCACTGCCACGACCTACACAAGAATTAGAGGTAATTCGTCTATTTAACTAAATTCAGACTTACAATTACTTACTGTACAATCATAAATTGTGTTAACTAAATTTTTTTTTCCTCTTTCAAAAGATTTTGATGGATACGAACCTATTTTATTGTTCTTTATTGTGTATTCCTAATTACTAATGTGTATATCAGTAAATATACTCTAATCCATCTTTTTTTTTTTATTAGTAATTGTAAAGATAACTTTTGAGACAATGCCATCGTCAAAGAATTCAAGCGAACAACAAGAATTTGATTGCGTACGGTAAGTATTTAAATTGATGTCTTACTATTAATCTTCATTCTTAGAGATTGCTTTATCTTGTTAGTTGATGCGAATAAATCTGGGTATATAAAAAAAATTTATCGATTTATAGTTTACTGGTTTGTTAATTGGTTTGTTAATTTATCGAATAAGTATTTTCCTTAATTAATTAATGGATATTCAAGTAGCAATTTTACAATCAGAAAATATAAAGTATATAATGGATACGTACTATGAAGTATATAATCTATCTAATAATAATAATAATAATAATATGATATATGCATCTTAGGAATGTTGTTTAAAATTAAAGAGCTTCAATAAATTTGCAGCATGCTTAGAAGTATTGCTGCATATCTCTTTCACAAATTTATAGATAAACAAAAAAATATACAGAATTAACTTGACTAAACACGTGTGCCAACAAAAATTTCTTTAATCTCAATCACTGTTGGGTTAATACAAGGATACGGAATTTTAGTTAAACAAATATGGTATATCTATGTTAATTATCATATCTTTATTAAATACGAAATTATTATCGCTGGTATAAGGAGTAATTTACGAAATTAGTGTTTAACAAATATGGTATATCTCACAAATATGATATGTCCCAAATAATTGCATAATATAACGATTCTGGAATTAATAATTCTAATAAACATAATTCTGGAAATAATTCTAATAAAACATAATTAATGTTGCGTTAAATACATATTAACCGAAATTTCATAAATAAAACATAAAACACAATTAAATACAAAGCTTTTCAAATAAGGACCCTCATTTCCCAGTATGCGGCAACTTCGTATACTGTAATTTTATTCCATGACAATGACAATTAACAATTAGTTGGGTCTAACACTGGAAAACTTTTCAAATATAAAGCTAATTTTGATGCTGCAATTTTAGGACCGAAATTGTAGTATATTAGCAAACTTTTCAAATGTTAGGACAATTAACAAATTTATTCTGCAATGTTGAGGCTGCAAAAATTACAGACCAACAATGCCTAATATATGCAATTTGATTCGTATTTTTAATGCTGCAATTTTAAGAATGACAAACTTTCCTAATATACAACCGAAATTAGGGAGTAAAAATTGTGCAAAATTTTATTTTTTTTCCTATTTAAATCCTACACATTTTTTATTACCTTTAGCATCTCGCAACCTCAAGGAGCTCACATCACTGGTAAAATTCCTTAAACACGTCCCTTTTCTTTTTAAACATATTCGTACGAGTCAGCTGCATGTTGTCTTCATATAAAGTGTTTTACATGTGAAATATAACAGTTGAGTGATGATAACATCTCATATTAACATACCCTTCACTTTTTTAAACATAATTTTGTGACGATTCTAAATTTATGTATAATCTAAAAATTATAAATTCGGCATCTGAGTGTTGATTTTTATAATTTCTGTTTTTAATATGCTTGTCCTATGGTTTAGGTTTTGGTGTTAATTTTGACCATCATATGCCTGTGATAGGTCTGCACAAAATGCTAACCTTATAACTAGGGTCGATCCAATCAAGTCTTGAAAAAGGACTCTTTTTAAATTAATTTTTTTACGCAAATAAGTAAAATTCATATATAGTATATATGTGCCTAAGTGGGGAGAACAACAACATTGGCGAAGAGTGAAGACAACAGCAGTCCAGTGCTGCACTCTGCAGATGGAAGTTGCAGTTGTAATTTGAATAATCTACAGATGTATTAATAATTCTGAATTATTAAAATATGATCTGGAAAAAAAAATTAAGCAACACTTAAGATGATTCGTTAAACCTACTTCATAAAATCACAGGAACTTACAGGAATATTTTTATTAATACTTGCAGTTGTGATGAATGTTATAATTTTACTTATATAATAAAGATTGTTTCCTTATTATTTGTTTTTGAGATTGTTACTACATAGCTTATATTATGTTATTACATGTCTTTCTCTAATATTATCCTTTGCTTTTTTTAGACGGACATGCCACCACATGTACCACTTCCTCCAACTGTGGGTGAAATTCTCCCAGCTACGCCTACGGCTACTACTCTTGGTCAACTCCCCCCTGCCTCACCAGTCCCTGAGGTAACACCCCAGTCGACAACTTTATATCCATAATTATATTGGATACCTTTACTTTTTTTATGGTGAATCTCATTATATTGACTAATCTAATGTTTTCTAAAAAAATTTCAAGATGGCCATCCACCAAAACCTAAACAATTCTCCAATTGTTGGTGAAATCATTGCTCCTACGCCTGTTGTAGAGGTAATATCCCATTTCAATTCATAACTTACTCGCTCAATAATTGTTTCGTTATTAATAAGGCCACATAGTTGACAAAACTAAATGACCTAACCTATTAAATTCAAATCCTATACTTCTTGTGTAACCAGATTCATGACAATTCTAAAAAGCGAAAACGAGAGATAAGTTTGTTAAATTGGAAATGGGACAACATTATTGAAATCCAATCTTCTAAAGACGACCGTGATAATCATTCTGATAACGCCTTTAACTTCTCACATAATTCAAACCCGAACAACTTAAACCAAGATTCTGTTTTTGGCAACAACAAAGTATACCGCCTAATCGACGAGTCTGATGATGATGATGATCTATTTTTATTTTAGTCTATGGTTTTTTGCCAATATATGTAATGTGCGATTTTTTTGTTCTAAATAAGGGCGTGCAAACCCTATGCTTCAAACTTATATGATTTTTAATTCAATGTTAGCTATTATATTTTGGGCTTATATTACATGCTTCCTTAGAGATTAGTCGAATTTGAATAAAATATTATATTATAATCTTTATCTTTAATGATTAATCCATAATTCGAAAGTAATTCAAATTTCATTACTTATCACAACTACCCAATTCTTTAAAAAATCCTATTGATAATCATTAAGGGATTAAATTCGCTCCCACAACATCACGAACCAGCATGAAGACCCATCCGATATTGATCCTTGTATACGTTATAATCCATATAAACTTTTCTTTGATCGGTGCTAACCCCTAAACCAACACTTAAAAACCGTGTTATGATGTTACACTCACATAAACCCCTACCTATTTTTTAGTATCTTTAAATCTTTAACATAATGATTAGTCTTTATTTATCTATACTACTTATTAATGAGTGCTTGACATTTCTAAAACTGGATGTCTGAATTTTCAACACTTCCATTTTTAGCAATGTCCTAATACCCTTTAAAATCAAAATTTTAAAAGTGCTTCAGCCGAGTTTCGAACCCAAGACGTGATGCAGTTCAAGCAACGAACTACCACTCGGCCATTTGGTTTTTTGTTATCCTTTTGATGCTTAACAACCTTATACTATTATCATTCGTTTTAATATTCGCTGCATTAAAATAACCCATTTAATGTTAGACCGTTTCATTTTTCCTCTTTCCCTGCAGTCTTGTATTTGGAAACGTTTTTTATGAAAAAATATGTAACAACGTCGTATTAATGCCGGTCAACAATATCACTGCATTTAATCACCACGGGTAACCGTTCCAATTCATCACTATAACAGTATAACACCGTCTCATCTTCTCCTTCGTCATTGAACTCAATCAATCGTTATCTTAGGGTTGATTTAAGCTCTCCTAAAACCGAAAGTTTGAGCTATAGTCTCACTAGGCTTGGCATTAAACAGCTCGTAGTCATGGATGAGCATGTTTTTGTTATGTTCACACACAACAGATGTGCCTTCATAAACTTCAGCTAGCCTGTCCCACATCTCTTTAACTGAGTCACAAAATTGTATATTGTGATACAGTTCATCACCAACTGCTTGAAAAGGCATATCCCTTCCCTTATTCTCAAGATGGACAAGATGTTTTTCAGCGTCCGTCCATTGAGCTTCAGATTTAACAACATAATGTTCTGGTACTTCAGGGGTACCAGGAATGAGAGTTTTGGGGATGTATTTTCCTATCGTGATGTTATCTTGGAGTTTTGGGTGATAGGTAAACCATATGGGATAACATGCGAGTTTTCCACGTGGGATAGTTGATGTGGGTGAGTTTGGGAGGTTTTTCAGATGATGGAAGATCGGATGATGTAGGTTCAGCCATAACAGACGCTCAAAGTTGATGGAAAAACAACTTTGACACTTGCTCTGATACCAGTTATTGGATCCCAACAACACCAACGTGTTGCGTTATGACCGATTAACGAAGATAAGATAAATAGCACACAAGATTTCAATGATTAAGAGTTTATTAAAACAACTTAATACAGTACAAAGTTTGCGGAAATAGATAGTACACACTAACTAATACTTTCTACTTGAAATGACACTTTTGTTCGCTCAAACTAGAAGACTATGCAAGGAGAATTTAATATCAGCTGATACAAACAGCTGATATTTAATGTCTTAGTAATAACTATGGAGAAGTTAATACCAGACAATAACAACTCTCAGAGAATGTTTTTGTGCTATGAATTCTAAAAGGTGTGTGTAAATGCAAGCATTTACGTCTCTATATATAGCCCAAGATCCGTGTTCCTTTGCCACAAGATAATCGACGTGTAAACATATCATTCGTCGATGTAGACTTGTCCATGGAAACATTTAATGCTCTTGCATATGTTGTAGTCCAAAGTGTACTTCGTGTCAACTCCTGTTGCTACCTTTTCTGACGCACAGTGAAAATGTGTACTATGATAGTACAAAAGTAGTTGACTTTCCGTTTACATGCTTGGAGGGACAAACGATGATGTACTGACACAATATCTTCTATTCCAAAATAGAAGATCCTCATCATTTTCTTCTTCTTTGAGTGGGAAAGGGAAATGTTCAAAGTGTCAAAAACATTTCCACTAAGTCTTCATCTGCAGCAGGTATCATCAGCTGATTCTACAATCAGCTGGATGATCTTCTTCTTGTCTTTGTCCTTTGGCCATAGACTTCGATGAACACTCTTCTATAGCTGCTGATTTGACTTGTTTTCCTAGAGCTAAGTACATACTCAGCTGCAGGTTTATTGCATATACTTGCTTCAGCTGAGATACATACTTCAGCTGATATTTAGAATTGATCATCAAATCTTATTCACTTAGTCTAGGGACTAACAATAACCCATACGAATGAACCGTGAACCATTATAGCAACTAGCCATGACCAATACCTATAATTATCCATTTTATACCGTAATAGGTGTCTATAACCCATACGAATGGCCCGTGAACCATTATAACCACTAACTATGACCGGTAACCTATAAGTATCCATTATAAACCGAAATTGGTGTCCATAACCCATACAAATGCCCCTTGAACTATTATAACCACTAGCCATGAACTATTATAACCAATTCAATCAACAGTATAGGACAATTGGTTCTAGATCGCATCTATGGCTGTCTCCAAGCTCCAATTCCTCCTACTTTCATTCCTTTTTGCCCTAATTTTCACTCAGATCACAGCTAATAAATCCGGTGATGGAGCTTCAGTCGGATCCGATGATTACTAGGAAGACAACTTGAGAACAACCTCTGATTCTATCACATTCACAAAGAAGGTGTTCGATTAGATCTGCAATATTTCATTCTTGATTTGATTCTATTTATTTTTCTATCTACTTTTTTAGATTACTACATGCTCCGATCGATTGTTAGTTTTATGAATTTTATCAAGAAATTGAGATTGTATTGATTCGACAAGGATGAGAATCTGTGGAAAGAACGAAGTGCTTGTTCGTAAGTTTTGGGGAAGAAAGAGTTTTATGGGAGGGTTAAAATATTTGATAAAGAAAAGGATATAATTGTCTTTTTAAAAAAATTTTGCTCTGTATTATTAAAAACTTTTTCGTACGAATCAGCTCCCATAAAATAATGGGTCTTTTATATTTATGAAAGGATGAATGATATTGGTGACTACTATTTGTGTCGACTCATGTGCATATCCATTTGATGATAACAAGTATCAAAATAAAGGGATGGTATGAGAAAAGATAATTAGTGGATTACACATTTCAAGTTTAAATATGGGTAGATACATAAGTAGGCACAAATCATATACATAAATATCATTTCTCTTATGAAAGTGTAGATATTTAGTTATAAAATATAAAAATAAGTAATTTTATAATATATTTATTATAAATTAACTAACTGAGTATTTGTTAAAAGCAGTGCGGTATCAGGAAAAATATTATGGGTAGGCAAAATTCATTAGTACTACAATTCGCTTAAAAAAATGAAAGCTATAAAATCTCGTTACAACGTGCGGGCTTAATATTGCTCGTTATTAACATGAGAGTTAAGATTAGTACAATTTTATTCATCGAATTGTTTTCTCTCGTCTTCAAGTTTTAAACTATATATTTATCGTAGTTAGTTAATCACATCAACAGCTATATTTGGCATATATGAAAAGCTAGGAACGAAGCAGTTTTTATCAACAATTTAGGAGCTTATCAAGCAATCAACATGCAAGCTCAAACACAAGCATTTTTTTGGCTAAAACATCGGTCGAAGACAAATTGGAGTAGCATCATATTGGAAACTTGGTGCACGGATCCAATCACAATTTAAACACAGGCGAATCGTACCGCAAACTACTGTGGGAGTTAGAGTTTTTAATTTATAAAGATAATATGTAGGTGTTCGTAAGCATGTGATAGGTGTGAAAAATAAGGTGTATGTTTTTGTTTTTTGTATAATTGGTGTAAAGGTATTATGTACTCGAGACTGTTATTATAATGAAATATAGGGTTAGTCAAGGTGGGTGATGGCAATGTCGAAACTCACCTTCGATTAATCTTTTTTTGTTGTTAAAAAAAAAGTAGCTAGCTTAACAAAATAAAGTATAAGAAAAATTAACACTAAACAATATATGACATATAGTAAACAAACCGATCATCACAAACACATGATAAACTTGCAACGAGACTTTAATTGCAATTCGGTCGCTGATGATCCATCATTCAAGATGATGAACTATCAATTCCCCATTAATGTCTTCCTCTTCTTGTAATTCGCTTTGAAGCACGATTGTCTCAATCTTTTCGTGGTGACTTCAAGTTGTAAATCTGGGATTTCTTCCAACTTCTTCTTTTCTTCCTCCAGTTTTGTGATCGTTTCTTGTATCCTCCCTTCAACTTCATTCCCACTTGATTTTTGTAACTTCTGCTTCACAAATGATCCATTTTAAATATCTCCAAGATTGTTAAAAAGAATGGCTATAGTGACACCCTTTAATTAAATTTAACATTGGTAGTTGATAAAAATGTAATCTTTAAACAAATTAGAGTCTAACCTGGACACTGGTGATTAGGGTTTGAAGGCTCATAAGTTTGCGATGAGGCCAGCGACGAATTCCCAATTCCCGACACCGTTTCTTCAACAGGGTTAGACCAACATTAAGCTCTTTTGCAGCTTGTGTTATTGGCATGTAAAAGTACTGTGAAATTACCTCCCTGCTTAACGACATTCGTGACGAATTATTAAAATCACAACTGTCACTAATGCCATTAACAACCTTTTGTTCAACCTCTTTCTCCTGTTCTTGCCACCCTGAAGTTACCATATTCATGTCTTCTTTATCGTTAATGTTCTTTGTTTGCATTATTTCTGATTGGGTTTGATAAGAAAACTTTGATGAGTTTGTCATGTACATTTCTTGATATTGAAACCCTAATGAGTTCATCAAGTACATTTCTTGGTTTGAAAACCCTAGTGAGTCCATCATGTGCATTTCTTGATTTGGAAACCCGACTGAGTTCATCATGGGCATTTCTTGATCTAGAAACCCTAATTCACCATATCTTGGAACAAAGAAGCCATCTTCATAAAGTGTAAGATCTACACATTAAATTAACAAAAGATCAAATTAAGAATCTTTTAGAGCTTAGAGTAACAAATTAAGAATCTTTATAACCTGATAGGATATCCATTGAGGAATAAATTGGATTATGTGAGATGACATCCATACAATGAGTAGCATCTAGATGATCTTGTTGTAGAGGGACAAAATCATAAGTCTTGCTGCATTAAAAAACATGAAATCTATGTTTTTTCATTGATGATTCGATGATGAATGTTCGTGAAACAAGAGTGTAAAGTCCAGATTACCTTAAATCAAGAGGAGGCAATTGGTGTTGAAAGTAGAAAACTTCATCTTCTTTGGGTATGATTTCATGGTTTGACCACTCTATTTCCAAAGAACTTTGACTTCCCATGACTAAGTTTGACTCGTGCAGAAATGCAAATGCTAGAACACAGTTAGAGGATACTAGTTTTTGAAGGGATATAATATAGGAAGAGGAGAAGCCTAAAGTGAATATAATTAATTAATTAATTAATTAATAGCTAGTTCGTTGATGTTAATTATTCTTAAATGCTTTTTTTCATGTTAATATGAAAGTAATTACTTAATTACTCGTGTAATCAATGTTGACGAAGATCATGCGCCGTCGAGTAATGGAAGTCTAGATAGAAGTTCCGGCGCCATAAAAATAAACTGATATTTAACCGTTCACAAATTTTAGCCTCCGTTGGGTTACGGAGAATTCTCTACTTTTTCGGGAAAATTTTCCAAGAAAACAAAAAGTTTGGAAAACGCGTTTGGTTCCATAAGTTTTCCAAAATTTTCCAAGAAAATGAAAATTTTCTGTTTTTCAAATTTGTGAAGGATTTTGAAAATTTTTAAAAAGTGATTTTTATTGTTTTCTTTACTTTTCTATTTTTAATTTTTTTCTAAAATATACATATACCCACTCTCCACTCCACTCTACACACCCAATCCCCCAACACACACTCAAATAATTCTATACTCATATAAAACTTCTTTGATATAAGTAAACGTATTAATTTAATGATTTAAATATGTTGTATATTGTATTTTAAAGTATATTATATTGTTTAAAATAATTAAAAATAGAAAATGAAAACATGTGAAAAATGTACAACCAAACAAGTTTTCTAATTTTCCTAAATTGGAAAATGAAAACTCAATGTTTTGAACCAAACACGTTTTCAAAAAATTTCATGAAAAATCGTAAATGAAAATCATTTCCTTTTCTTAAAAAACTTTTCATAGAAAATGAAAACCGTTTTCCGTAACCAAACAGAGCCTTATTACCTTAATTAACACACGTACATGTGTGTAACAAATTATAGATACTAGTGACATTCGTGTGTCAAAAAAGAGTATATTGTTAATGCAATGATGAAAACATTACAAGTATATTTAGCTTACTAGCTTCAAAGCCCGCTCAGATGGGCGGGCATGCTTCGAAATACATAATGCATATACACATATAGGAATTTTAACATATACCGTAAATCTGTCATAATCTTAGATTAGCACTTCAAGATTTTGCACATCATACAATAATTTCATATTATATGAAAATTTACAATCACATAAATAACTAATTTATTAATTACTATACAAACCTTCAGTATTATAAAATCCTTCAACATGTAGAAATTATACATCGAGATCGACATAAATCAATTTGTTTTTGCATAATTCAAATTCGGACTTCAGGAAATAATTAGCACTTCGATATTCTGCACATCATTTAACAAATAATGAAACTAATTAGTTCTTACATGATAGCATACATTGCAACCTAAGGACCAAACATCAGTCCTTTCATCAATAGCTGCTGAAAGATGCACATTCCTAACCAACTTCAACGTCCTGTAGAACTTTGGAGGAAATCCACATACTGCATATCATAAATTGCTTCTAATATAGGATCAGTTTACCATATGCAATCTCAAGGTGTGTATTTAAATAAATAAACTATATTTACTAACATTATGGTGATTTTTTTTTGCATTTTATTGATGATACTATTATTAAGCTATTATATATGTTACTAACTAATGGTGATTTTTTGAGAATATATAATTTTTGGCTAATATATCACAGTGACTTGCTTGACCCGACCCGAACAAAAAATGATTTGTTTTGAATTTTGGCATAATCAGCAGCCACAAGTTGCCTTTGGGTCCCACTAACTGCATCATGTGTTGAGCAATTGCAAGAGCATTGGCTAATGCATCTGTATTTGGTCCAGAACTACTCCTACCTTTATAAAATTCTAACTGTCTTGCTGCCTGAAAATTGTAGAAAAATGACATCTAAATTAAAGAAAACAAAATAAAAACTGTTTTAAAGAAAACTTACCAAATAATAACTGCTCATTGACATCACATAACCTTTAAAAGTTGGTCTGCTAGTAAAGTATCTTGTCCAATACGTATTTGCTTTATCTGCATATCTAAAAGTTTTTATTTGTTTTTCAGGACATAACATAATAAACAACATACATAGTATTAATTATTAAAATTTTCAAATATGTGCTTACGGGAAAAAATCATCAGTTTTTCAGAGGCCATCTAAGATTAGCTGCATATTTTGCATCTGTGTAAATGAATGGAGTAGAATATACTGCATTCACACGACCATCCTTAACAATTAACTAATTAATCAGTTTCTTCACAAGCAATTTCTACAAAAACCACTAATTAAAAACCATTACCAGGTTAACATAATGTATAAATTTATCCATCCGCCTGAACCATGAAACTACATATTGATACCGGAAATCGGTTCACATCATATGGGTTGACCTTGTTACATTAGCCTTAAAAAATAATCACACGATTTTACAAAGGAATCATTTAAGTTGATGTGATGTAACAGAAATAATATTACAAACCTGAGCAATAGCAGCAGCTACAATCTACCCGTTCTTGAATATTGTAGTCAAATAGGAGTTCATCATCCTTCAAAAGTCAAAATTAGAATTAGTAAATTCTAAATAAGAAATTAAGGATCACACGTTATGTCTTTACCAGATACATCATTAATTTCAAATGTGAAACCATAAGGTGGATCATAATGTCTGGGAAATATATACCAGTAAATATCTGCAAGTGACATCTAGAAAGATTAATAAGCTTGGATTCTTATTTTAATAAATCAAAAGAAAAATAAATTTTAATGAGCAAAACATCATTTGTAGTCAAAGAGCTGTGAAGATGAATCAAGAGATTTAGGGTTTCAAGAGATTTAGAACCCTGCCATACAACTTCAAGAGTCTTGTCAATTTGTCTCTTTTCTCAATCTTGATAATCCATTCGAGCAAAGAAAAGAGAGTCAAATCCCACCTGTAACAAAGATATTTCATTTTTATATAGTAAACACTGTTTAAATTCTTAATTAGGAAATAAACGAAAAGATTATAGTGGTAGAATACATCTGCACCCAAATATGCTAAAAGGATCAGAAGGATCAATCAGTCAGCAATTGAAGATGAAGTTTCGATTGGAATGCACTGCAGAATGAGATGGGTACAAAATGATTAATTAGCGGTGATGTGTTGTGAATCAAAGGGAAGAATTAACATAATCTTGCAAGACCTGTATTGCATTGTCCCGTAATGCGTTTCTTCAAATATGCTAAAAGGATCAATCAGTCAGCAATTGAAGATGAAGTTTCAATTGGAATGCACTGCATAATGAGATGGGTAATCGATCGTTAAAATGATGTTGAAGCGGTGATGTGTTGTGAATCAAAGGGAAGAATTAACCTAATCTTTTAAAACATCCGTGAGTCATTTGTTTTTTACCTCTACGTACCAAAACAGAGTCAGATTCATATTGAGGCGATTGAGGTTTTCTTTCAGTTGTATGTCTCAATCAAATGTAGCCTCATATATAGGAAATTAGGGTTATAAACCTCCGATTGAAGATACGGCCAGGTTAGAAACCTCCGATTAAGACCGAGGTTACATAAAACAGCCGATGAATCAACAAGATAGAAGCGGCTCATGGAGAGGAGGAGAGAAACGACGAGCGTAAACGACGCATGGAGAGGAGGAGAGAAACGACTGGCCCTGAATAATGAACGAATTTGCATATGATTTTCGTGGGCCAATAGTTAAATTACATGTGACATTTCCATCCAATGAGGGAGCTCCAAAGTGTCATGTTGTCAAATCTCAATCAAATGTAGCCTCATATATAGAAGAAGATATATATTTTGATCGACTCGTGGGTATAATAAAAATTATATCAATTCTTACTAAATCTTGGTATAATAAAAATTGTATCAATTCTTACTAAATCTTGATATGTAGAATTTATTAATTTCTTTTCTAATTTGTAATTTGATTTGTAAATTGTATTGATTAATTGAGTAGGAAAATAAGTAAAAATATTTAGTAGTAATCAATATATTATCTCTCTAATCTTTAAAAAGATGAATTACACATTTAGAATATTCATACTTATATAAGAACTCTAATTTATAAGCGAAAAATGTGTACATGCTAATTTGAAAAATAACGTACTTAATTAATTTATCATGGTATGAGAAAATGAAGTATTAATATCTGAAGGAATTGCATGAAAATATAAATCTTAATCTCGTTAGTAATTGCAAGTTAGTGGTGGTGGTGGGTATTGATTGCACCATCAGTCCATCATCATCATGATCAAGAATTTACTTTTTATAGCAGTTACATTTTCATCCCTTTGGGTTTAATTTAAAGGATTCACTTAATACCATGTATTATGTTAATTAATTAATTGTACTAAAATATATAATTTGGTAAATTTAAGTTTTTTTAGCTACCAAACGAATTAATAGTTGTATAGTTAAAAATGCTAAATTAGTAGGGAAACTAAATTATTTGAGTATAAAGTGCATATTAATGTTACAATTGGAGCGCAACACCTAAGATACAGACCCAGCTCCTTTTCCACAAGTGGGCTGCAAGACATGTTGGGGTTGGTAAATACAGCCAGGTCAGCCCATTTGTGTTTCTCAATAATTTTCAGTAGGAATATGTTCATTTTCGTTGATGATAATATAGAGATCGAACCAGATGCATAAAATAAAATAAAATAAAATAAAATACCGAGCGAGCGAGCGAGAGCAATTATTACAAAAGTAAAGATTAAATCTTGGCCATCTCGTTCCTAAGGGCGTTAGCCCTAACCAAGCTTCCAATTGTGTTTACAGCAAGCTTCAAATCGTCCAACGGGTTCCCCGGCGCCACCTTCTTATACAAATAACTGTCAAACGTCATCTTCTGCACGTACTCGTCGGCGCACATCTCCACAAACGCCTCCCTCGCCGGATTCGATCGGTAAAACACCTTCTGCAATATGTCCAAAACCTTGTACGTCGGCCAATACGTTTTATCCCATTTCTCCAAATAAACCCTCAAATCGGACTCCTCAATCATCCGTGTTCCGTTTTCCGATCCGCCCACAATCGCCTCCGCGCACATCCGCCCACTCTTCGCCGCGAAGTAGATCCCTTCGCCGGAGCATTTGGTCACATACCCAGCTGCGTCGCCGACGAGGGCTACTCTTTCTGCTAGTCTACGCGGCCGCGGGTGTTCCGGGATTGGGTGGGCTTCGACCCTGATGATTTTACCGCCGAGAATTTTGTCACGCGCTCGGAGGCGCGTGGCGGTTTGGAACTTTTTGATGTCGGGTTTGTGGGTGACGGTGCCGGTTCCGACGGCGACGTGGTCGCATTTTGGGAACACCCAGCCGTAAAAATCAGGGGAGACGTCGTCTCCGACGTACATCTCGGCGAGGTTTTCGTAGTATTCCATTTTGTCTTCTGGGATTTTGATGCGTTCTTGAAACGCGATTGCGTACTCGTAATCGCCGGCGTCGATGGATTTCGCGACTCGGGAGTTGGCGCCGTCGGCTCCGATGACAGCATCGACTTCGATGGTTTCTTTCTTGCCGGAGGATCCTGCTTTGCCGTCGTACGCGTTGTAATGGAGGACGTAAGGTGCGTATTTATCGGCGGGTTTGTCCATCTTGAGGAAGAGACCGTTGATTACGTTGGCGCCAGCTGCGGCGGCGCGGTCACGGAGGTAGGCGTCGAGGACTTCTCGGCGAACCATGCCGATGTACTCGTGAGGTTTGAGAGTTTGACCGATATCGACGGCGACATTCGACGGAGATATCATCTTCATTTTGGTAACACGGCGGTCTATGATGTCTAACGGCAAGTCAAATTCTCCGACCATGCAAAGTGGGATCGCACCACCGCATGGTTTTGCGTTGTCCATTTTACGCTCGATCAGAATTGTCTCAATTCCGCCTTTCGCTAGGGTTTCGGCAGCTGCGCCTCCTGCCGGTCCACCGCCGATGATGGCGACTCGGAGGTTGCGGCCGGTAATTTTGGGGCTGGTCTTACCGGCGACAACATTGAGACGGCGGTAATGGATTTGATTGGTAGAAAGTGGTTTAGAGAGGGAAGTGATGGACGAATGGTGGTTTTCCGGCGATGATTGGCGGAGTCCGACGAAGGATTTCAGTGCGACGGACGCCATGGTGGTTGTGGTGAACACAAGTGAAGTGAAGGGTTGTTTTTGTAAGATATCTGAGGATATGGTTTTAGATACGGTGGTGTTTCAAACCGTATGATTGAGGGTATGAACGGTTCAGATTTTGTGTGGATAATGAAAGAAAATATGAGGTCTATATTCTTTAAATTGACTATTATGCCCCTGAAAAATTTATTAAAATTCCAAATAATCGACACATTAGACTGATTTTTTTATAAGAAGAATATCAATATTAGTTTAAATAAAAGTACCATTGTTTGTTGCAATAGTACCCTCTGTGTAGCCATCTTCTTCTAATCACTTCGTTTATTTATTTATCAAAATTTCATACGGGTTGGGTAAAATTTTGAAATAAAGTTAATTAGAAGGCTATATGCATTTTGAATACACTTTGAGTGACTTTTGACTCGTTTGACCCATGCAACCCGTTTCCATTTTACCTAAAAAATAAGAAAATTACATATTTGACTCATTCTAATCAATGTATGGCCAGAATTAACCCGTTCTGTATCACCCTTAAAGATTAAAACTAAAAAAATTTAGAGATAATTGCTCAATATTTTAATCCCATTATACACCAATTACACCTGTTCTGGCCCTTAGAGATAATTGTATCACCCGTTCTGTATAGCGAAAATCAGCCATATTGAGATGCACATTCTAAATTCTTACTTTAAACTTTTTAATAATGAAAAACAATCAATATGCAATGGAAATGATTAAAAAGCTCACATTCATCAACCTACACTTTAGGGTAATATCACGGACGGTTTTATCACATAATTTCTTACTTTATTGTATTCCAATAGAAGTTTATGATGATCGCAATGTGGGCAGCCACAACCTCAAAACTCAAAATTATTGGATGAGGCATCGGGCTTATCCTTGAAATAACCTGTTCATTTAAATTATGAATCTTTTACTATGCACCTGATCCTTCAAATAGTTTGTGACAAAAATAACATAATTTAATAAATTGTACATTGTAGAGTTGAAATTCAACGAAGTGCAAATATACATCAAATTAATTCATTTATTAGGCCTACTACTGATTCAAACACAATCTACTTACCTCTATATATGAGGCCTAATTTTGAATATAATTTGACAACTTGTCATTTTCAAGCTCTCTCATTTGCTGCCAATGCTGACATGTAATCCCCAAACAATGCCAGTTGTCCTATTCAAATCTGGCTCTCCTATTCAACAGCTCATCTCGCCACTCTCTAGGGTTTCTTCGATCAATTTCAACAGCTCATCCCTGGACATCTAATCACTCTCCTCCCTTTATTTTACGATTTCTATGGCAAAATCCCCGAACACCTCAACTTCTCTTGCATCTCGACTATTATCAATTTATCATTGTACTATTAACGTAGTTAAAAAATGTTAGTTTTTTAAATATATAAATAAAAGCAGGTTACGAAACCAAAAAATATCCAATGATAAATATGTCTCGGAATGTGACAAAATGTAGATCAAAATAAACGTGGCACAAAAATATATTCAGTTTTCTTTTCTAAACATTATAGATTAAAAGTTAGCAAAGAAAAATGAATTTGAGGCTAAAATAATACTCCCTCCGTCCCTAAATAAAGTTCCCATTTTGCCTTCAAATTTTGTCCCTAAATAAAGTTCCTATTTCTCAAATATAAGGGGCCCACTTAATATAATAATATTATTACCAATACTTTCATCACTAACTATATCTTAAAACACTTTCTCTTTCCAATCAAACCTTATATTTTAATCAAAAGTAATACCAAATACCCCACCACTAACTATCTCCTAAAATATTGTGCCCAACACAAATGGGAACTTTATTAAGGGACGGAGGGAGTAATAATTATTAATTTATTCAATCACATCACTTGATGCGTAAAGTGGTTTCGAGGGTGCGAAAAGAATCACCCGGCTAGAGCCTTGGGTATATCATAAATCAAATGAGCTTACCCAAACCCAAAATACCACACCCAATGATGACTCAAATACCCCATACGTAAAAAAAACCCAAATCATTGAATCTGATACGATTTAGGGTTTTTACAAAAGGTCTCTTCTCCACACAGGTTTGAATCTCGTCTCTAACTCTCGAATCTCGATTGCTTTCGTCTCTAACTCTGTCTGCTCTCGTGTTCACAGCAACCACACTGCTCGCAGCCACTTTCGAATCTCTCTGCTCTCGTGCTCACAGCCGGCCACACAGGTTTGATTTTGTGATTTTCGTTACTGTTACAGTGTTATAAACGAGATTTTTCTCACTGATTTTGTTTTATAGATCTTCATAGACTTGGAATTAATGTATTTGTGTACTGATTTTTGGATTTAATGCTATATACGAGATCTCAGAAACACATGCATTTTGTAATAGTTCTAATAAGGATGTTAGAAACACATAGAATAAGGTTTTTAATGAACAAAACACTAACCAACTGCACCAGGCAAAGTTGCAGCAGCAGATGTCAAAACCGTTTGTTCTCTTGCTCTATAGAAATATATGAAATGTGTAACAGAGAAGTTATTGAAACAACATAGTGAAATAACACAAAATATTGATTCACAGAGAGAGAATCAATAAGTTTTCTGTTACACATTTCACATTTTTCTATACAGCAAGAGAACACGAGGTTGCAACTTCTCATGGTAGGTCAAAATATTTTGTATGGAAATCAAACTAGTTTAGAAAGATAAGAAAATAACAAGTATTTTAGGATTTATAATGATTTTAAATTGCAAAATACCTAAAAAATGATTCCATCGAGTGTCATTGCATTACTTGCTTCTTCAACTATTCTCATATCCACATATGCAAATTTCTTTTCATGATTGATGTATACATTCACCACTGCATCACCTTCTAATAAAATATATATGATTATGATTATGTTATTGTATTTTCATGGCAGGAAACGATCCAATGGGAATGAAGCTATTCGACGATGGAGTTGGAGACATTTCCAAAATTGAAATCAATCAAGAGTTTGCCCGTAGGTACGAGCACAATAAGAAACGCGAAGACTTGCAACGATTTGAGGAGCTGAAGAAGAAAGGTGTAATTGATTCGGATATTGGTACTGAGGATGATGATGAATCATCTGATGATGAATCAGAGGAAGATATTGTCAATCATTCAAGCAAGCAGGGTTTGAAGTTCTTTGATGCGTTATTAAAGGTCAGAAATAAAGATCCTTCTCTTAAAGATAACGATGCTAAGTTATTTGATTCGGATAACGAAGTTGATGATGATAACAAAAAGGAAAAGAAAAAGAAATCTTTGTATTTGAAAGATGTGAATGCAAAATTATTACTTGAAAACGGGCCTGAATTTGAAGATGTAGAGGAAATTAAGCATAAAAGTACATATGTTGAAGAACAGGAGGCATTGAGGAAGGAATTTTTGGATGCTGTTGGTGATGAAAATGAAAAAGAAGATGGTGAAGATGGATTTTTGAAGGTTAAAAATGGTAAAAATGATGAAGATGAAGATGGTGATGAGTATGAAAAGAAGTTAAACGAGTATTTTCAGGATGAGAAATTGGATGATAATGAGAAGTTTTTGAAGGAATATTTTAGGAATAAGCTGTGGTTAGATAGAGATAATGGTCAAAGTCAAACTAGATACTTAGATGATAAAATAGATATTTCAGATGATGAAAAAGAGCTAGAGAGACAAGATGAGTATGAGCAAGGGTACAATTTCAGGCATGAAGAAAATGCAGGAGATAGAGTTTTAGGGCATTCACGAGTAGTTGAGAATTCAGTTAGGAAGAAAGATAATGCAAGAAAATTACAGAGAAAGAACAAAGAAGATAGAATCAAACAAGCGGAATTTGAGAGAAATGAAGAACTGAAGCATTTGAAGAACTTGAAGAAGAAAGAGATGAATGAAAAGGTTAGGAAGATTAGGGAAATAGCTGGAATTGCTGAAAACGAAGCATGTTTGTTGGATGAACTTGATCTTGAAGAGGAATTTGATCCTGAAGAACATAGTAGAATGATGAGTGAAGCTTTTGATGATAAGTTTTATGATGCAGAAGATGTTGATCCTGGTTTCTGTAGTGAAGAAGAAGACGGTGAATTAAAAAAACCGAATTTTGATGAATTTGAAAAAACCTTAGAAAACAAGGTTAACGATGAAAAAGAGGGTAAAAAGAGGAAACGGAAATTAGAAGAGGAAGTAATTAAGGAGGAATTAGAAGAGTATTATAAACTGGATTATGAAGATACAATTGGGGAGTTGAAAACACGGTTCAAATACAGGCCTGTGAACAAAAACAGTTATGGATTAAAAACAAAGGAGATTATAGCAGCTGATCCTAAAGAACTGAATCAGTTAATTCCTTTGAAGAAATTGGCAACTTACAGAGAAGAAGAGTTTGTTGTTCCTTATAATAAGATAAAAGAACACAAACAGAGGATAAAATCTCTTCTAAAAGGTGACAAAAAGAAGCTGAAAGTGGAAGCTGAAACACCAAAATCTGAGGAAGATAACAAGGAATTATCGAGGAAACAACGAAGAAAGAAGCGGTTAAATGAACTTAAACTGCCAACTAACAGGCTTATTGCATATAATAAAATTCAGCCTAAATCCGATAAGAAAAGGAAACACAAAGCTTAATAAAATAGCATCAAGTGATTCGGGGATCATTTTTGGGACAATATGTTTCGTTATTGTTAGTTTTGATTTAATGATACGTAATTTTTTGGAAATGGTTCCATGCTGATTTATTCAAAACTGTATTTAATCTTGTTATTTCTGTAACTGTGTTTGTGGGTTGATTTGATATGCGAATGATGCAAACAGCCACGAGTAAGGAGCAAAGGTAAAAAACAAGAAGATTATTTTTATATAATGATTTTAGTAAAAAGGTTGACTTTTGGTTTGACTTTATGGCCGATATTGGTGAAGTGGTAATGCTGGTGTTAGGGTCAATTTAGTTGTATCCAATAGTTAGGGGACTAGATATATAATATTACAATAGTATTAGTCTAGTCTTTAGCCTTAATCATAATGATTAGTGTACTAGGTATTTAAAGAAATTTACCTTTCACTAATTGTAAGCTTTTAGTCATTAATCTCAATTACTCATTTGAAAGCTTCCCTCTCTTTCTCTCTCTACTCTCTCACTAGAATACTCATAAATCAAGTTTATCTTCTTCAAATTAAACAATATATGGATTAATTGTAATGGAATAGATCTTTCAAGTGGTATCAGAGCAAAATTCGACTACGAATCGATCCACAATCCATGGAATTACACACTTATTTGAAGTTTGTTGAAGAAAACTTGAAGTTTTGTTGGAAAAAAAAATGAAGATTTATCTCTTTAATTTTATGTGATAATCGCATTCTTCTTCTGATTTTAAGCATTCTAGTATCAAACATCGATCAAATTCATCAAAGTATTGACTTGATTATGAAGATTTTTTAGAAAACACCATGAACACTTACTTTTCTGTCCGAAAATTCGAAAATCAAGCTGAATTTTGTTGAAATTTGATGATATAATCTGGATAGGATTGTAGTAAAACGTTTTTAGCATCATTTGCAAAAAGAATCAATCAATTTGAGCAAGAAACAAAGAAGTTATGATCAAAAGTGTTAGATTTTCGGGTACTTTTAGTCAACCATAGTTCATAATCTGAAGAACTTTGTCTGATTCAAAAACTGATATCACAAACGAATCCCAAAACCGATATCAGATTTTAACTAGCAAAACCGATATCAGATTTCAACTAGCAAAACCCATATCCAAAACTGATATCCAAAACCGACATCAGTTTCATACATCAGAATCAGAAATTAGAGAAATAAAGAAATCGATATCTGACTGTAACTTACGAGAAACTCAAAACCGAAATCACAGAATCGAAATCACAGAAACGAAATCACAAAAACGAAATCACAGAATCAAGAACACAGAATCGAAATCAATCAGAAATCAGAAATCAGAAAAACCGATATCAGATATCACGAACAATCAACTGACATCATATAAACTCCAAAAATCAATCAGAAATTAGAAATCAGAAAACCGATCTCACAAACAACCGATATCAGAAATCAGAAATTAAAATCGATATCTGACATCAGATATTGAAACCGATATCTGATTTTGATTTTAAAGCAAAAAAGAAAATCGCTATCATCTTTACAAAACCGAGATCAACAATCGTTATCTGATATATACGAAAACCGAGATGCAACTAAAAAGCTATTACTGAGTTCGTGATTTTTGAAGAAGCGATATCTGATTTTGAAGAAGCGATATCTGATATCTGATTTTGAAACCGAGCACACAAGAAATTTGAGTTATCACTTTGACCCAAATTCGATTACTCTTGTAAACACCCTTGTTTTTAAATCAATTTCTGGAATCTTCGTGATTCTGATTTTCGTGATTTTCAGCTCTTCGTGATTCTGAGTTCGTGGTTTTTAAAAATCAAGATATTGAAACTTCTGGATTTGTGATAGATAAAAACGATTGTGAAAGAACCGATATCCGAGAGCCCATTAAATTTCTTTTAGTCCATAAACTTGTAAACATTTAACAACAACCAATATAGTCTTTAAACCCTACAACCGATATAGCATTTCAGCCTTTTATTATAAAACCAAAGCCCATTAAAACCCTCTTTTTAGTCCATAAAACCGATATCCCAATCACAATTTATTTTTAGTATAAGAACTTGTAAACTCATAAACCAATATCATATTTTTTTTTTCTTTCAAAAGCCCAATAACCGATATCTCTTATTAAACAAATGTCATCTTCAAAAGCTTATATCTGATATCATCCAAAAAAAACCGAATTCACTTTCTATAAATCCCAAATATAAACGATATCATTACCCAACATACGATATCATATTATTAAAATCATATAGCCTTTAAGAACCAATATCATTTCTTGGTTTTAAAACCGATATCCTTTTAAAATTCACATATTTTTTTTCCGAAACCGAAAACCAAGATCCTTAAAACAAAAATTTCAACATACTTAAACATAATGACTTCAAGAGATGCTCTTTCAATCGGAACCGATCTAAAACCTCCGGTTTTATACTGAGGTGAATATGCACAGTGGAAGAAACGATTCCTCCACTTCATTAAAAACCAAGAACTTGCAACGGATATTCTTGATTCACTAGAAAATGGTGTCGCAGTATTCTACGAAGATGTCATCGCTGCACCAAATGCGACTCCACCAGTTCTTGGAGGTCGAATTCCGCTTCCTCCGGCTAGATACAATGCTCAACAAAAACAACGAGCTAAAGCAGATCTACAATCTTTTTCATTCGTACTTCAGAGTTACCGAATGAGATTTATAACAGTTTAGACAGTTTGGAAACGGGTAAAGAGATATGGAATGAAATTAGAAAACAAATGGAAGGCACAGTTTTAGGAAATAAAGCCAAAATGGTGACCACTTTGAATGCATACCAATCATTTAAAGCTTCCACCGGGGAAGAATTGGAGAGCACATATCATCGGTATTGCAATTTATTAAATGAACTTCGAAGGAATAATTTGAAGAAGGAAAATCTTGAGATCAACATGAAGTTCATCAATAGTCTTCTTCCAGAGTGGGCCACATTTGAAAACAGTGCCATGCAACATAATGATCTGAGCTCAATTGATGTGCACGAATTGTATGAGTATTTACTTCAAAATGCTCCAATGGTTAAAGACATAGTCAAAACCAAACAAGAAAATGCCAACACTCTTGATACTCTTGCTCTTCTTACAAAATAATATCAGTCTAATTATCTGGTAAACTGAAAGAAAAACCTAAAGAACCTGTAAAAGATACAAAAGAAGAAATGGAGAATGAATTGGAACAACTATTGCAAGCTATGTCTTTCATCTCAAGATATGAGAAAAAGTATTACTCAACTCCAACAAACAACGATCAGAGATCTTCATCCACTTTCAAGTCTGCACCATCTGCTTCAAACACATCTGACAAACCCACAATCACACCTTTGGATCCTACAAAGAAATGTTATAACTGTGGACTTCCAGGTCATTTCTCCCGAGACTGTAAGAAACCTAAAGTTCGGGATTCTGAATACTTTAAACGCTAGATGTTAATGGCCAAGCAGATTGAGTCAGGCAAGGTATTATTAGCAGAAGATCTTCAATTGATGGAAGACTCAGAGCCTGAGGATGAAGAACATTCAGCAAATCTATGCTTTATGGCACGTGAAAATGCTGAAATCTCTGATCGTTTCAATGCAGAGGCTAACAAAGAAATATAGGTAATCAGTTCTCTCTTATCTAATTCTTCAAATACAATTGATTCTGATAAATGTTTTGTAACAAACCAGAATTATGAGATTGAGTCTTTAAAATAAAATCTTTTGAATGAAAAAGAATTAAATACTATACTCCACGAAAATTTAGCTAATTTAGAAAACGAAAATGAACAAATTGTTGATCATAATACACAACTTGTTCATATTATTAAACAAAATAAAAATTTTGAGAAAAAGAATCTGAAGTTACAAAATCAAATATCAGAATTGACTGTTAAATATGAGACTGATATTCAACATTTGTCTCATACTACTTTTAAAAAAGAAATTGAAATAACCAATCTTAAAGTACACAAAGTTCCACATCTAATGCAGAAAATGATAAATATTACAAGTTATACATTGAAACATGGAATGAATACTAAATCACTAAAAACTGGTTGGAACGTAAACAAAAAGAATTTGATGATAATGAGAATCAATTTAAATCCTTAACCACACAAATAAAAGAATTATCAGAAACCCTTCATGAACATGACATTCAAACATCACGAGAATTAAATAGCAAACAGAATGTCATACATCAACTTCAAAATGATAAAATTCAACTTTCTTCCCACGTCAAAAATCTTGAAGAAATAATTGCTAAACGAGGACAAACTGATCAAACTATTCACTTGAACAAGCCTAAAGATTTCAAATATTTCAATTCACGAGAAGGTCTGGGGGCTAACAATCCTGAATATCTGAAGATGGCTTGTAATGTGCTTCCAACACTGTATGATTCCAAATACACACATGTTGATGTTTGGCAGAGTTTCCTTCGCATGACAGATGAGGAAGAAATAATTGAAGCGTTTAACCGAGCTAAAACGGAGAATGCACAAATTAGTTTCAATTATAATGAATTAAATAAAACATATGAATCTAAAAAGGCAAATTTTAAAAATGATGATTATTTTCCAATTATTACGCCAGAAGAATTTGAGATCGAGGGTAATGTTGTGCTTCAACAAAAAGTAACACGCAAGATTTATATACCCTCTCTTATTCTTGAAAAGAAAATCTGCCAGCTGGAAACTGAAATAGATGAAACTCATAAGGCATTTGACAATGAAAAATCTGCCTTACAATAAAAAATTCATGATTTAGAAGATAAAATTGTGGAACTAAAATCAGTTTCTAATCAAAGTGCTTCTCCAAAGCCAACATCAGTCAATGAAAATTTCTCTACTCCTAAAATTCCAACTATTTTAAAAAGAAATTCTAATTCCACTGTTTTAAATTTTTCAGAAAAAAATTTAAATTCCAAGCTTAAGACGCCGTTGCAAGAAAAGACGAAAGAAGTTGAGCGGTCACATAAGTCTAAGTCGTCTAAGTCTAGTATGCTTAAGTCTGATGAACTTAAGAAGTCTAGATCTTCTTCGTTTTTAGCTTCTTCTTTTTCAAATTCCAATAAGTGTAATAATTCAACATCATTTATTTCTCCTGCTACACGTTATGGAATTGTCTTTGATTCAGCAATTTATCGTCCTGTTAATTTCGCTGTGAATGGTGTTAATTTGATTGTTAAAACAGATAAAACTGGCAAAAAGGTTTATTTTGATAGAAAAACTAATACACCAATTTCTCAATATGATACACGATATTTTGTTAGAAAATATGCTCCTTGTGGTCGACGACATGATGTTCTTCATAAAAATGGTTCAATCATTCATTCATGTACCACTTGTTATCCAGAACTCTGCAAAACAATGCTCACTCGATCTCACACATCTCTACCTACACGTTCTTCTCCTAATCCTTCAAAATCTGTTTATCGTGTAGTTTCTGCAAATAAATCTCCAAAATCAGTTAATCATGTAGTATCTTCTCCCAACTCTTCAACATCCGCTTCTACACCACAATCCGTTTATCCACCCAAATCGACAAAATCAGTATATCGTGTGGTTTCTACACCTAAACCAATAAAATCATTTTATCGCGTTGTGACTCCAACTAAATCATCAAAATCCGGTTCTTCGACACCCTCCCCAAAACAATCTAAATCTGTTAAATATACATGGATCAAAAATGAACATTCAAACTGGATTTTACATTCTCCAGAGAAATCTTTTCAATGGTCTATCAAATTATCACATTCAGAACTGCCTTCTTGCAGTTCTCCAAATCTCTAAATTCATATCATATCGAATATTCTTCATAAAACATGTTTTACTAATCGTGTAGGACCCATATCTGATTGGGTACCTTTTTGTTTTAATTGTTTTGTGTAGAATTTATGGTATCTTGATTCTGGTTGTTCTAGACACATGGCCGGAAACAAGAATTTATTAACAAATTTTAGAGACAAATATTTGGGTACTGTTCGGTTTGGTAATGACCATTTAGCTGCCATAATGGGTATTGGAGATATCATTCGTCACAATTTAATAATCCGGAATGTGACCTATGTTGAAGATCTTGCACACAATCTTTTTAGTATTGGTCAATTCTGTGACAAAACATTAGAAGTTAATTTTCGAACAAAGAAATGTGATGTTCGTACCTATGATGGTGAAGAACTTCTTACTGGTACTCGAGAGACAAATCTGTTTACTATCAATCTAAATGACGTAGTTCCTCTTGAAGAAGTATGCTTAATGTCAACAGCATCATCCGATGAATCTTGGTTATGGCACCGTCGCCTCTCTCATCTTAACTTCAAAACCATCAATAAATTGGTGAAAGGTGGACATGTATCTGGTCTTCCAGATGTTAAATTTGAAAAAGATCATCTTTGTTCATCCTGCGAAATGGGCAAAATGACTAAGAAGCCTCATAAGTCTAAACCAGTTCAAAGTACTTCAAAACCGCTTGAATTACTTCATATGGATTTATGTGGTCCCATGAGCGTTCAATCTTTAGCAGGCAAACGGTATGTGTTGGTGATTGTTGATGATTATTCTCGATACACATGGGTTCATTTCTTACGTACAAAAGATGAAGCAACTAATATTATCATATCCTTCATCAAGAAAACTCAAACAAATTTAGATTTAAAAGTAAATACCATGCGTACTGATAATGGAACTGAATTTAAAAATAAACTTTAGATTCTTTTCTTGAATCAGTTGGTATAACCCATCAATTTTCCGCTGCCAGAACACCTCAACAAAATGGGGTTGTTGAACGAAGAAATCGTACTCTAGTTAAAGTTGCTCGTACCATGCTTTCATATTCTAAACTCCAATTATCTCTTTGGGCAGAAGCCATAAGTATAGCGTGTTTCACTCAAAATCGTTCAATCATCAACAAAGCATACAACAAAACTCCCTATAAACTGATCAATAATCGCATTCCAAATGTTAAATATTTACATATTTTTGGGAGTCGGTGTTTTATCTTGAATGATAAAGATAAATTGAATAAATTTGATGAAAAAGCTAATGAAGGAATCTTTGTGGGATATATAAGAGAATCCGCTTCTTATAGAGTATATAATCGGTCGAAAAGGACGATTAGAGAAAGTGTTAACGTTAATTTTGATGAAACCTTTCCTATCGATTCGTTAACTTCAAATGTTGAAATTCCTTCACATTCTTCGTCGCCTTCTACATCTGAAAATGACTTAGATATCTTATTTCGACATTTTTATGATGATTATCATAATATTCGACATACTTTACTTGAGGAGGCTGGAATTCCATTTCCAACAATAGCTGAAGTTCAATCTATTTTTGTGCCTGATATGCATAATTCAAGTTCAATGGATTCTCCTTCTCCTACTTCTGCTAATCCAACTAACGATTTTTCTCCTTTACCTTCTGTTTCACAAAATGAAACCCCATCTTCTCCGGAAAATTCTTCACCTTTGCAACATCAATCATCTCCGGACGATTCTCCACCCACGAATAACCAATCATCACCTTCTGCTCAAGCTGTTACTTCTTTAGACTTATCTTTAGTTCCAGCACAACCTCCACCTTTGGTGATTGATTTCTCCAAATTCAACGTTAAACGTGTTGATCGAGCACCTTCTACATCAAATGCTCCAACAGCAATAATTTCTCATCCTGAATTCACTGATACCTCAAATATCAATCCAGGTCAACTTCCACTTCCTCATTCACTTAAATGGACAAGAGAGCATCCTTTACATCAGATAATCGGTGATCCTGAATCTTCTGTTCAAACCCGTCGAGCCACTGCTGATGAATGTCATTGTACTGCATTTTTAAGCTCGAATGAACCAAAGAAGGTCAGTGAAGCTCTCTCCGAACCAGACTGGATTCTTGCTATGCAAGAAGAAATAAATCAATTTGAAAGATTAAAAGTTTGGCGTCTTGTTCCAAAACCACCTGGCAAATCTGTTATTGGTACAAAGTGGATTTTCAAAAAACAAAAAGGATGAAAATTGAATTGTAATTCGTAACAAAGCACGTCTAGTTGCAAAAGGGTATGCTCAACAGGAGGGCATTGATTTTGAAGAAACCTTTGCTCCTGTTGCACGAATAGAAGCCATTCAAATATTCTTGGCATATGCAGCACATAAGAATTTTACTATCTATCAAATGGATGTCAAAACTGCATTTTTAAATGGCATTCTCAAAGAAGAAGTGTTCGTTCATCAACCCGAATGTTTTGTAGATCCCCACTTGCCTAATCATGTTTATATTCTCGACAAAGCTTTGTATGGCTTAAAACAAGCTCCTCGGGCGTGGTATGATGTATTATCCAAATTCTTAGTTGAGTCTGGTTTTTCAAAAGGAAAAATCGACACAACTCTCTTCATCAAACATCAAGGGGAAGACATCGTTCTTATTCAAATTTATGTCGATGATATCATTTTTGGTTCTACAAATCCCAAATATTGCAAAAAGTTCTCTGCTCTTATGGTTAAACGTTTTGAGATGAGCATGATGGGTGAAATGAATTTCTTTCTTGGTCTTCAAGTTCGCCAATTACCTACCGGGATCTTCATCAATCAATCGAAGTATATCACTGATCTATTGAAGAAATATCTTATGGATGAATGTAAACCAATTCTGACGCCGATGTCGCCTGGTTCTAAATTGCATGCTGATCCGGATGGCAAACTTGTTGATATTACACATTATCGGGGGATGATCGGATCCTTGTTATATCTGACTTCGAGTCGACCAGAAATTATGTTCTCTACATGCATATGTGCTCGGTATCAGGCTGCTCCTAAAGAATCACATCTTCAAGCAGTCAAACGTATATTTCGTTATCTGAAGGGTACTCGAGATCTTGGTCTCTGGTATCCTACAGAAACTTCCTTTGACTTGACTGCATTTTTTGATGCTGATCATGCTGGATGTATGCTGGATCGCAAGAGTACGTCTGGAAGTGTCCAATTTCTGGGAGATAAATTGGTGAGCTAGTCTTCACGGAAGCAAAATTGCGTCTCTCTTTCAACTGCAGAGGCAGAATATGTTGCTGCTGCAAGCTGCTTATCCCAGGTAATTTGGATGCAATCACAATTAAAAGATTATGGCTTTTCATACAGCCGTATTCCTTTATATTGTGATTCTCGAAGTGCAATTGCAATTTCATGCAATCCTGTTCAACATTCCAAAACTAAACATATTGATCTTCGATATTATTTTATAAAAGATCATGTTGAACACGGTAATGTGGAATTGTACTTTGTTTCAACCGATTATCAATTAGCTGATTTGTTTACCAAGGCTTTAGACGAAAAATGTTTTAACTTTCTTGTGTCTAAACTTGGTATGCTAAATCTAAAATCTTAAACCGTTTTATATGTTACCACATAATGGCTCTTACACACTTCAGTGTATGACCCGAGCTTCATAATGACGGCTAAATGCAAAAACTCTTGCCCACCTCTCTAAAACTGTAATTTTTTCACTACCTTTATTTTATCGAGGGGGAGAAATATTAATTCTAGGGGGAGAATTAGTATTTCCAGGGGGAGAAACATTCTTATATCAATACTTTTATACCCGTTTGAATTTTTTTTACTCGAACAATTTTTTTTATCAAACGACAATACCTTCTCATGGTTTGCCAGAACCGGCCTTACCTTCCAAGGGAAATACTTTTTAGCCAAATGGTAAATGTGAGGGTATAAGTCTAGGGTATAGATTTAGGTGAGTGCAAGGTGATGTGAAAACATGATAATATCAAGAAAACACACCTTTGAGTGCATCCAAACCGTCAATAAACCGGGCAACCTCACAAATTTGTGCTCATTCATGTGTTGAATGTTTCACCAGACTTAACTGGCCCAGTCAAGCATTTGCACTCCACCACCAACCACTCAGATTCCTCTTAAATAGGAATTTGTTTCAATTCATCAGGGGACGTAGCACATAGTCTATCGACTACTCATTCGGAGTATGTTGATATTGAAATTTTTAACCTTCTGCCCCGGGTTACGTCTTCAATTGAATGCACAATGTGTCTAGTTCTCACTGACAAATATTTCCAATTTAGGACACATACACTCTTATAAATGAATCTCCGTGTATTCATCGGAACACTCATAGTGGCATCACAATCTGGTGCTTCACGAGGATTGAGTGGATATCCTGATAGAGCTAAAATCGCGCCAACTCTAATCGCAGGTCACACATTTGAATCAATGGTTGTGCAAACGACTACCGATTCATACGGTGTGATAACGGATACTCTATGTGATTCCGGTATTACCTTAATTTGTCAAGTTGCAGTGCCTAAACTTATAAGTCATAAAGGCAACAACTTATGCCGGACACACATACATTTTCCGATGACAAATCCATGTTATTCTTACAAAGTAACATCATAAATGCTAATAAATTGCACATGAGCGTTATAGTTCACTCTCAATTTACTCCTATGATCTGCTAAAACCGGCATGATCTTCCCCAGGAGCCACCTACAATATAGGACAATATGTAAGGGTACATAGGTCTAGGTGAGCAGAATCAAGTATCACGGGATCTTGATTGGGGTGCGCTGAGATAAAATTTGAGAGGGGGAATGTGGTATGGGGTGCAATTCAGCTATACATGGTAAAATGAAATGAGGGAGTAGTCGAAAAATGTAAAAGTAAACTTGAGTGAGGAGGGTGTGACAGGGTTAAAGAAAACGAAACACCCTTACCAAACTGATAAAAAGCCGGGTCGCCACATCTCTATCAGATTGCATGTGTTGCTCTCTGATATTGAAATAGACATCATGGACCCAGTGATGCAATGCACAACCCCCCAGCCACTCAAGTATTTCTTAAAAAGTACTTGTTTCATTTCCACGGAGACTATCGCATATGCTATCGACATCTCACTTGGAGATTATTGATATTGAAATAGAGGACAAGCCTCTCCAGTCCTCGCCTTCGTTTGTCCACTAATTGAGTTTAGAACCGTCATATACACTTTTAGGACACAAGGCATAATATCAAGCTTATCTTTGTGATAACGCCGGAACATTCATAGTGATATCTCATATGTTGATATTTCACAATGATTGAATGGAAATCCTACCAGTGCTAACATCTATTCCAACACTGAACGTAGGTCACACAGTTGGTGAAACTGTTGTGTCAACGGGTAATCTATGTGATCCCGGTTTGCCCGATTTGATTCGATCATTGAGATTAAATGCCAAACGATTTGATCGGATTTCTACATTATCAACATCAGTTCGGTTCTCGATGATACAATGTGATGTATATTGATTCATTCAAAATATGAATATCTCATTCTTCTTCACATGTGTATCCATGAGCTTCGAAGATTTTCTTCATTTCACCTCGACGAACTTCACATTTTTCATGATGATTCCGATAAATCTTAATCAACATGAGGGGGAGAAAATTTACTAAGAAGTTCAGTTTATGAAGACAAATGCTTACAAGACTTAAGAGAATATATTAGCCCAGTTTACTCCACATCAAAAAGACATATGCACCAATTAAGGGGGAGTAAACAAGAAACCGAAGAAGATCAGTTGAGAAATAATTGTTTGTTTGAGGGGGAGCGTAAACCTTATCCACATTTTTCTCTCAACAACAATTATCAATGATCATAAATCGACAAAGCCACAACTTTGAGAAAAGACTTCCGCTACGAAACAACTCTATCTATGGGTCTACATTTTCGTCGATTAACATGAAATAATTTGTGAAGAAAAAGAACCGATTCATCTTCAGAAATTTCTCACAAATTCTCAACATTTTCACTACAAATCTTAAACTGATAAATCATTCTTTCCGAATTCTATAACAACCATATCCATACAAAAGCTAAACTGTTCAAATCTTTTGTATCATACAAAATACAAATTATCCACATTCATACAAATCTTAAATGTATATATCATTCTTTCTTATATACAAACATCCACACACACACATTCAAACCCTTTAACTTTCAAATCATTCTTTTCATAATACAAACCATAATTATCCTATCCTCACAAAAACCTCTACTACAATATCTCAGTCAAATCCTTTCCTAACTGATGTTTTCATTTCTAGAACCTTCAAATCTTTAATATATCAGTTTTAGGCATTTCTCACACCAACAAACTCAACGATAATAATTTAGGTCCTTTGAAGGAAGACAGAGATGAAGTTCAAAAAGCTCAAAAAGAGGGAGATTGGATAATGATAAAGACATATTAAATCAACAATTCATGAAATCTTCTGAGATACTTTATATTGGTTGAAAAGCAAATTAAAAAGTACTATATTTCATTGTTCAATCAAAAGATGAAGCTGATACTACATCAAAACTACTCAACGAATAATTCTGTTTCAGACTTTGCTAGAGAAGAAGATTTCAAGATCAGGCTAATCCAAACTATTGATACAAAGGGGGAGATTGTTAGGGTCAATTTAGTTGTATCTAATAGTTAGGGGACTAGATATGTAATATTGCAATAGTATTAGTCTAGTCTTTAGCCTTAATCATGATGATTAGTGTGCTAGGTATTTAAGGAAATTTACCTTTCACTAATTGTAAGCTTTTAGTCATTAATCTCAATTACTCATTTGAAAGCTTCCCTCTCTTTCTCTCTCTACTCTCTCACTAGAATACTCATAAATCAAGTTTATCTTCTTCAAATTAAACAATATATGGATTGATTGCAATGAAATAGATCTTTCAGCTGGTAATTTGTTTTGCTAAACTTTTTCGCTCAACCGTCAATTGATGATCCAAATAATGGTTCTCTGACCAATTTTCCTCGTGCTAACATCCTTTTAATTGGTGGTGATCATCTAACGTAAGTTTGACATTGACCAATTTCGCATTTTTGTCATTTTTGGTCTTGATTTAGATCAAGCATATGGAACAACTTATGAGACAAAAGCTGCTTATCCATCTGCTCAAGATTCAACCATGGTGTGTTGTAACGGATTGGTCTTAATATGTATGAAATCGGGTTGAGTGGTTGACCTACAGTTTTTCTTCTCCAATTTTTGTTAATTGGAAATTTGTTGTTTGGGAAATGTTGGCCAAATTTGCAAACATGTTTCAACATTCTTAATAGTTGGATAATAATGGTCTAATGGATACAAGTACTAATTAACCATTTCATACTTGGATACAATACAAGTACTAATTGTTCATAGCTGGTACTAAATAATATTCATGTTTAACCTATATTTATTACTAGATTTATCATTATCAATTCAACCATAAATTTTGTAGAAGATAATGATAATGGTGCTACATAGACGAATGGAGGGCATGTAAATAGTAAAATGTGACTTGTTTTGACTTTTGACCAATTTTTTGTATTATCCGTTCTGACTATAAATTGAAATGGGTTAAAAAACACTGGTGCCATGCGGACTACTCGAGAAAACAAGCTCCTCTTAGGCTATGGGGGTATGAGTATCACACCTCGCACCATTTTATCCTGTCATCTTAGCAATCACACCACCACCACACCACATCATTTGGTGGAAATACCCACCACACCACACCATTTTATTTTCCATCTCATCATTTCATTTCTATTTATTTTACACACAACTAATATTTTATATAATTTAAAATTACATTACATTAAATAAAATTAAAATGACAATACTTTAAATTAAATGACAATACTTTAAATTAAAATGACAATACTTTAAATTAAAATTAAAATTGAAAATTACAATAATTAAAATAAAATTATTACTCTTCATCGTCGGCATGTGCGTTGTTGTAGAGATGGTCCGCCAAGTCCCGTCGAAGTCGTTCGTGTGTTGTTTCGTCTCGTTGTCGACAACCCTGTGCAAATATTCTGGCGTTCCCGGTATATACAAAGCATGTCGGGGACCGTCCGGCACATATGGAGAAATCATCCGACCTTTATCTTCGATAACCATATTATGCATTACAACACATGCATACAAAATATATCTTAATATTTCAGTGTACTCACCTCTCCACGATTGTGGACAATTCCTCCAATCCCAGTGCATACAATCAATGCTACCAAGCATTCCAGGAAAACCATGTATCTCTTCGTGTGGCTCATATAATTTTTGAACATCGGTAACTGTTGGTTTTCGCAAATAAATAGGTATGAATATTTCCAAAACACCTTGTGAAAAATTATACATACTTTCCTTAGCAGTTCTTTCAGACATGCGTAGGTACTCGTCAAGAGAATCAGGGGATGACTCGTAAGCCATAGCTCGAATTGCTGCAGTACATTTTTGCAAAGTAGTGAATCCCCGCCTACCTCTAGCATCATATCTCAATTGAAAAAAAGGATACATGTTTTATAATGCGCTACATATGCGCATAAATAAATTTCTAGTCAGGTGAAACCTTCGTTGGAAATCGTTGTCGTCATAAACAGAATCATCCGCAAAATAATCTCGATATATCCGTTCGTGTACAGCTTCTCGATTTCTATTTTGCTTCGCGGTTCTAGTGTCAAAGACTTCACTTTCATCATCGTCGGATAAATTTTCGAGGAGTTCTTCGTATATTGTTAAGATAAACGCATCATCCTCGTCAGATGATGAACCAAGATAATTCATTATTTGTGAGTTGGGGTATTTTGGTAGAATTGTGGTGTGTTTTGGTAGTGTTTTGATAATGTTTGAGTGTGTTTATATAGGAAATAAATAAATTTAATTAATTAATTAATTTTTTTTTAAATCTCCAACGGCTAAATCTCGTTCAAATTCGATCAACCACGCCCGTGGAAGAGTGTTGTCCGTTGCATGCTTTCACCACGCAGACCCCCAACGCCGTTTTGGGGGGGGGGGGGGGGGGGTGTTCCCCGTCTTCGCCACGCCGTGGCCGAGGCACCTCATCCCCACGCCGGTGGGCGTTACACCCATACCGGACAGCCTTATAAACAACCCTTCTTCTCACTCCCCTTTGATATACTCATTATCTATACTACATTTACTATAGGGTGTAGAATTACTTATTATCTACTTTTGTTGGTTGACCATTTGTGTTCATTTTTAATACGAAGTATTATCTACCTTAATTTTTATTTCTTCTTTGTTTAGTCATATACGTGCTGGATCTTACTCCGATGAACTTGTCAAAACTGGTGATCCTTTTTCTGTTTCATTTCAGTTTGAATTATTGTGATTTTTGTTTGAGCTATGGAATTAATTACAAGTTGATCTGAGCCTTGTGTATTTTAGCAAAAGCTTTACTGTTCACGGCTTATGTTAATGTTTTAGCAAAACTAACCGACGTGTAATATAATATAATCACATATGGCATGATACCCTTTCTTTGCATTTCCATAAAATACATAAAAACCGTTGGTGTAACACCATGAGCATGTATTAAAACAGTGTAACAATTGTGGGATTTACCCCTTTGATTTGCATCTCGTGAAATAAATCTTTAGCTTTATTAATATTTCCCGAATCTAAATTTGAACAAATTATGCCCCATCAATCTATATCTATATTTATATTTATACTACTTTTAAAAGCATGCTTGACATTTCTAAAATAGGAAATCTGAATTTTCAACACTTCCATTTTTAGCAATGTCCAAGCACCCTTTAAAACCAAAATTTTAAGAGTGCTTCAGTCGAGATTCAAACCCAAGACGTGAGGGAAAACAATCAACGATCTAACCACTAGGCCATATGGTTTTTTGATATCCTTTTGATAAGTTACGTTAATATACCATTAACACCGATTTTATACGTAACCCAAAAGAGTCAACTGCCTACATTAAAATTTCGCATTTATTGTTCTATATTTAAACGAATTGCCATTTAAAAACGAATTACCATTTTAATGTAGGCAGATTTGGGATCGCAAAAAAACTAAACCGTACATTTATTGTACGGACGTTTAACTTTTTCCTTCCAAAAAATGGTTTAGAATATCCTTCCGAAATTAAAAAACCGTTTAGAAACTAAAGAGCCGATACCAATTCATTAAAAAACCGTTTAGAATCTCCTTCCGAAATTAAACGTAACCATTTAAACATAACAATTTTCATTTACGTTTTTTTATATATTAAATATATATTGAATTCTACGTTTTTTATAACCTATATATATATACTCCATCAACTAACGATGGAGTTGTTTTTGCAGCATACAAACGAATAGAACCTAAAAATGTCTTTAATCACCCAATATGGTGCTTCAGTGCTTCAACCACTGCCACGACCTACACAAGAATTAGAGGTAATTCGTCTATTTAACTAAATTCAGACTTACAATTACTTACTGTACAATCATAAATTGTGTTAACTAAATTTTTTTTTCCTCTTTCAAAAGATTTTGATGGATACGAACCTATTTTATTGTTCTTTATTGTGTATTCCTAATTACTAATGTGTATATCAGTAAATATACTCTAATCCATCTTTTTTTTTTTATTAGTAATTGTAAAGATAACTTTTGAGACAATGCCATCGTCAAAGAATTCAAGCGAACAACAAGAATTTGATTGCGTACGGTAAGTATTTAAATTGATGTCTTACTATTAATCTTCATTCTTAGAGATTGCTTTATCTTGTTAGTTGATGCGAATAAATCTGGGTATATAAAAAAAATTTATCGATTTATAGTTTACTGGTTTGTTAATTGGTTTGTTAATTTATCGAATAAGTATTTTCCTTAATTAATTAATGGATATTCAAGTAGCAATTTTACAATCAGAAAATATAAAGTATATAATGGATACGTACTATGAAGTATATAATCTATCTAATAATAATAATAATAATAATATGATATATGCATCTTAGGAATGTTGTTTAAAATTAAAGAGCTTCAATAAATTTGCAGCATGCTTAGAAGTATTGCTGCATATCTCTTTCACAAATTTATAGATAAACAAAAAAATATACAGAATTAACTTGACTAAACACGTGTGCCAACAAAAATTTCTTTAATCTCAATCACTGTTGGGTTAATACAAGGATACGGAATTTTAGTTAAACAAATATGGTATATCTATGTTAATTATCATATCTTTATTAAATACGAAATTATTATCGCTGGTATAAGGAGTAATTTACGAAATTAGTGTTTAACAAATATGGTATATCTCACAAATATGATATGTCCCAAATAATTGCATAATATAACGATTCTGGAATTAATAATTCTAATAAACATAATTCTGGAAATAATTCTAATAAAACATAATTAATGTTGCGTTAAATACATATTAACCGAAATTTCATAAATAAAACATAAAACACAATTAAATACAAAGCTTTTCAAATAAGGACCCTCATTTCCCAGTATGCGGCAACTTCGTATACTGTAATTTTATTCCATGACAATGACAATTAACAATTAGTTGGGTCTAACACTGGAAAACTTTTCAAATATAAAGCTAATTTTGATGCTGCAATTTTAGGACCGAAATTGTAGTATATTAGCAAACTTTTCAAATGTTAGGACAATTAACAAATTTATTCTGCAATGTTGAGGCTGCAAAAATTACAGACCAACAATGCCTAATATATGCAATTTGATTCGTATTTTTAATGCTGCAATTTTAAGAATGACAAACTTTCCTAATATACAACCGAAATTAGGGAGTAAAAATTGTGCAAAATTTTATTTTTTTTCCTATTTAAATCCTACACATTTTTTATTACCTTTAGCATCTCGCAACCTCAAGGAGCTCACATCACTGGTAAAATTCCTTAAACACGTCCCTTTTCTTTTTAAACATATTCGTACGAGTCAGCTGCATGTTGTCTTCATATAAAGTGTTTTACATGTGAAATATAACAGTTGAGTGATGATAACATCTCATATTAACATACCCTTCACTTTTTTAAACATAATTTTGTGACGATTCTAAATTTATGTATAATCTAAAAATTATAAATTCGGCATCTGAGTGTTGATTTTTATAATTTCTGTTTTTAATATGCTTGTCCTATGGTTTAGGTTTTGGTGTTAATTTTGACCATCATATGCCTGTGATAGGTCTGCACAAAATGCTAACCTTATAACTAGGGTCGATCCAATCAAGTCTTGAAAAAGGACTCTTTTTAAATTAATTTTTTTACGCAAATAAGTAAAATTCATATATAGTATATATGTGCCTAAGTGGGGAGAACAACAACATTGGCGAAGAGTGAAGACAACAGCAGTCCAGTGCTGCACTCTGCAGATGGAAGTTGCAGTTGTAATTTGAATAATCTACAGATGTATTAATAATTCTGAATTATTAAAATATGATCTGGAAAAAAAAATTAAGCAACACTTAAGATGATTCGTTAAACCTACTTCATAAAATCACAGGAACTTACAGGAATATTTTTATTAATACTTGCAGTTGTGATGAATGTTATAATTTTACTTATATAATAAAGATTGTTTCCTTATTATTTGTTTTTGAGATTGTTACTACATAGCTTATATTATGTTATTACATGTCTTTCTCTAATATTATCCTTTGCTTTTTTTAGACGGACATGCCACCACATGTACCACTTCCTCCAACTGTGGGTGAAATTCTCCCAGCTACGCCTACGGCTACTACTCTTGGTCAACTCCCCCCTGCCTCACCAGTCCCTGAGGTAACACCCCAGTCGACAACTTTATATCCATAATTATATTGGATACCTTTACTTTTTTTATGGTGAATCTCATTATATTGACTAATCTAATGTTTTCTAAAAAAATTTCAAGATGGCCATCCACCAAAACCTAAACAATTCTCCAATTGTTGGTGAAATCATTGCTCCTACGCCTGTTGTAGAGGTAATATCCCATTTCAATTCATAACTTACTCGCTCAATAATTGTTTCGTTATTAATAAGGCCACATAGTTGACAAAACTAAATGACCTAACCTATTAAATTCAAATCCTATACTTCTTGTGTAACCAGATTCATGACAATTCTAAAAAGCGAAAACGAGAGATAAGTTTGTTAAATTGGAAATGGGACAACATTATTGAAATCCAATCTTCTAAAGACGACCGTGATAATCATTCTGATAACGCCTTTAACTTCTCACATAATTCAAACCCGAACAACTTAAACCAAGATTCTGTTTTTGGCAACAACAAAGTATACCGCCTAATCGACGAGTCTGATGATGATGATGATCTATTTTTATTTTAGTCTATGGTTTTTTGCCAATATATGTAATGTGCGATTTTTTTGTTCTAAATAAGGGCGTGCAAACCCTATGCTTCAAACTTATATGATTTTTAATTCAATGTTAGCTATTATATTTTGGGCTTATATTACATGCTTCCTTAGAGATTAGTCGAATTTGAATAAAATATTATATTATAATCTTTATCTTTAATGATTAATCCATAATTCGAAAGTAATTCAAATTTCATTACTTATCACAACTACCCAATTCTTTAAAAAATCCTATTGATAATCATTAAGGGATTAAATTCGCTCCCACAACATCACGAACCAGCATGAAGACCCATCCGATATTGATCCTTGTATACGTTATAATCCATATAAACTTTTCTTTGATCGGTGCTAACCCCTAAACCAACACTTAAAAACCGTGTTATGATGTTACACTCACATAAACCCCTACCTATTTTTTAGTATCTTTAAATCTTTAACATAATGATTAGTCTTTATTTATCTATACTACTTATTAATGAGTGCTTGACATTTCTAAAACTGGATGTCTGAATTTTCAACACTTCCATTTTTAGCAATGTCCTAATACCCTTTAAAATCAAAATTTTAAAAGTGCTTCAGCCGAGTTTCGAACCCAAGACGTGATGCAGTTCAAGCAACGAACTACCACTCGGCCATTTGGTTTTTTGTTATCCTTTTGATGCTTAACAACCTTATACTATTATCATTCGTTTTAATATTCGCTGCATTAAAATAACCCATTTAATGTTAGACCGTTTCATTTTTCCTCTTTCCCTGCAGTCTTGTATTTGGAAACGTTTTTTATGAAAAAATATGTAACAACGTCGTATTAATGCCGGTCAACAATATCACTGCATTTAATCACCACGGGTAACCGTTCCAATTCATCACTATAACAGTATAACACCGTCTCATCTTCTCCTTCGTCATTGAACTCAATCAATCGTTATCTTAGGGTTGATTTAAGCTCTCCTATTACTCGATCCAGTCAAGGAAAAGGAGTTTCAGTTCTCTGTTTTCACCGGGAAAATTCTAGGTCATTACACTTCTTCATTTTTACAACAATTTCTTTTTAAGTTTATTTGTATGCTTGCTCGCGAGTTTAGTGTCATGTTTTGTTTGAATCTTTTATTCGTCAAATCCTTGGTGTGAGTAAAACACGATATTAATGGGTATTTATGCGGTTCTGTATGTTATATGATTCAACCATTTAGTATTAATTGAATAATGTTTTGCAGCAACCTCATATCATTTTCTCATATCAAACATAGAGCAACAGGTTAGCACATATTCTGAAGCTTCGTTATCGCCTAATAAATTATTAATGGTTTCCAATTGCATATGTTTTACTATCATTTCATATATATCTTATTTCAAAACCAACCTACTAATGTACTAATAAATTATTCTTGGAGCATCAATTTTTTCCTCTTTAACAGTTACAGGCTCAAGCTTGTGTACATTATTGACCAATTAAAAGTCAAAATTAGGGGAAACATGGTTAACTAACTCAATGGCACATGTGGTAAATGGATTTGTAGGTACTGTAAGTAAGCTTAGCTTAACTGTCCATTTTTTTGGGGGAAAGTTAAAAGCTTCATAATTTTATATTATTGTCACCATTATGTTTTTCGTTAGCTATTTTCGTATTATTATTATCATTGTTATTATTATTATTATTATTATTATTATTATTATTATTATTATTATTATTATTATTTATATTAATCATTATTTATCTTAATTATTGCAGATTGTGGCCAACACTGTATTTTAAACGGTAATGGATTAAAAAGTCAAGATAGCTTTGAAATATGGATGAATTACACAATGGTTGATTTGACCTAATTGTAACTCCAGAAATTATTAGGGCTCAAAATGGTTATAATCAACAGTCAAATTCTTTACAGCAAATATTTACTTTTTATCAAAGAGTCAACATTTGACTACTTGGTTTGAAGGGAAGATTACCCTATATAACCTTATCCCACATCTAATAGCGGCAAACTAATGATAAAGCTATGGTAGATGGTGGTGACGCTAGTGAAGTTGAAACAGATTACTCGAGTTGTATGACAATTGCTTGTGGTGATGGTTGTGTACGATTATATTACATCTCTGAAGTTTTCAATTCAATAACCATAAATCACTACCTTTTTTTTTTAAATTTCATATATTTTTATCATGTTTTTGCAGGCCATGTATTAAGTGTCTTTTGGAGTCTAGATGCAAAATGATATATTCCCGGAGTACCAGAGTAGTGATGGCTATGTTGTTTTATCTAACATTTTGCGATTTCTTTTCAAATTATGTTCTAAAACCTTTTTTGTTTTTGTGAGGATTTCCAGTTCATAACTAAGGTGGTTGGATGCAAGATCATCTAATGAAATATAGATAATCACTCTTAGTTTAGGAGGTTTAGGTTGTGGCTCAACTTTGTGTATGGTTTTACTTAAATTGAGGTACGTGTAGGTTTTTTTAATCTGTAGAATTGTAGATTCAGTCTATACTAATTACGCGGGCTTTAGCTTCAGTAACATTTTTTCAGGCTTGGGACCCTTCTGAGTGCAGATAGTAACGGTTCGAAGTCCCTTTTTTATATTTAAATAATAATATTGCTTAATATTGAGGTGATTTTCTTTTAAATAAAATACTTTAGGTCCTTATGGACATCATAAGCATGGTGACTTTTGACGCGTTTAACCCACTATAAACAAATACAACTTGAATTGACCCGTTATCATATAATAGCTGAAATTCCAAATCTATTTACAATTTTCTGTATTATTTTTTGTAATTGACATTGAAAATGTAGATAAAAATGATAGTTTTTTGATGATTCTACTTTACAGGTGTAGTAAATTGTTTCTAAGGTGCGGTTGTGACACATTATAAATAACTGTAACAACTTTATATTTACATTGGATAATTTTATAACATTTTATTTTATTCTTGATAGACCACGCGTCGTAAAGTCTCGGGGTCAAGGAGTATGTATTCTTTATACAATGATAATAACCCATTTATCATAAAACTTGAGATTGATATTTTGACCCGATTACTTATGAATGAATTGATATGCTTAATGAGATTATATCATTTCTAGGGCAATATTATCGATAAAAAACGACCATGTTGATGAACTTAACGATAAGTTGATCAACAGATTTTCCGGTGAAGAGAAAACGTATTATAGTTTCGATGAAGCAGTAGACGTCAGAAACGGCTTATATCCTATGGAATTCTTAAACTCGCTTAATGTGAGTGGTCTGCCGCCTCATGTTCTCTGGCTCAAAATTGGTTGTCCGATTATACGTATACGGAATCTCGATCCCTCGCATGGATTAAGTAATGGCACGATACTTATATGAAGAAAGTTTGAGACAAATCTGATTGATGCAGAAATAGCTGTTGGTCAGCATGCTGGAAAAAGGATTTTCTTGCCAAGAATACCTCTATGTCCGTCTGAATCTGACATGTTCTTGTTCCCTTTCAAGTTGAAAAGAAAACAGTTTCCGGTTCGGAAGCTTTGCGATGACAATCAACAAAGCCCAAGGACAAACAATTCCAAACGTTGGCGTTTATCTTCCGGAATCAGTGTTCTCGCATGGGCAACTTTACGTTGCCCTGTCAAGAGGAATTTCACGGCAGACTACAAAAGTATTGGTAACTCCAGCAAAACAATTTAATGTTGACGGCGTTTACACAGCAAATGTGGTGTATCGAGAGATCTTACATGATGAATAATATACGTGTTAATTCATCGCCATGTCTGAACTTTTTTTTTTCAAAACATGTAATTTAACAAATTTTAAACGCCGATAAGTTTTCAAATTAATCTCTATACATATTTCATTCCCAACTATCAGTCATTTGTATAATAATCGTTATAAAAAACATGTAAACGAACACCATCAACATCGTCGCGGAAAAGATGTATCAGTGTACCCGCCGCCTCATTGCGTGGGTACCCTACTATATATCAAAACATGTAATCGACAACATTTCAACGCCAATGCTAATTATTGACTTTTTCCTCTATTTTATACACAGTTTTCATGCTTATGTACTGTATTCGTTATAAAAATATGTAACCAATGGACTTTTAATCGCCAGAAATATGTAGTTCGCAGCCCACCCCATCACGCGGATTTTAACCTAGTCTACAGAGAGATGGTTATAACAATCAACTCATTAATCTACAGATAGATGGTTATAAAACTTTTGATAACGACATTCTTAAATTAATGTACAATAATCACCCATTATCAGTCATATACTAGGGGTGAACATGGTATGGTACCATGTATATTTTCTTCATACAATGTAACGTACCAACTATAATTGGTACACTGATTTAGCTACCAGTACCATACCAAGTTTACTTGGTACCAATTTATTTGGCTACCAACAATCGTGGTTGGTACAAATTGGTAATGGTATATACCAACATCACAAACTTTTAATGAAATTAAAAAAATTAATAACAAAATAACAATGATATTTTATCATTATCGACCAGTTAAACATATTAACAAGTTTTCCGAACACGAAAACAAAATAAGCAAAATGATATAATATGTTACGTGCTATATAAACATAACCTAGTACGATAAAATAACAAAAAATGTAGCTATCTTGTCATAATTGGAGTCTTGAACAAATAGGTTGATGGTTTGGTACATTATATTTAACTAATAATCATACAATGTATATATCTTGGTTGGTACGGTATACCATGGTATTTAAAAATTTTGTACCATTACCGTACCATGATTACACAATTGGTACGGTACTATCAACCAAACATGTTGGCTACCAACATATTGGCTACCAACTATTCTTAGTACGGTTGGTAGCATGTTGGTTGGTTTTGTTCGGTACAAATTTGACACCCCTACCATATACTCTATTCAACCATAAAGTACAAGAATTTAAAATATTAGATACACCGCTCTAACCGTAATTTACTACGATTTTATCAAATCAGTGTTATGTACGTAAAATCCAGATTAGAATATATATACTTAAAAGTAAACCCTTAAGTTATCAGATCAAAATTATAATTAGAATGGGTAGTGATTTTGGGATCACATAAATTACTTCATCTACCACATTGTACAACATTTAAAGCATATATACAAGTACTGTAAAGCAGTGATTGTGGTGTTTGAAGTAATTTATGTGGTCCCAAAATCACTACCAATTAGAATATATATACTCAAAAGTAAACTTACTTTTTTTAGTTCTTAGTTAATCTCATGCCTTATACGGATCCATAGACTAGTGAAGTACTAATAGAAAAAAAAATGATCTATCTTTTATAAGGTTTTGTAATTCTCAACTTAATTGTGAGAGATTGTATTGATCAATATTTGTAGTGTACATGATACAATGAAAAGAATAAATAACAACTTTACAAGATATGCACAATCTTTTATATTTATCTAAGATTTGTTTAAATCATTCCTATTACCCCCCCACCCCCCCCCCCCCCCCCCCCGCAAGCGAAGAGGGGGAAGACCAACTCGAAGCTTGGACCGATAATCTTCGAAGAGGGGACGCGGAAAGCTCTTGGTAAAAATGTCTGCAAGTTGCAAGTGTGTCGAAATATACCGAGTGTGAAGTTTTCCCGAGAGAACCAATTCGCGCACAAAGTGATAGTCAATGTCAATGTGTTTAGCACGTTTGTGAGAAATTGGGTTTTGACTTAAGAACAGGGCACTGCGATTGTCACATAAGACAGTAGGTCGACCCGAAGGTAGTACATGTAGCTCCCGTAGTAGATGTGTGACCCAAATAATTTCAGCTGCAGTATTTGCAAGTGCCCGGTATTCCGATTCACAACTAGACTGAGAGACGGTAGGTTGTTTCTTCGCACTCCATGACACAAGATTACCACCAAGAAATATTGAATAACCGTAGGTGGATCTTCGGGTTTCTATGCAACGTGCCCAGTCCGCGTCCGAATATCCAAGGACTATAGGGGCGGTGGAGTGAGAAAACGATAGCCCATACGAGATCGTTCCTTTAACATAACGCATTATTCTTTTAACCGCATTAAAATGATCATGTGTTAGAGCATGTAAAAACTGACTGACTTGATTCACCGCATACGACAAGTCTGGTCTAGTAATGGTAAGGTACTGAAGTGCTCCAACCAATGATCGATAAAGAGTAGGATCTTCGAAAAGAGTACCTTGACTTGTAAAATAAGTCGAGGTGGAGAGACGTGTGGAGGCGGGTTTTGCATCCAACAGTTTTGCTCGGGCAAGAACATCGTGAACATACTTGGACTGACTGAGAAAGAGGCCGGAATCATGATATGATACTTCAAGTCCAAGAAAATAATTTAGCTTTCCAAGATCCGTGATGAGAAACTCTTTCTTGAGCCGAGAGATAAAAAATTTGATAAGATTGGCATTGTTTCCTGTAAGGATAATGTCATCAACATAAACAAGTAAATATAATATATCTGCACCCTTTTTAAATATAAATAAAAAGGTGTCGGCACGACTACAAGAGAACCCGATGCCAATAAGAAACGAACTTAATCGTTGAAACCAAGCACGCGGTGCTTGTTTTAAACCATATACGGCCTTTTTGAGGCGACAAACATGATTTGGGAAACGTGAGTCCACAAAGCTCGGGGGTTGTTCCATGTAAACTGTATCAGATAGATCCCCATTTAAGAAGGCGTTTTTGACATCCAATTGATGGAGAGGCCATTTATTTAATACCGCGAGAGACAATATGATGCGAACTGTTGAGGCTTTAACCACGGGACTAAATGTAGCCGTATAATCAATGCACGGGACTTGAGTGAAGCCTTGAGCAACAAGTCGCGCTTTGAACTTGTCAATAGAACCATCTGCAAGAAACTTGGTTCGAAAGATCCATTTGGAGCCTACAATATTGGATTTAGATGGCCGAGGAACCAGCTCCCATGTGGAGTTTCTTTTTAGTGCCTTCATTTCTTCACACATAGCAGAGAACCACTTTGGATCTGTAGTGGCTGATTTGAATCCCTTGGGCTCTTTTGTTGTAAATAGCGCATGATGCAAGGCGGAATGTGATACATGGGACAAATCAGCACGATGTCGTGGTTTAAAAATTCCATCTTTTGACCGAGTCTGCATGGGGTGCGATGGAGGCTGTGGAGGTGCAGGAGCGGGCTGCGGTGGTGCTGGAACATGTTGCGGTGGAGCAGCCAGTGCAGCTACGGGTTCGGAAGCAGGGGGTGGTTCTTGCGGTACTGTTCCGGAGATAGTTTCTGGACACAAATTGCATGGTGGAACAGTAGTGGGAGCTAGTGGTTCAGCAGGTTGTGATGGTTCTGCCGAAGTAGCCGTGGTTGTATAGTCATCACAATAGGTGGACAATAATAAAGATGTTGCAGGCGAAGTCTTAGTCTTGTCTTTAAACGGAAAGTAAGCTTCATCGAATTGAGCATGTCTAGTGATATAAATGCGTTGAGTAGACATGTCTAAGCACCGATAACCCTTATATTGGGTACTATATCCAATAAAAACGCATGGAGTGCTTCTTGGGGCAAGCTTATGTGATGAATAATTCCGAAGATAGGGGTACACACAACAACCAAATACTCTGAAATTTCCATAATTTGGCGTGCTCGAAAAATAGTAGCTCGTATGGTGATTTATTTTCAAGAAGCTTTGTAGGCAAGCAATTTATAATAAAAGCAGCGGAGCTAAATGCATATGTCCAATAAGAAGTAGGAATGTGAGCATTGAACATAATCGCTAGCCCGGTCTCGGTAATATGTCGATGCTTGCGTTCAGCACGTCCATTTTGTTGAGGAGTGTATGGACATGAGAACCTGTGATGTGTTCCGTTTTGAGACAATAAAGTATTAACATGCACATTTTTAAATTCGGTTCCCCCATCTGACTGAAAAACTTTAATCTTGCAGGTGAATTGCGTTTGTACTAAGGCAATAAAGTTTGCAAAAATGCGTGGAAACTCGGCTTTGGTTTTAATGGATAAAACCATGTGAACCTGGAATAATCATCAATAAATATGGCATAATATCGATAACCGTCTGAAGATGTGACGGTAGCGAGACCCCACAAATCACAATGTATTAAATCTAAGACATGTGAAGAGCGTTTATTGTTATTATCAAAGGGTAAACGCTTGCTTTTTGAAAGTTGACAAGATGCACAAAGTTGTGGGTTAGGTAAAACAGAAGTAATAGATAAACAACCCATTTTATTTAAAACCGAAATAATGTCATTAGAAACATGACCTAATCTATTATGCCATAAATCAAAAGATGCCCTAATACGTTTAGATGATAAATTCGCCAAAAAGGCATGTTGTCCATGCTCGAGGACATAAAGTCCATGGCTACGTCTTCCTTGAGCTAGAGTTTCCTTTGAATGTCGATTCTGAATAGAAAATAAAGGGTCAGAAAACAAAACATCAACCGGGTTATCTTGTGTAAGTTTGCTAACCGATAGGAGACTTTTCGTAAGTTTAGGGACAACAAGGACATCAATTAATGAAATATTTGGAGATAAAGTAGTATGCCCAATATGAGAGATAGGTTCACCATTACCGTTACCAAAAACAACCGATTCATTACCCGAATAAGCCGAAGTGGAATCAAGGTTGGCGGCAGATGGAGTCATGTGAGCCGAGGCTCCCGTGTCAACAAACCAGTCGGGAGTGGAAGTGTTGCAATGAGCATGAAACGCCTCTGCGAGATTAGCATCAACAGTGTTCTGATTACGGGCCGAAGTGAGAAAGTCCGGACATTGATTAGCATAATGACCCTCTTTGCGACATAACTGACAGTGAGGGGGGCGCCTGTTATTGTTATAGCGACCACGGCCACGGCCACGACCTCGGGAGTAATTCGACCGACCACGGCCTCGTGAGTAATCAGAAGATCGAGTGGTCTCCGAATTAAAGGCGACCGGGTTTTCAGTGGATTCGGAGATTGAGTGTAGAAACATCTCATGCTGCTTGAGAGACAATGTCACGGAACTTGGGTCTCGGTTGAATTAAACGTTGTGTGGTGGAAAAGGTTTCGAACGAAGAACCAAGACCGCATAAAAACCAGTGTAGTTTATCATCATCGGGTAACGGATGACCGACGGCTTGTAATTGATCACAAATAGTTTTGAATTTGCGAAAGTATTCAGCGACGGTGGTAGAGCCCTTTTTTAAATGCCGAAGGGAGTCTCTAAGTGTGTGAGTTCGTTCAAGAGAATCATGTTGATACGATTCGGCTAAAGCGGTCCACACCGCATGAGCGGTATCATGACCGATAGTCTCGGCCATAGCTTCCTCCGAGAGGGAGGCTTGAAGAAGGATCATAGCTCTCTGGTCAGCAGCTATCCACGCAGCATAATCAGGATTTGGTGATGTGATTTCGCCGAATGTGGTGGTCTCGGGTGGGCGAGGAATAGAACCCAACACATAACCGGTGAGTTTTTGATATGCTAACAGGGGAAGCATTTGTTTGTTCCACAAAAGATAGTTTGTGGAGGTGAGTTTGATGGATAGCATGTGAAGAACGGTGGAGAGGGGAAAGGGTGCATCGCGAGATTCATTATCGCCGGCCATGGAGAAAAAACCGAAGATCGATTGGACGTAAAATCGAAAGCTGCGGATGAAGGCTGCGGACGAAAAAAGAAGAGAGGCTAGGGTTTAGGCTGCGGACCATGTAAGTTTACGGGGTTTCATCTTAAAACCAATTGGTTGTAAGAGGAGTAGCCCAGGACCTTTATAAGCACATTACAGGTTTGTTCTTTGTCTAATGTGGGACATTACTCAACACGCCCCTCACATGTGGCGTCCTTTTTTTTGCGCCTAACACGTGGATATTTATGGGTTACGTGGCGTCCGTGTGGCCGTTTGACCAACCACAGGTGAGCCGTGGCTCTGATACCATATAACGTTTTGTAATTCTCAACTTAATTATGAGAGATTGCATTGATCAATATATATAGTGTACATGATACAATAAAAAGAATAAATAACAACTTTACAAGATATGCACTATCTTTTATATTTATCTAAGATTTGTTTAAATCATTCCTATTATCTTTAAACTTTTCTAATTGATCTCGTTAGTGCATGCTTCGGAGTCCATGATGAGATGAAGGATAAGTTATGTGAAGAAGGGGAGAGGGGGAAAGAGAAGAAGAAGAGAGAGATATTATTTTTTCTTTTTCTTTTTATTAATACTTTTTATAAACAATATTTATTAATTTTTTCTTTTTTATTTTACTTTTTGATGGTTTATATTTAAAAATTTATTTAAGTATATTTAAATGATGTGGAGATGTTGACATAAACAAGTATATATTTTTCGGACAATAACCGCTTCTACCGCTCCTTGGTGACGATCGCAAAGTCCGAAATCGCAGCATAAGTGTAAGCATTTCCCCCTCTTTTTTCTCTATCTTTTTTCTGCGATTATGGATTTATAATCAATTCATTCGTGAAATTAACGCCATTTCTTAATTCATTCGATTTCTGACTATATCAGATTTAACATATTTGCTTTTACATCTTCCAATTTCATGCTCTATGCCGAATTTTGCGATCACGAGCTCTGTTAATTTCCAGGGCACCAATTGGATCATAGTTTGATTGAATCAATTCCATAATACCTTAGCTGCCGCAGGTCATCACTGTGATTATCTTCAACAATCATAAAAATTTAGGTATTTTTGCTATTAATTGAATTTAACCAATTCTCACGATTTGAAACCAAATATATGGTTTTTTTTAGGTTTGGTTGTTTTATGTTTGTATGTGAATGTTTGATTTTATTGCAGTATGGGGAGGGTGAAGCTTAAAATTAAGAGATTGGAGAATATTAGCAATCGACAAGTGACATTTTCTAAACGAAGAAATGGAATCTTAAAGAAAGCCAAGGAATTATCAGTGTTATGCGATATTGATATTATACTTCTTATGTTTTCTCCAACCGGAAAGCCTACATTATTCACCGGACAACGAAGGTTATTATCTCATATTCATATTAATCCATTTTAGAAATTAATGCTGATTATATAAACATATTGGATTATTTGTGCTGGTAAATACACAAATGTACATAATATTTGTTAATATATATTTTCTATTTTCTATTTGCAGCAACATTGATGAGGTTATTGCAAAGTTTGCTAGATTAACACCACAAGAAAGAGCAAAAAGGAAATTAGAGAGCCTTGAAGTAAGATTACATTGTGTTATCAAACTACATGTTTTATTTTACTTTATTTTATAATATTATTTATTAATTGTTTGAGCTTATAGGCTTTGAAGAAAACATTCAAAAAGCTGGATCATGATGTAAATATACAAGATTTTGCTGGTGCAAGGTTATTGGTTATTCTTATCTTTTTATACCCTTTTTTTTTCCGTTTTGATACAACAACTAATTTTAGTCTCTTTTGGTCGTGTTTTGTTTGCAGCGGTCAATCAGCTGAGGTTACAAGACACTCATTCCCAATTACATTAATTCTACAAATATTACATCACAACTTTTGTAAACATAATATATTTTAATAGTTAATAATTAATATTTTCAGGATTTAAGCAACCATGCAATGATGTTGCGATCTCAACTAACTGAGTTACATAAGCGATTAAGGTACTTTTTTTGTGTATTCTGTAGTAAAAAATATGGTTTTTGTTTTCTTACAATTTTTTTCTGCATCTTTTTGATTAGTTATTGGAGTAATCCAGACAAGATTGAGAACATTGAACATCTTAAGCAAATGGAAGATTCATTAAGGGAATCACTTGACCGTATTCGTATACACAAGGTATCATATACATTCTGCATGAACAAATTTGACATCTTTTAAAATATTATTTTTAAAATTTTTTTATATATTTCACCATCTAATTGTTGTAATATTGACTTTTGGCAGGACAATTTTGGACAACAAAAGCTTATTCCCCTAGATTGCACGGGCCAGGTATTATAAATTTGTGAAAAAAAAAAATTAGTATTTCATTTATGATTACAAAAGTTATATTATTTTAATTATAATCTAGTTTATTGAATAAATTTGAATACGAGGTTCGGCGTATTGAAAATACACTTGGCTGAACTTTGACCCGTTTGACTTCTCCACCCCATTTGCTCTGTTCCCATTACTCTTTATTTTACAATTTTGACCCGTTAGAGATAAAAACATAACCCCAAATGGCTGAATCGACCCGTTCATATTCAAACGGGTCAATATTTCCACCAATAGTATAGTTTGAGTACATTTGATTTACATAAATGTTGAATTACAGTTCCAAAACGGGTTACATTTACCAGTGATGATGGCCAATACCCAAGAAGATCAAACATTATCATGGTTTCCAAATAACGAAAATCAAAATTTAATTTTACCCGATAAACAAGGTTACATCCCTCACAGGTTAGTAAACTCCTAACTTCAATTTATAATTTTTAAAATAATTTTCTAGAGATAAGAAGCATCTCCCATCTTGTACAAAAGTATAGATGAAATATTAGAGAAATTTTTAGAGTAAATTACAGAAATTGTCCATGTGGTCTTTCAAATTCTATGATTTTGTCCTTATACTTTTAATTTTGTTTTTTTTTGTCCATGTACTTTTAGTTTCGTGATTTTTGTCCATATAGTCTGCAAATTTCGTTTTTTAGTCAATTTTGACATAAAATGACCAAAATACTGATAGGAAATGGAAAAGTTTTATCTAGAGGGGCTAAATAGTATTGGTCAATAAAATGGAGGATGTGATAAATTCTTAAGAGCTGCTTTACATGACCGGAAAATACAATAAAATAAAAAGTTTCAGAAAAATTTAAAGTAAGGGTATTTTATACATTTTAGGTCAAATTTTGGGGACAAAAATCACGAAATTAAAAAGTATAGGGACAAAAAAACGATATTAAAAGTACAGGGACAAAAAAACGAAATTAAAAGTACAGGGACAAAATCGTAAAATTCGAAAGACCACAGGGATAATTTCAGTAATTTACTCAAAATTTTATGTAACTAAAAAAACCTGAAGTGGAAAATTTTAAAAGTTGAGTACCTTTATATGCTATCACCCTTAATTTTGTTAAGTCAATCAATATAAAAGTTAAAGTAAATAAATAATAATTCTTTTTTTTTTAATTACTTTCAGAGATGGCGAGTGTTCAATTCCAAATTATTCAAGTTTATTTGGTGCTAACAAACAACTAGAAATAGATGCAAACCAAACAAGACAAGATGGTGGTTTGGTTGAATTATGTAATTCATCAAATCTAAGACCACAATTTGACCAATTTCAATTTAATCCATACAATAATCTTAATTTTGCACAACCAAAAGAACTGAAGACCGATACATCATCAACAACTTTGCAAGGATTTTTGGATTACTCAATGAATTGCAACTTTGAATTGGTTAGGCCCGTTTATAATGACAATATGTGTCATGCTTGGAACCCTCAACCCGGCCCGTTTCCTCTTCCCGTTATGGATGCAAATTCATACTCTCAACCACAAGTAAGGCTTTCAAACTTTCGACCCGTGGGTCGTAAACGGGTCAACCCGTAATATAACATTTTTTTCTTCTTTTTACAAAATTTGGTTTTAATGGAAATGGATGCGTACTTCGGTTGCTTATCAAGTTGTTTTAATAGTTGGATGACCTTAATGAAAAAATGTTGAATAGTTTGGCAGCCTCCATATACCACCTAAATAATTTATAAAAATATCATTTTATATAATTTATGTAATAAAAGTTTGATTTTTTTGTGACATGAAGTTTTAATACTATGAGGTTATGATTTTTTGCAGCAAACAGATCATGTAATGACGAATATCCAAAGCTAAAGGATCATGCTGATGTCACAAGTATATACTTCCTCCGATTTAAAATAAGTGATACACTTTCCATATTTGGATGTATCAAAATAAGTGATACACTTTAAAATTTTACCTTATTTGGTAAAAAGTAGTGGGTCCTACACCCACTAACTACCTACTTTAGGAAAGTGAAATGACTCACATACCCTTACTTTTACTTTTAAACATCATTAACCTTACTTTATTAAAAAAATATGGGACCCATTGCACACTAACCATCAAATTAATCTAATTTAACCCTCATTACCATATTTTGCCTCAAAACCCGTGAAATCAACAATGTATCACTTATTTTAAATCGGAGGAAGTACAACTTTGTTCGGTCAACTTTGTTTAAGTCATAGGTCAGTCAATCAATGTTTTTTTTTTTCTTAAATTGTATAGTATGAATTATAAAGTAATAATGCATCTTATAGTTATCAAGATCCTTATTTTGTGCTTAGTAACAATGAGTTCAAATAAATCATAAATTACCATCTCATATTCCCCTGTACATTAATAACAATACTTTTAGATCATGGTTTACAAAATAAGATTAATCTTTATTATTATTATTATTATTATTATTATTATTATTATTATTATTATTATTATTATTATTATTATTATTATTATTATAAGATTTTTAGTTTCCTGAGAAAGTTTGAACAATGGTGTTATGCCATGGGTCTGAAAGGTGCTGCAATAAGTTGTCAAATGGGCCTTTTCCGGTTACATTGTGCTGAACTATGAACCCTAAAAATGCCAACATAGCCAACCTCCCTGAGATTTAAAAAGAAATTATTAGTTATTTAAAATTACAGAAAATAATTTCCACTCATTTACGGGTTTATATGTAACGGGTCAAAACTGGTGACTTGAAAATTAAAAAAGCTTAAACGGAAAGGGGTCAAACTGGTCAAAAGTCGCCCAAAGGTTGGTTTTATTATCAGTTTTTTCTTTTATGTTCGTTGAAATAATATAGTAACAATTTTAATCATATATGACATGAGGTAATTTCTAATTAAGAGCTATAATTTTTGGACAAAAAGTGTTTCAGGCCAACTCAACCCGATCAACTTAAGTAAAGTTATCATCAATGAGTTATAGAAATGGGTCGATTTGGGATATGGTAGCTCTCAATATACACCCAATACTCAGATTTTGTAAACATATAAACTTTGTTCTTACAAACAATAACGATGAGATGTTTACAAATGCATTAGCGATTATGTTTAGCCAAGCCTTAAATTCTCCCGTTATGAACAACTAAGTTTACTATGCAACAAAACTTTATTCAAAATATAGCTTCTCTTTGTTCACGCTTCTATAACAATAATCAAAACAGATTTCCTAAATATGTAAAAATAGCTATTGATCAAAATCAAATCTACTAAAATCAGCTCAATTAAACTCAGTGTTATATATTTATTTAAATCATTTCTATATGACTAACACTTCAAGCTGATCAATCATAAAACAATTTATATTACTACAAATTATTATATCCAAAAAATACATGCAGACCTTTTTTGAAGCTCACGATTGGTAAGCTGCTTTTCTATAGGCAGTCATGCACAAGTTAGAAAAAAACTAATAACCAGAAGTTTGCTTCCTGTACTCTTCAATTCCAAAAGCCAGCTTTATTGACCCATTCCCATTTCAAAAAGAAAAAATTATCCGACCCGTATAAGATAAAACATAACTCAAACCAACACAACAGAAAACTTAGCACCTTCATCCCAGCACAAAAAGGTAAATCAGTTGTTTCATCATTTTGGAAATATATAATGTAATTAAAAAGAAAACATATAAAGGAGAGTAGCAAACCAATCGTAATGGTCAAGAGTGGATAAAAGAATTCTATGTTTGACCTAAATCACCTGAAACACATAATCAATAATTAGACATAATATATGTTAATTAGAGGTTGTAAAATGGGTAAAATTTACCTCATCAAATCAAATAGAAAAGACAATGTAACTCACCTATAATTCCAAATTTATAAGAAGCATTTGGGTCGGTAATAAGGGGTGTTTGTAACTGTTGGTATGTGTTGCTTGAAGCATGTTTATAATGACTTCTTCAAGCAAAGCAAACCCTTCCCATCTTCAAGCAAAGCAAATCATTTCCATTGCAATCATAACCGTCGTCAGTTAGTAGATTGAATTAATAGAGCTTCAATTCAATATGATACCATGCTCAAAAGGAAATAATCAGACAACCTATGAGGTCGGTATGCAAATATTATGCAAGATTCGTTCAGACATTTTATCGAACACTTTGAACGCATGATCAAAAGGCTAAAAAAATTGAAAATCTCATAATTACAAACAATCGATCCATTCTAAGCCATAACATAACAATTGTTCAATAATCAAAATCGATATAGCGAATGATAGAAAACGGGGACATTCCTCATCCTTATCTGGTTTTTTCAATAAACCTAAGTAAATATTACCTGGATTTTTCAAAGTCGGCATGGTTGAAGGACGCAAGGTTGGAGGAATCTGTAACTATTCAAGGTACCGAGGGTGTTTTGCAAACGCAGTGAAGTTTGAAGGAACCAAGGTCATGGAATCGAGGAATCTAGGGTGGCTTTCATGGAACCGAAGGGTTTTTTTTTAATCGAGGAGCTTTCAGGTAATCGAGGAGTTTGGAAACTGATTCGGGTTTTTTGAAGCAGATCTTTAGCGATTTAATAGAGTTTTGTTTAGGATTAATCCCGCGGCTGTAGGCTAGATCAGCTGGTGAGGATGTTGTTATGAAACTTGAAGGTTGCGTGTTCGAGACCCGGCTGAGGCTGGTGAGGATGTTGTTATGAAACTTGAAGGTTGCGTGTTCGAGACCTGGCTGAGGCATTCTTTTTTAGCAAAAATAATTAAATTCCATAAATAGTAAGTATTTTGCTGAATTTTCAGCCATCCATATAAGAAAAGACCTAAATGCTTTATAGATAGTAGAGATTGATGCGACAAAAGAATGAATTTAACTTCGATGTTATAGCTATGGTTGTTGACTTGTTGCTAACTATAGTCTAACACAAATAGCTAAGAAAAGTAAATTAGCCTGTAATTCATATGCTTTGATATTTAGAGCACCGTGTATAATAGCTCAAGTTAAAAAGTTATCTTAATGACACAACCCCATTTCCCTTCTTTAATTTACACACCAAAATATATATTTACTCATCACTCAAGTCATTAATTACATCAGTTTTAGGAACAATTAAAATACATCACCACTCAATATATATCCACATTCGAAATAACCTCGCACTATACAAATGGTGTGGAGAATGGTGAAGGGGGCATCGATGTGGTGATATCTTACGCTCTTAGTTAGGTTTCAGGAATCACATCATATATCATACTTCCTTCGATTCAAAATAAGTGACACACTTTCCTTTTTGGGTGATTTAAAATAAGTGACACATTTTGAAAAATTATCTTATTTGGCAAAAAGTAATGGGACCCACACCCACTAACTATCTACTTTAACAAAGTGAAATGACTCTTTTACCCTTACTTTTTACTTTTAAACACCATTAACCCCACTTTATTCAAAAAGTGTGAGACCCATTCCCCACTAATCATCCAATTAATCTAATTTAATCATCATTATAATCTTTTGCCTCAAAAACCGTGAAACTTAAAGTGTGTCACTTATTTTGAATTGGATGAAGTATATGATTTATAGAATTATTCTTAACATTGCATATCTTTACTATATAGAATGTATTTTGAGACCTTAAATTGACAAAACATAATTTTCTCTATTATTTATTTATTTTTGTGTATTTTCTTAAGTGCACTACACTTTTAACATCAAACGCAAGTCCAGTTACGTTGCAAAACGCAATTTCATGAGCAACCATCCTGCTTCCTATTCTACCAACGAGACCAAACAAATTCTACTGAAACAACTCGTACACCCTAAATTGATGCAAAGTGTTCTCCATTTCCGAGCATGACCATCAGTAGTATAGTTAGCAGCATTGCAAGTGAAAGCATACCTCAATTTAAAAGCGACACACAACAGATTGGTCAAATTTCGCCGATTAAAACACACTGATACACTAAAATGTGAACAAAAATTGACGTACATTGAGAAAGGATTACAAAATTACCAAGAAAAAGAGTACCTTCTACGAAGAACGATAATCCTCGGGGGGAGTAAATTTCGATTGTGTGAGCAGATAAGCTGTGCCCTAATTTTGCAGCAAAAGCCCCCTTTGGCCCAACTTTGAATTTTAGCTTTCTGTTGCCGAGGTCCTATTGTTATTTGAAAATTAAAGTTTTATTGTTACTAAAATTTTATTTTAGAAAGAAGATTCGAGAATGGAATCGAAATAATAGTTGCAGTTCCGGTCCACTCAATTACTTTTTATTTAGAATCGATTAAATCCGAAAGTAATTACCATAAACTACATATTGAGTTAGACTCATAGTTGTCAAATCCGGGTATTAGAACGGCCAAAAATCGAGAAAGACAAAAAAAGGAAACTGAAAACCGAAAAACATGTCTAACTTGTTCCAGCTCGATTCCGATTTGGTGTCGATTTTCTGGTGAAAATATACTTAAAACCGTTAATTAATTTAGTAAAAGTAATTTAAATATATGAAAAGATTAATTATACTTTCTTCTTATATTACTTTTTCCTATTTATATTTCTACTTATTCTTAAATTTGACATCTATAGTCCACTAATTCACTTTACACATATTATTTTTTTATTTTAACACTTATTATCATCGATTAGATAAACATATAACTAAATACAAATAGTGCACATTAATAGTATATCTCATATTAAATTGCGGTAAATATAACATGCAGAGCCTCCAAATATGTACTTATTTTTCAAGTTTCAACAATGATTAATAGTATTTAGTTCTACTATTTGTCATATTCATAGTCATACTCATTAGATGAAAATATATGTTACAAATCAAAAAATAATATTAAAAAAAATTAATAAATTATACATACCATCTTATTAAAAAACTTATGCATAAATCAATATAATATGCTTCGTTCCGACGATCTAGATGTAGTACACGGAGAATTAAAAATAAATATAATAGCATTCTTTTCAAACAAGCCATTGTTGTCTGAAATTAAGTAATCTTGATTTGGACAAACTCCACAATTGTAATGCTCTATTAATTTGTTCATTATCTTGTTGGAAATGAATGTGAGTAGCTTTTATGGTCTTTCGAATATAAATATATAAATGATTTTGCTTTGACATTTTTGTATGAAACCATAGTGTAACAATGGCTGAAATTAAATTATCATAAGTTCAGGACACTTATATCGTCACCAAAAAGAAGTAAACTAACATTTTTAGGGTATTTTTGGTTGAAACCATTTATTATCTTCCTAAATTAGAGTAAGGCTAAACCCTAAACCCTTAATTTTCAGCCAACAAATTTACTATTTCAAGATAAATTTGTGTTTATAAAAAATATGTATCATGCAGGACTTGAATTTGTGATTTTTTGTATTATTAACACAATTCATTACTTAATTATAATTATCTTTGTTAATTACTTAAACATTGTAAAGTTAAAATAACCACAAACCACCACCCACCATCATTGTGTCACCACTATCTACCAATTGATCGACGTAAAATATAGTTACATGATATTCGTTTCCGCATTGCGCGGGTACCATTCGAGTTTTGACAAATGCACAAGGATTGTCACATGTTGATGTTTTAACATTGGTTTAATTGCTTATGTTTCCAAAAATCTATCGTTTTACAAATTTGCAAAGATAGGAATATGAAACTTTGATTTTCATTTTAATAATATTATCAGTGGCATATCTAGGAAGAATACTGAGCGGTGTCAGCAGTTGCACATTATTATCTAAGGGAAGTTACCTACACTAATAAAAAAAATCAAAGATTCCAACATTATTTACCCATTATTTGAAAATCTTCAGGGTTATAGGGCCTGGGTATTATTATGGTTTAACATAATATAAATGCGGCTATGAAAATAATAAATGAGTATGGCGTTGATTATGACTTCATGAAATTGATTTGTTAAAGGCACATTCTAATTTTTCAAAGATAAATTCAAATAGTTTGACATTTATACCCTTGTAATTATTTTTACTCTTTTTCTAATTAAACCCTAATCCCCTATTATTATTACGTCATCTTTAATCTTTATCTCTTCTACCCAAACTTCATGCTCAATTCAGAGTCATCTTACAGTTAATAATACAATTAAATTAAGATTTATTTGACTTATATGAAGGCCATTCTTGGATTATTTGATAGTTTCAAATAATTATGCTGCAAAACTAGAGTTCGATTTATTACGTCATCTTTATGAATTCTTGAAAACCAACATTGGATGAATACGATCACAAGTAATCACCCTATTAATCTAACCTTTGTATTGAAATTGAATGACTTAAAAATCGGAGAGAAATTGTGGAAGTAACAAAACATAATATAAAAGGGAAATGAAAACAGGTTTTCTTCCTGAATCATTCAAATGGGATTATTGCTTTGCCCTTATTAATTCATGGCTCGCACAATTAGTTGATTGTCATATGTCCAGATGAGAGTTATGCATTTTCAAGTGTTAAGATCTTAGTTATGCATTTTCAAGTGTTAAGATCTTAGTTATGCATTTTCAAGTGTTAAGATCTTCGTAATAGACACTAGTAGTAATATAACTGTTAAATGTCGCCGTATATAGTAGAGAAGCAGATTGTGGGCTTAGGGTTACAAGAAGTCAAGAAATAGGGGGGATAATATAAGGGTATAAATGTCTAATAATTATAGTTTGCCTTATATAAGATAAAATATGCTTTGAACAAATTATCACCCTTTATAAAACGATCTGTGAATAAGTCCAAACATGTACTTCCTCCGATTCAAAATAAACGCTACACTTCTACTTTCATGGTTTTTGAAGCAAAATAGTGTAATAATGGTTAAATTAGATTAATTGAATGGATTACTGGATAATGGATCACACACCTTTTGAATAAAGTGAGGTTAATGATGTTTAAAAGTAAAAGGTAAGGGTAAATGAGTCATTTCACTTTGTTAAAGTAGATAGTTAATGGGTGTGGATCCTACTATTTTTTACCATTTTATAGAAAATATAACATTTATTTTAAATCATCAATTTATAAAAAGTGTAGCACTTATTTTGAATTATCAATTTATAAAAATGGTCATACTAAATTCACTTCAAAAAGTAAATTCAGAGTTATGATGATGAGGTGATCTGCACGAGGTTTGATAGGATGGGACTTAAAGACATGGGAAGTCAAAGATAATTGATTTCTTATTAATGACTTAATTAATTAGCATATGGATGTTTGGAACTGCACGAGGCTTGGGACGTGAATATGGGCTGCCATATTTAATTTAATTTGTATTATTTTCTTTTAATATTTTACAAAGCTAGGTGTTCCTTTTATCTTTTAATTTTCTCTGTATTGTTTTCTTTTAATTTTTTTTTAATTTGTATTGGTTGTTTCAAAAAGATTTCACTCTAAAAACCTTATATCAGAAAGTCTTGGAAATTTTATCTCGTTCAAAATAATAATAATTATTTTTAATTTTTGAAATTATCTTTATTTTTGAAATTATCTTTAATATTCAGTTAGAAACTTGGGTTTTTCAGATTCTAAAACATATACTTCATCCGTATCAAAATAAGTGACACAAATTGGCTTACACGTTTTTTGAGGTAAAAGATTAAAGTAGAGGTTAAAATAGATTAAAGTACATAGTTAGTGGAGAATGAGTCTCACTTTTCTTGAATAAAGTGATATTAATGAGTTTTAAAAGTAAAAGTAAGGGTATAAGAGTAATTTCACTTTATTAAAGTGGATAATTAGTGGGTATGTGTCCCACTATTTTTACCAAATAAGGAAAGTTTTCAAATTGTGTCACTTACTTTGATACACCTTAAAATGGAAAGTGTGTCACTTATTTTGATACGTAGGAAGTAATAAAACTTCAATCGTATAAAAAATGATACCAAATATTAATTTTAATAAAATAATGAGATTAAAAGAAAATTAAATATAGGTAGTGATTTTTATTCCAGATATTTTAATGTATCTATCACAATAATTGCATCATTTAGTTGTACAGTATGCAGAATTAGTTGTACAATGTGGTAAAAACATCAAAAATTTTGGTAAAAAACTAATTCCCTTTTATTATTAGGAAAGGTGAAAAAAGAGATTATTACAATTATCATCTCAATTATTATTAATAATCTATCATTTATACACTTTTTCAATTATTATAATCATCATTACATTTTTATATATAAGTGAATTTAGAGGGGCCTTATAAAAAATGTAGCACTTATTTTGAATCGATAAGTTCCAATTTAGAATCCCAAAAACACACACAGTCCACACACTACTACACTCGCGGTTTCTCTTCCTTCAATGGCGGACTCGCAGCAATTTGAATCTATCACCGCCACTAATAACAACCTCCCTGCGGCAATTATCCATCGCCTCCCTAATTTCAGTCTCTCCGTAATCTCTTGGGTTAAAGACATCATCAACCCGATCGAACTTTCGGATCCCTTATACCCGACCCATGGTCCATCTGCTCGGGCCCTAATCGTCCTCGGTACTAGCCCGCTCAAATCCGAACACTTAGACCAGTACCCTACTATCGAATGCGTTTTCGGAACATCCGCCGGAATTGACCATATTGATTTAGCAGAGTGCCGCCGCCGGAATATTCGTGTCACTAGCGCCGGTGATGCCTTCTCTGAGGACGGAGCTGATTATGCTATAGGTCTGTTGTTAGACGTTCTCCGACGTTTTTCTGCTTCCGATAGGTATGTTCGGGCCGGGTTGTGGCCCGTCAAAGGCGATTATCCTCTTGGAAACAAGGTAGTAAATATTTTAAAGTGATGACTTTATCTTATAAAAGCTCGAGTTACATCGGTAACAAATTTGGGATCATCATTGGTGAATCGGGTTCACATAAGATTTATTTTTTCATACAAAACACATCTGATTAAATTATCCTACAGTGATGAACAAACTCACAATAAAATCTTAAAATTGATTTTATTAGTATATCTATCTTTATCACAGTATACGCAACCTCCATCGGTTGTCTAAGCGAGAACGCAAATTTGATGTGTTGGGGGTGCACGCTCGCCGGAGTGGTCGCGGTTGTAGGCCAACCATCCATTATGAATAGCCTATAAAGTCTTTAATACCATTAAAAACACACCGTTGTTATTTGTAACTTATATAATGTTTGGCGTGGTCTAAATTCTAATGTGTTATAACTAGAAAGATATGATGCTGAACTTTTTATTATTTTGGTGATAAATTAGTTATTTTTGCCTAAACTGGCTAGTAGTAATTATTTCAATATGGATGTTAACATGTCGCTTTTATAGGAAGTAGTATATTTTCCTAAACTCATTAGTATTTATTTAAATGATTAACCAACTTTCATTGTTTAGTTAGGGGGTAAACGAGTGGGGATAGTTGGGCTTGGAAATATGGGGACCTTGGTTGCTAAACGACTCGAGCCATTCGGGTGCACCATTTCTTACAGCTCAAGAAACAAAAAGTCCCAACTTCCCTATGAATTCTACTCCAATGTTGTTGATCTCGCAACCAACAGCGATGCACTAATTGTTTGCTGCTCATTGACCGACAAAACACGCCACATCATAAACCGTGATGTCTTGACGGCTCTTGGGAACAGGGGTATTATCGTCAATATTGGACGTGGGGCCCTCGTGGACGAAAAGGAATTAGTGAAGTCCTTAGTTGAAGGTAAGCTTGGAGGAGCAGGTCTTGATGTGTTTGAGAATGAACCCGAGGTACCAAAAGAGCTATTTACATTAGACAACGTTGTTCTGTCTCCACATAAAGCTATTTTAACACCAGAATCACTTGCGGCGTTGAGAAACATAGTTACGGGAAACTTAAAAGCTTTTTTCTCAAATAACCCGTTGTTGTCTGAACTTCATCTTTCTGATTATTGTTGATTCCGATCAATTTCAAGCTTGTAATACTGTATTAGTTTGCTCATATTCTTGTTGTCTATAGCACTCCACACAAAGAGCTTTAGATATGCTTAAAGATAGATCATAAACACAATTTGCGGCAAACAGATGTTAAAAATAATGTTCTTTTTCGTCGTCTTCTTTTAAATAATATAAACAGATGTACAAAAAATATGTAAGTAACGATTATTTTATGAAGAGATCAGTAGATATCTTACTACTACATAAAGTATTTAGGTCTACCCCATTAGGCAAGTTTAAGGAGCTCCTTAAACTTAATTTTAAGGACATTTCCACTTTTGTTAATTAGTTCTTTACCTTAAAAAAAATAATTGCGGCTAATAAGATTCAAACCCAAGACCTCTCCTAACTTATCACTATGTGTTAACCACTTGATATACATTACGCTTTGGTAACACCACCCACACTTAATAACAAAAGTCTGTTATTCGAACCATTTTACCCAATAACATTAAATATATGACGCTGTAAATCATCAACTCTTATCAAAATCCACATTTCCGTTTAATTATTTATTTCTAGCAACAATTGACTATTAATTACACAAATTAATAGCGGCTGTAAATCATCGCATATGGGATGACAACCTTATTTCCGTTTAATTTTTTATTTCAAACAACTTTTGACCACTTCAACTACTTGATTATTTTGATTTATTCCAAATACTAATATTAATAAGCTTTAACGTCACCAGAACTCAACCATCATTTCTCTATTTAAAAGGACCATATTTACTTTCACAAAAAAAGCCAATTTCGGATGTGATCCTACCATCACTAATGTAAGCACCTACCATTATTACGCACCACCACTCATCACCATCACTATTGTCACCACCACCGGTACTGTCATCACTTCGAAATATAGTTACGGGTACCCGCCGCCGCATTGCGCGGGTACCCTGCTAGTATACTATAACAAGAATTAAACTGTTTCTTAGATACACTAAATTGTTTAAAATATTTTAAGCAACCCCCAAACTATCTAAGTAAGTCATATAGATTTATATAAACTTAAAAAAACATTTTTGAAAATGCTAGCAATAACAATGATATATAATTATATACAAAAGCTAGGTAATAAGCATGTTTTTCATCTTCTATCATTATATTTGTACACTATATAAAATTGTGATCATGTTTTTTGTTGTAACCCATTGTGGTTGACAGTGGCACCATCATCATTTTGATCCTTTACAAGATCATGATGTTAGTTTATAGGATTCCATCTTAAAACAATTGGTTGTAAGAGAAGTAACACATGACCCTTATAAGCACATTACCGGTCCATCTCTTGTCCAATGTAGGACATCTCAACAATATAAGATAGTTGAATTGGTTGTCTTCTTCATTGATCAAATGGGGTATAAATACCCATATAAATTACAGTTACAATTCAATAATAAGGAAATAAATTAAATGACATAAATGTTAAATATGAAACTGAAGATTTGTATGCTTAAGTCTTGGTTAATACATGAGACCAAGGGATTGAACTCATTGGTGGGAAACAACACGAGCATTCTTCTACACATGCCTTTGGTAATGCTACTTCCCAATTGGATGATGCTGAGGTGGACAAGGGTCCCACAGCATCCTTAAGTGGGCCCCAACATTCAACCCTATTGAATTCTTCAATGTTTGAGTGAAAGTAAACCCAAACAGAGGCTTCTCGCAACTCTGGGTAGTTGTTTAGCAAATTCCCATCTCCATGAGCGAAAGCCTTTAATACCTGAAAATTGGGAGTGCATGTTAATTTCCTTTAAAAGTTGTACTCTATGCAATGATGATTGTAACAATATTATAATTACCAGAGGGAGTTCCTTGGTGAAAATGAAGAACCTTAGGCGAGCACACAAGTGAAGAAGAAAATGGCCACCATTTATATGACAATGAACATGAAGACACATATCTCCTTTTACTTTCCTCCATTCTGCTACCACTTCATCTCTATATAATTTATTATACTAACCCTGCAACTGTAACAAAAAAAATTAACTATATATTATTATACTAACGTAGTATAATATTCCTTTAAATAAGTGTTTAAGTGCGTGGTTAAACTTAAAACTGTCTTTGGGGTTGCTTATTTCAAGAGTAATGGTATTTCTTCCTAAAATATTTATATCTATTTTAATCATGACAAGTGTCAAAATCAAAAGATGATATGAGGAAAAAGAATTTGTGGATGACATATGTCAATTTAGAAGTGAGTAGGCATATGGGTGAGAAGAAAAAGTAGGAAGAAATATCATTTCTCTTATTTAAATGGCTTATCTACTAATTACATTTTTTAAACACTCACAAAGAGCTTAGAGAGTTTGGATAAAATGCTTATTTACTACGTATTTTTTAAGCGAAATAAGTAGTTTTACTAAAAGCAACATGGTGCTTATTTCAAATCGCTCAAATTAGACTTATCTTAATTAACATAAGCGTCATAAATAAGCAATCCTAAGCATCCCCCAAGACTTATCTTAATTAACTTATAAGTAACACGTTTGAATACAATGTTTCGTATCGTCTGCTTTTTGACAAAAATGTAGCAGTAATACAATAGAGAGTGTTTGGATTAACTTACGCAGCTCTTTTTTGCAGATTGGTGGAACCTTCCATGTCACAATGTCACGACAAATTTCACAAATTTGGTCGTGGGGTCGAGATGAAAATTTATCCGGGCAAAAACTCTTATATTTCACTGGAGTGGTCCTTTCGTACCTCTGGTTTGTATGGAAACACCGCAATGACGTGGTCTTTAAACCTCAAGACAGGATCTACTTCAAGCTTGATATATCCCAACTCCAAGCTCAAGTATTTTATTGGTTGAAGAATAGATCAAAAGGGAAAATTGGTGCTGCTCATTGGGGTAGGGGTGTTTGGGATAATTCTGTTTTTTAAGACTTTTGTTGGTTGTGGTGTTTTGCTTTTTTCCTTTCCTTGTTTTGTAACTTTTGCTAAGCTCCTGGCTTGCCTTTATTTTAATGTTAGTTTTTGGGTGGGGGTGATGGCTCCCGCCCGAGGTTTCCCCTTTCAAAAAAAAAAAATTAAAAGAGCATATTAATGTTAAATAATAGAGTAATTAGCTATCATACACCAAAAATACCAACACATGGTTTAGAAGAGAGAATTGTAGGTGAAACACGTGGCAACAATTGACATTATGCAAATGACAAGTGATGGCAGCAAAGTGACATTACTTTCACCCAAATATCCGGCCAGGGTTATTGTTGCATCCGCTATCACTCGAGCAATTGTTCTCGCTTCTGTTGAGAGTAACCCCCCCGTTAAACGTCCCACGTGACAGCAGCGACAAGTTCACACCTGCCATGTTTATTATTATTATACACCCAATATTAGAATGTGTCTAAATGTTTTAATTTTTAATACGGGTGGGCCACAGGTCAAATATACATTAAACTATATAACCCCATTCACCTATAAATAATGGGTTGAAATTAAGTTTTTATTAACATGCAATGTACCTTCTAATACTTCTGCAGAGACAAACATGATGAGTCCTGAAATGACATATTGCGGGACAGAATACGGAATGACAACGTGAAAGCTCATCAGAATCCCACCAGAATTTCAGATGCCAATAAAATTTGTCTGAAACAAAGATTTCAACATATATAAACTTTTTAAGAAAAAAATTATAATGTAAATGAGTTAGTGACAGTCAACCCAAGGCACGCAAGAAATATTGCAACTTCACCAGTAGTCCAATTGAAATAATACCTAGTAACAACGCTAGATTCCGATAATAAAATCTCCATTGCATATTTCAACATGAAATAAATCAACAGTTGGACCTGAAACATCATAAAGTCAAAATCAAAACTAGGACGAAAGAAAGTCAAACAACAAAAGTCAAACCTTGACTGAAGGTGTGAGTAATCTGTATGCTGCTCCAATGGAGTTAATGGGCGCACGTGAATCTTCTGAAGTTTCTTCACTGCATTCATCATCTTCTTCATCTTGATGAGTATTTGAACTTATCAACAACGGTTGTGTTACACCTTTTTCAAGAACATCACTATTAACTGGACCTGAAGTCAACATATAACAAAAAGTCAAACTTTACTGTCTAATAATATAGTAAAAGATCTGAAAGTCAAACATACCAGGTGTGTGTTTCTCTTGGGTCGGGTGAGCTGGTTCTCTGAAGGAGAACCACAACCAAACTAAGTAAAACAACCATGCAAAAGCCATGATCCAACCGGGTGAGGTGTTCTGGTCAATGGTCAACTTATAAAATTTGAATTTGAACTGAAGCATGCCAGCAACACGCCATTCCCAAAGCACTTGCACTAACAAAACCTGCTGAAGCTTGCATTCAGATTTTTAAAGGCACACAATCGCTGATATATCTTCGGTTTACTGCCCTAGCCGAACCAAGACTGTACATTATAAAAAAAATGTTAAACAATATATATGTATTAAAAAAAAAAAAAACTGACCCGCAAAAAAACAGCCCCTAAACTCATGGAGTAGTCATCTGCTGTTGGGACAATGATATAAGTGTTGACCATGTAAAGAAAGGTGTTGGCCAGATTTAACAAAAGTGACATGAAATGGTATCTTTCATCATCAACGGGCTCTTCCAAAGGTGTTGGCAATTCTTCTTGTTGCATAATAAGAGCACGTTGACCTAAAAAGGTTAGGAAGTTTGTTGAGTAACTTAATCTGTCCACTGCTGCTCTTATTGTGTCGATTACTGGATCCTGCACTTATCATTATTTATAAAATAAATAATTAATCATAAATTTAACTATTAATTAACATTATATGGTTTTTAAATCATATTTAACACACTAAATGTTATATAACTCTAAAAACTTTAGACAAAAAATTACTAGTTTTGATCACACAAGAATCATGGGTTTTGACCAGACCCTGTTTCAACCTGTTATACAAATAGCTCAGCTGACCAATACAACTGAAAAAAGTAAAGATGACAATCTCAACCTGTTTACCTAAAACGGGTAAATGTTTTATAACCAACGAGAAACGGGTCAAAAGTCAGCCCGAAGTGTATTAAGAATATCCAAAACCTGCTAGATCTAAAAAGCCAGATTATTAAACTAATAGTAAATTAATAATTTATAAGATCTTAATTAATTTTTTGAAGGAAAACGCTAACCCATCCCGGCCCGTTTTGACCAACCGACCCGTTTGACCAAATATAGTGAATGGGAGAACCTGAAGAGGAACAGCAGGTTGATCATAAATTGACAAGTAGCTTCCTTGACGATCCTCAAGTTCAGCACGATTTCGAGATATTGCTCCAACAACAGCCCCTAAACCCTGCAATTTTAATTAAAAAATAATAAAAAACAAAACACGAAATTAATAAAATTATAAAAATGTTGGATGAGTTTACATTACCACATGCTTAAAAACTTGTTGAAGCTGGGAATAAGGATGATTAGCCCGAGTTTTAACATAATAATCAGTAAATCGATAACCGAAACGTTTGTCAAATTTCTTGAGAATCTTCCTTAATCCAATTGCATTAATCTCAACAAAATACAAAAGTTTTAATAAATCTCTTCCAACTTCTCTGTAAGCTTCTCTTAATTCAGCTATTTTTGCAAAATCTGGCACTTCTTGAAGAGCATGTTCCCCTAAAGCTTCTAATATGCTTGCAAGCAGCCCTTGTTGATCCAACATAAAAAGAACAATCTTCTCAATCGGCGTTCATATAACTTAATTAATTTTTTATTTTTTTTGCAGTTTTGACCCCCCCCCCCCCCCCCCCTCGAATAACATACCTGATTATCGAGCATTCTTGAGAAATCTTTAAGAACTTATCTGCGTTCAAGTCCTCCCGCCTCAATCTGGCTAGCATACTGCTTTACTTTTTTCTTCATCAGCTTGTAATTGATATAGTATCTAAAAATTTGCAAAATTATGAAAACAATTATGGTCATTCATGTAATACTTTCTTTAGGGGTGGCAATCCAGGTCGGGTTCGGGTTGGTGGGTCAAAAACGTTCAACTCGAAACTGACCTGTTTATATAAACGGGGTCAGATATCCCAACCCTAACATGTTTACCTTCAACCCGAAAAAGACTTATATAACCCGTTTAATAAAACGGGTTAATTAGGTTAGCAGGTCAAACAACTTGTTGTTATTCCACAAATTCATAACAAAATACCAAAATTAATAAGTAGCTCTTTTAGTTTTTATATAACTATCAGTTACTTTTGAACTAGTAAACTATAAAGTAAGTATAAATATAAATATGTTTTGATAATTAAAAGGGTTCTAGGGCCGACACATTTAATATATCATCGACCCGAACCTAACTCGTTTAATAAATGGGTCAGTTGAGTCCACCCAAGACTGACCCGAAATCTTTTTACCTCGACCCAAAACATGTTTATTTTCGTGTAGGTTTCAGGTCGGGTTTCATGTCGGTTCAGAAATTTTCACCCCTAATTTACCGATTAGATTACATTTGCGTACCCATTCCATTCTTCAATTTGTCTGTCCTTCAACTTTTTCCCGAAAGCAACCATCTTTCACTCCATAAATTTTAACATTTATTTTTATTAGAAAATGCCCAGAAAACACTAAAGAAAAGTTTTAAAACCCAAATTATAGAAATTCAAAGTGTAACTTAAAATCCTTAAATTTATTAAGATCTCAATAAGTCCAGCATAAAACACAGTAAATCCACAATTTCTTTTTTAGTTTTCTATCTTATTGATTCAAACTAAGAACTAAAAGACTACTGATTTATTACACAATTGGAGAAACTCAAGTTGCAATACAATATCTTGCAGTTTAAAAATACTAAAAGCACACACAAAAGCAGCGATCTTCTAACTCTGTTTTTGTGATTTCATGATTCAAACACAAAATCCACAATTGAGAAGCTCAAATAGCACCACAATAACTTGGAATTCATACATATAATTAGAATCATGAGAAAGAGAAAGCTAACCTTAATTAGACAGCTTCAATGAGCATCAACAAACGCACAAAAGTGGAAGATTTTGTACTCTCTAAAGAACAGGGCTGAGCAAGATTCGAATTTGACTCAACTAATTATTCCGAAATAAGGGTAACTGGGATTTGAAACCTAATTTATAAATAAGCTCGATTCCAGTTCTGTTATGTGGGCAGAGGCGCTGAGCCGCTGAGGCCTTTTTGTTCTGTTCTCAATTTGATTTTTTTTTTATGAAACGGGCAAATGAAATAACGGAAGTATATTCGTAATTTTTCAGCGAGCATCTCGAATTCGAGCTCCGCATAAACGGGTAAACCCACTCCTAAAGGGATTCGAACTCACGATCTACACCCCACAACCCAGTACCTCATACCAGCTAGGCTGACCATCATTAACTCTCAATTCGATTTAACGGTTAATTATTCATGAGATTTGCCCAACTTTAATTATTAATTAATTAATTAATTAATTAACTTATTAATGGAACCCGACAAACTTTAACGATTTATTTATTTCTATAAAATCGTGGGGCAATTAATTGGTTCTTTTATGTGGGGGCAATTGTCTCTTAAAGTTTTGACATGGACAAATGCATAAACCAAATGTTTGACACTAGGTGACACTTTAATGGTGCGTTTGGTACAAAGAATGGAATTGTAGAGAAATGATTGCAGAGAATGGAATTGCAGAGAAAGAGAATTGTCTGGAGAATGAGAATTGACTCTTCTGTTTGGTAGCACAGAGACTTCAATAGAGAATTGTAACAGAGAATCATTTCTCTTGTTTGGTACAACAAAAAATTCAATAGAGAATTTTACCAACTTTCTTATTAGCAAACATATTTTTTTCTTTCACAACAAGCATTATTCAAACACAAAACATACAAAAATATGAATAAATTATTAACACAAAACCTAGATGTTTACTTTCATTAAATTTGTAACAATTTAGCAAGTTTACTTACATTTTAAACAACAAAAATGAGTAAAATTAACAAGACAAAATACATTTTCCATCAAAGCACCAAGTCTTTCACTTGATCTTCTTCTTGGTCCTGAGCTGAAACCACAATTACCGCCAAATTAAAGAGAAAATTATTACTTGGTTGTAATGATCACATGAAGAAGCTGCACAATCAATATTTTCTTCTTTATTCGTCAATCAGTACACTACAGATTGATTACAATACAACTCATGTTCTATGGCTTCGTTATTCCTGACCATCCATCCTAACCAACATAACAAACAATTAATTCAAGAATCCCAAATGACAATATAAAATTTCCAGGTACCAATCTATATATGATATCGCTTCAACGATCAGGAAATCAAGTTAAAATAAAGTTTTATCACATGTATTTGTCCTAAATTTGACCTAATCAGTTTGACCAAGTTTGATCAAAATCAAAATCAAGTTAACCTAAATCTCTTTATTGACACTCTGACTTCAAAAGTAACCTAATCATAAAATTAAACTAACTTGAAAAATTACATGAAAATCACTTCAAAAGTAAACATTATAACAAGAAAACCACGAACTGCATATTTATTCCAGCCGAGTCACTAGCCTAATCATAAAAGAGAATCACTTTGAATTCAATCACGAATTGCAGACTCACGAAGTGAATCACTTTGACTTGAATTGCTCAAATTAAATTTGCAACAGAGAATCACAAATTGATTAAACATTTTATTCTTCCTGTTCGGTAGACATAATTTCTCACGTTCGATGGAAAAGAGAGAAAGATAGCGAAACAGAGAGAGGGAGATGTACAAGAAATCGAGACAGATTAACAAGAGAACTATGGTGTTGAAGGGCATACCTTGAAGAGGATGGGTGAAGAAGAGGATGGCTCGACTTTGAAGGAGAAGACACTGCGGCGGATTCGTGAATCTCCAGTCTAGAAGACGAATTGTGTTTAAATGGGATTTTCCCAAGTCTCCGTGTTTTCTATCAAGTCTCTACTTTGCCATTCTCGCCTTTTCCCTGTATTAGAAAAGAGAATTAAAAATAGAGATTAGGAATCACTAATTCTCCTCTTCTCCTTTTCTCAACGCAACCAAACAAAGGAATTCGCTGCTATTTCCATTTCTCTCCCTTCAATTCTCTGTACCAAACATACCCTAATATTGTACTCCATTCATTATTTATTCAAAACCATGTGAAAATATATTCATGGCATATAACAATGATTTTTGTGACTCTAGACTAGGGTGTTAACGATTCGAGTCGAGTCGAATATCAGGAAATTTGAGCTCGGCTCGTTTAGTAATTACTCGACTCGAGCTCGAATAAGCTTTTAAAATTGGACTCGAGCTCGAGCTCGAATATTTATATAGTGTTCGAGCTCGATACTCGTTTATAATTCCATATTTTTTGAAAATAACTAATTTACAAACTCGAAAAGCTCGTTAATTGATAGGACCCACGAACCCCAATATTGTTAATAACATCGGTAAAGACAAGATCATATATGTCATACGATTAATCTTATTAAGCACAAACGTAATATCATGTGTTCTTGGTTGCGGAATAACCAAGAACACTCCACAAAGTGTTATTTAGAATTGGGTTACCGGTGATCCACACAAATGATCAACCGGGATCCAAAAGGATAAATAACAACTAAAGTCTAAACCTCTATTTATAAGTGATAGAGGTTTTACAATTAACCCTATTCAAAATGTAACTCCCAATTCTAATTAAGTGTATCCCATCTTTAATGGGATTTATTGATTACATCCCATGATTAAAGGCATTGACTAATAAAGTGAATCATGGGAAATCATGCACTGATTGTGTAGCTTGGTCCATGAACTCGGTATCACCTCATACCGACCAACTCGGTATGAGACTAAGCTATACCGACTAACTCGGTATGAGTCGAGTTTCACTAAGCTTACTATATCATTAGAATTAAACATATGTATATTCATTTGTTCATCAGATTCACAAAGTAATAGGTTTGACCGGGGTTTTACCCTAACAATCTCCCCTTATCTGATGATAACAAATGAATACGTTTAATTCTAATAAATAATAACGATCTTGTCTTGTATGGTCTTCTTTTTGAGATCTTTTCATATTCTTTATTCACTAAGTACTTCAAGAATATATATATCACATTAACTTTTCTCCCCCACAATCATTGACCCCTCCTCAAACTGTCCGGTATATTTGAGTTGAAATGAAACATATCCCAAAAATCATTCAACCAGTAAATTTCCTAGTTTGAATTGATTCAAATGATTGTAAAATAATGTGTGACACGTACCCTCTTGAATAACTTAGCATTGACACTTTAGCTTCAAGAACTTTAGCTTCACATTAATAGAAAATATATATCGCATTGAGTTTTTCTCCCCCTCAATCATATACTTTCACCTTAAACTGTTCGGTATATTTTATCTTTGACTTGAAACCCCCCAAAGCATCAATCAACTTATGAATTTCCTCAGTTTAAGATGATTTCATATGATTAAAAAGAGAAAAACATGTGAAATATACTCACTTGTAAAATTCAGCTTTCAGAATTTCGTTTCTCTAATTTTGCAGCAACTTCAGAAAATCATATCTCCATGTTGACTCTTCTGATCATTATGAATATTTTACACAACATACATATATCTGTCTTCAACATAATTCAAAAATCATATTGTTCCAGCGGTTGAAACGATCACAGCAGTCTCATACTGACTACTCAGTATGAGACAGTCGGTATCAGAAAAGCATCAGCTTTGAAAATATGTATCTCTCAGTATACGTTTCTGATCAGTCTGAAATTTTGATACCAAGTACATGTATGTATTATGGATATAATATCCAAAATTTATGAAGATCCAACGGTTAAAGAAGATACAATTGTCGTTTTATCACAGTTGTGCATAATTAAAACATACCATAAATATTCGTCAATAATCTTCAAAAATATATATCTCTCAATTAACGATTCCTTTTGAAGATCTGAACGGTGAAAACATTAAACACAGTATGGTGAACCTTCTTTCCAAATTTCACGCTTATTCGAAGGTTGAAGAAAGAGATTTTATTTTTCATACATGGCTGCCCAGAAAGTAAGGAATAAAAAGCAAAGAATCTGACTTTTTGCGCCATACATATCTCTCTACCAGAAATTCGAATTACAATTCTGAACGGTCAGATTGTGTGTTTGTGTGTTGAGAACCTGCTGTTCAAATTTCACACAGATTCGACCGTTAACGAAGGAGATCCGACATTTCTTCTACCCGTGCGCATAATATGACGAAAATTCTGCATTGTTCTTCTTTATGAAAAGACTTGATCTTCAACAATATTAGGATTATAGGATCATCAAAGTTGTAGATAACTTTGAACCGCTCTTATACCAATTGATAGGACCCACGAACCCCAATATTGTTAATAACATCGGTAAAGACAAGATCATATACGTCATACGATTAATCTTATTAAGCACAAACGTAATAACATGTGTTCTTGGTTGCGGAATAACCAAGAACACTCCACAAAGTGTTACATTTAGAATTGGGTTACCGGTGATCCACACAAATAATCAACCGGGATCCAAAAGGACAAATAACAACTAAAGACTAAACCTCTATTTATAAGTGATAGAGGTTTTACAATTAACCCTATTCAAAATGTAACTCTCAATTCTAATTAAGTGTATCCCATCTTTAATGGGATTTATTGATTACATCCCATGATTAAAGGCATTGACTAATAAAGTGAATCATGGGAAATCATGCACTGATTGTGCGGCTTGGTCCGTGAACTCGGTATCACCTCATACCGACCAACTCGGTATGAGACTAAGCTATACCGACTAACTCGGTATGAGTCGAGTTTCACTAAGCTTATTATATCATTATAATTAAACATATGTATATTCATTTGTTCATCAGATTCACAAAGTAATAGGTTTGACCGGGTTTTTACCCTAACAATCTCCCTCTATCTGATGATAACAAATGAATACGTTTAATTCTAATAAATAATAACGATCTTGTCTTGTATGGTCTTCTTTTTGAGATCTTTTCATATTTTTTTATTCACTAAGTACTTCAAGAATATATATATCACATTAACTTTTCAATTAACCCTATTCAAAATGTAATTCCCAATTCTAATTAAGTGTATCCCATCTTTAATGGGATTTATTGATTACATCCCATGATTAAAGGCATTGACTAATAAAGTGAATCATGGGAAATCATGCACTGATTGTGCAGCTTTAAAATTGTTTGTGATCAACTTGCTGCAATTGGTCAACCTGTTGATGAGATGGACAATATCCATTGGTTTATATGCGGTTTGGGTGCTACTTTTGAAACTTTTTCCACCGCAATACGCACAACCCGACCCTCGCCATCCTTCAGAGATCTATTGTCCCAAGCTGAAAGCCATGAGATGTTTTTAAAATCTCTTCATGGTGCTACTACTCCACCCGCAGCCTTCTATTCGGACCACACCAAATCTGCCAAATCAAACAATCGCAATAACAACAGCGGCCAATACTCCCGTGGTGGTCACAACAACAGCGGTCATGGTGCTAGCAACGGGGGTCGTGGTCGTGGGGGTCGTCGTTCCCCTCACTGTCAGCTTTGCAGAACAAATGGTCATTATGCCTCCGCATGTCCTAGCCTTAGCACTTATGCGTCCAATGTGGCTAGTCAAGATGTAAACTTAGCACAAGCCTTTCACTCACAATGTCATGTCACTCAGGGTCATCCAGACTGCTATGTTGATACGGGAGCAACTGCTGATATGACCTCATCTACAAATAATGTTTCTCAACCGGCTCCTTTTTCGGGTAATATGCATGTGACTTTTGGTAATGGTCACAACCTACCTATTTCTCATACGGGTTCAACTACGGTTTCTAAAAATTTGTTATTACGTTATGTTTTGGTTATTCCTCATTTAACCAAAAATCTTTTATCAATCAGTAAACTAACAATTGATCATCCGGTTGACGTTCTTTTTTCCCAACCTCATTTTTATATTCAGGATCGGGAAACACACCAAGTGATAGCTCGAGGACTGTGTGAAGATGGCTTATACGTTCTTAGGCATGCACCCACTGCCTTGGTTGCATGTTCTGGAAATTCTAATAAAGCTTCGTTTGAGCTATGGCATAATAGATTAGGTCATATTTCGTTTGATGTTATTTCTAGTTTGCATAAGTTAGGTTTTTTGCAAGTTACTTCATTGTTACCAAAACCCGTTATTTGTGAACCTTGTCAGTTATCTAAAGGACATAAATTAGCTTTTGAATTAAATACGAAACGTTCTTTGCATCCCTTGGATTTAGTACATTGTGACTTATGGGGACCGGCTCCGGTTACCTCGGACGATTACCGATATTACGTTATATTTGTGGATGATCACTCACGTTTTACTTGGTTCTACCCTCTTAAAACTAAAGCGGACTTTTATGCAGTTTTAACCGCCTTTATTAAACTTGTGCAAACTCAATTATCCAGAAAAATCAAGGTTTTTCAGAGCGACGGTGGTACTGAATTTGTAAATCATACCGTTCGCAAAATACTTGAGGACAACGGTACTTTCCATCAATTATCTTGCCCGTACACTCCTCAACAAAATGGCCATGCGGAACGAAAACACAAACACATTGTTGAAACCGGGCTAGCAATGTTATTTAATGCCCACGTTCCTGCCTCTCACTGGGTGAACGCTTTCAGCTCAGCAACCTTTATTATCAATAGAGTGCCCACGAAAGTTCTTGATAATATTTCTCCATTTGAAGGTCTTTATGCTCGCGCACCATCTTACACGAATTTTCGCATTTTTGGGTGTCTCGTGTATCCCTATATTCGGGACTATTCAGCTCACAAATTAGCACCCCGCAGCATACCGTGTATTTTCATCGGCTACACTTCTCAATATAAAGGCTACAAATGCCTTGATCCTGTTACATCTCGGGTTTATATCACCTGACATGCACGGTTTAATGAAGTTGTTTTTCCTTTTGCAGGGACATTTGATAGTGATATTTCCAAACTAGAATTATCTTCTTTTTTGGATGATTTTCCGCAGGTCAAACATTCGGTCGATTCTCCTGGAGCTGCCTCCTCTGGAGCTGACTTGCGCCTGGAGCTGCCCCCTCTGGAGCTGACTTGCGCTCTGGAGCTGACTTGCGCGCTGGAGCTGACTCGCAGGATCCGTGTCGCCTATGTTCTCAACCACCCGCCCCGGATCAGGCAGCCCATACTCACGATGCAGTCCCGGAACCACCTGCTCCGAACACTGCAGCACCGACTGCTCCTCCAGTTGCCACACCGCCTGCTCCTCAACCAGCAGCTGCCCCTGCACCGCAGCCTGCAGTCTCACACCCAATGCAAACACGGTCGAAATCGGGTATCTCTAAAACAAAGCAACGGGCAGATTTTGCTTCTTTATCTACTAATGGTTTGCATGTTGCATTATTTGCCTCTACTCAACCTAAAGGGTATAAAACAGCTGCCAAACATCCACATTGGGTATCTGCTATGCATGATGAAATAGATTCCCTAAAGCAAAATCAAACTTTGGTACTTGTTCCTCGCCCGCCTAACTCAAATGTTGTCGGGTCAAAATGGGTATACCGCACCAAATACAATTCCGATGGCTCTATAGAACGATATAAAGTACGCCTTGTGGCACAAGGCTTCACACAAATTCCTGGTCTTGACTACTCACATACCTTCAGTCCAGTTGTGAAAGCCTCCACTGTTCGTATAGTTCTCTCCCTTGCGGTTCTACATAAATGGCGTTTGCACCAACTTGATGTCAAAAACGCGTTTCTTCATGGCGATCTAAATGAAACCTTTTTTATGGAACAACCACCCGGGTTCATTGATACTCAACACCCTCATCATGTTTGCAAGCTTACCAAAGCTCTTTATGGACTAAAGCAAGCTCCTCGGGCCTGGTTTCAACGTCTCACCACTTTTCTTATTACTAACATTTTTGTTTGTAGTCGTGCAGATACATCATTATTTATTTTTGCTCGAGATAAGTGCATTATGTACTTACTTGTGTATGTGGATGATTTGATACTCACAGGAAACGATGAATCTGCCATAACTGCTTTCACAACCCGTTTGAACCAAGAATTCGCTATCAAGGATCTTGGTGATCTCAATTATTTTCTAGGTTTGGAAGTAAGTTACACGGATGATGGCCTCTTCTTAAGACAGTTGAAATATGCCAATGATGTTCTTACCCGTGCGGATTTACTTGATTCCAAACCCGTTCCAACACCGTTAGCTACACACGATGTTTTTACCTCTGATGGTCCTTCACTTGGTGACCCAACTACTTATCGTTCCCTGGTAGGTGCTCTTCAATACCTAACCATCACCAGACCAGATATCTCATATGCTGTCAATCAAGCTAGTTAGTTCCTACATAATCCAACAAATGCGCATCTTCAATCTATTAAACGCATCTTGAGATATGTCAAAGGAACCATTAGTTTTGGACTTATTTTTAAACGGCCACAAGTCAACAACATTTTGGGCTATTCTGATGCTAATTGGGCTCGCTGCATTGAATCCAGACGATCTATATATGGCTATTCCATCTTTCTTGGTGGTAATCTTGTCTCTTGGAGTGCAAAGAAACAACCTACAGTATCTAGATCAAGCTGTGAATCCGAGTACCGCGCTATGGCCAACACGGCTGCTGAAATTGTTTGGATTACACATCTTCTACGAGAGCTTCATGAACTACCTGCGGTACGACCTACACTCCTATGTGATAACAAAACTGCCCTCTTTATGACTCAAAATCCGGTTTCTCACAAGCGCGCCAAACATATCGATCTAGATTATCATTTCGTTCGTGAACTTGTCACATCCGGAAAGCTCTACACGAAATTTATATCAACCAAGCTTCAAGTGGCTGACATTTTTACCAAGAGTCTTCCTCATGCTCAATTTGAACAATTTCGAGCAATGTTACGTCTTGGTCCACCACCTATTCGCTTGAGGGGTGATATTAGATAACTATGTATAATAGATAAATATAGTTTAAATTTGTAATATTTGTATTTATCTCTTTGTAATCATTATTATAAATACATAGTTCTCACCTCACATTGAGGTGTGGTTAAAATTATATTTCCTCTAAACCAATAACATAAAAGAAACGTGATCGATCAAATTAACCAAAACCCCAGATAAATAATCCAACGAAACAGTAAAAACAGCCTAAAAATTCAAGAACTACGTCAACAGAATCTCGACATTGATCATCTTCAACAAGAATAGAAATAGAAACAAAACCCGTGTTGGGAGTCTTGTTCTAAATAAACGAACATAATCCAAACACAAAAAAGCTCACCTTTTTATCGAATCTTGAAGAACCCTTCGTACAAGAAAGCAAGAAAGATTTTTTTTTTTTTTTGAACGGCAGCAAATTTATTAACAAAACACAACTAGCAAGAAGCTAGAGGACACGTACAAAAGCAAAATTACATGGAAAATAAAGAAAGAGGAGAACTACACCAATACTCCAAACTAACTTACGATTAAGCTTTTTTCTAGAGCTGACCCAAAAATAAGACAACCCTTGGACTAACATAAACATCCTATCCAACGTGATTTTCATTTTGTCAAAAACTAGGAGATTTCTAGCCTTCCAAACTTGCCAAAGAAAAGTGTATATGACAGAGTTGAAGAGAAGAAGTTTGTCTCCTAGAAAGCCAATGTCATCACCCCAAGAGAGGATAGAGAGCAGCGAGTTACTAGGCAATGAAACATTCCACCAAATAGCAATTTCTTTTAAGATATATTTTGCAAATAAACAATCAGAAAAGATATGATCTTCCGATTCTATTGCCATTTCACAGAAGGGACAGGGCTTAGGCTCAACCAGAATACCTCTTTTAGAAAGATTTTCATAAGTGGCTAACCTCGCAAGAAAGATTTCTTATTTATTTAATTTGTTTTTTGTGGGTTTTTGAGCAGAGAGCAGAAGAGGTACAACACTCCCAAGAAGCAAAGGGGTTTTGTGTTCGGAGTGTGTTTATTGCTTACTCCCTCCGTCCCTTGATAAAGTTCCCATTTCTCCTGGGCACATGTTTTTAGGAGATAGTTAGTGGTGGGTCCTTGGGAATAAATTTGATTAAAATATAGGGTTTTTTGGAGAGAAAAAGTGTTTTTAGTAGATAGTTAATGGTGGGGTATATGGTAATAATATTATTTTATTGAGTGGGTCCCTCTAATTTAAGAAATGGAAACTTTATTTTAGGACAAACATATTAGGGGAAATGAGAACTTTATTAAGGGATGGAGGGAGTATTATTTTCGTTAATGGGGATGATTTTCCTATCACAACTTTTAAGGTATGTACCACGTTCAATGCATAATATACTTGTACAGTTAGCTGTAAAATCTGTACAGTATGGTATAACCATTAAAAATTGTGGTAGCAAAATTAATTTTTTAATGACTTCAATGTTCCCCTAAAAATATAATTGATGGTATAAATATATTTAGGTTCACGGGTGTATGTATATAAACACTATAAAAATCAAGGGCAAAAAACAAGAATTTTCTTTTTCACTATTTTGAGAATCACAAAATATAACCTTCAACTTTTGTAAAATGTGCGTATTATATCTAGTGAAATCTTTTATAATCGTCCATGGTGTCTATTAAGTTATA
>OY970825.1:70982441-70994941 GCA_963853835.1 Calendula officinalis
TACCGGATGAAATTCCATAGCTAATCTGCAACAGAATTTTGTTACGTAACTTGCATCTGTAACTATTCTGCTACGGAATCTTACTATGAATATGAAATTGTAGCTAATTTGCTACAGGGGAAAAATCCGTAGCTAAATTGTTTACCGAAATTATTATGGATCTTCATTTCGTAGAAATTCTGCTACCCGATGAAATTCCATACACTAGTACAAAAAAGACATATGGTCACACTATTTCCAAAATAGCCCTGTCACACTTGTAATTAAAAGTGTAGATAAAGGTCATTGATTAAATTATGTCATTTTTTAGCCACATTTTAACTTGGTTGCGTGACTATTTTATGTACAATGAATATCTTTACCCACGTTTAAACATAACAAATGTGATATTTACGAGCCACAGTCGAAAAGTGTGGCCACATGTCACTATGTGCCACAGATTTTGTTTGATGCATGGAAATAGTTTGTGATAGTTTTTATAAAAAGACGATTGGTAAATATACTGTGACATAAAACAATTGTTTATGTGTCTGTATCATTGAGTGTATTTAGACACAAGAATCCTTTGTAGCTAAAAGATATTACCTATGGTCACGTTAATTATGTGTCTGTATCATTGAGTATATTTAGACGCGTTAATTATTTATGTGTATGTATGGGAGTGTTTATTAGCCACTTAGTAACAACAATAAAATAAGTATTTATAAGTATTTTATGCAGTGGCGGACCCAAGAAAAAATTTGAGGGGTGTCACCGGTTGTACATTTTTTCTCAGGAGTGTCACCTACTCTAACAAAAATAAATTAAAATTTTTTAACACTATTTTAACACTATTTGAAAAAAAATTCAGGGTTTGCACTGGCAAACTCGTGCACCATACTAGGTCCACCACTAATTTTATGGTGACGTTTCAATTTATTATGTGTGTGAAGTTACACTGATAACCTCGTGCACTATACTAGGCACATCCCTAATTTTATGGTGACGTTTCATTTTATTATGTGTGTCTCGTTAGTTTTCATGATAAATGAAAAAAAATTGTGGCATAAACTTTTCTTTGGGTGACAAACAAATTAGAAGAAAGAGGCGGCAAGAGGCAATATTTTCGAATTAATTGGGAAGTTCACAAGTTAGTGGGCCACGTTCCTTTATTTTACGTGGGCTATTAGGTCAATAAAATATGAGGGCACAGCATATATTAACAGTGAAATCGCAATATGGAAGCGTGATATTATAGAGACCAGCGGCGGATACAGACTCATATTGCAGCCGCATCTCTTGGAAGACGACTCAATAGGCGAAGAACAACGCCACAAAATCATTCTCCAAGTTTGGAACATCAATTAGTCAACTATTCAGGCTAGTTATTCGTAAGCATTCTACTACGTTTTCCTTTTGCGTTAGTTTTGATTATTGCACTATTGTTTGTCCAATTATGGGCTATGTTTACTTTTATTTGCTACGATGAACGAACCGTAGGTTTCGTTTATGGTTTTATTGATTAATTACTTAGTTTTTTATATTTGATTCAATTTTTCTTACATGTAAATTTGTTTGTTATTATAGGTACCACAAACAAAATCAAAGCAAAATAACGAAGTTGAAACCACAAGAAGCGGAAATAATTTACATGAACAAGATCAACAACAACATCTAGTTTTTTTTTAAATTATAAGTTTTTTCTTTGGCATTTATATTTAGAATTTGATATTAATATCGGTAATTTCATTTCATATTATCGGTTATTGTTTACAATCAATTTGACATTGATTTTTAAGAGTAAATAAGTTAATGTGGGTAACGTATATACATTAGTCACACTCAATATAATACATTCATCTACAAACAACTAATACGACATTTAAATTAGTTATTTGTCACTAAAACGACAATACGACTATGATTTTTGCTACGACAATTAGGCTACGGAATTTGCTACGACAATACAGACGACAATACGGTTACCGAATTTGCTACGACAATACGGCTACCGAATTTGCTACGCCACAAAGGCTACGGAACTGGCTACGACAATATGGCTACGGAATTTGCAACGCCACAAAGGCTACGGAACTTGCTACGACAATATGGCTACGGAATTTGCTACGCCAATACGACTACGGAATTTGCTACGCCAGTATTGCTATGGAATTTGCTACGACAACATTGCTACGGATTTTGCTACGAAAACTCATTTGCTAGGAAGAAATCTGCTACGGAATGGGTTCTTGGCATTTTTCGTAGCTATTCATGTTTAGCTACGGAAAATCAGGTTTTTGCTACAGAATTTATCCGTAGCTATTTAAGTTTTTTCTTGTAGTGAATCCCCAAAACGAAATCCGTTTTTCTCAAACAAACATAGATCTGAAAAACGAGACCCGCGAGATCTGAAAAAACAGATCTTGAAACCAGATCTGAAAAACGAACGAGACGAACGAGACCTGCACCACCACCACCGTTGCACCGCCATCATCACTGTCGCACCACCAGCAACGTTGCACCGCCACCACCACTGTCGCACCACCACCACCGTTGCACCGCCACCACCACTGTCGCACCACCACCACCGTTGCAAAAGATTCTTCAAAAATGGGCAGATCGGAGAGATCGGAGACCGATTGGAGATATCGAAGTTGCACAGTGGTGGTCGGAGAGATTGTTGTGGTGGTTTGGGGTTTTTTAAATGGGCAGATCGGAGAGATTGTGGTGGTCGGAGAGTCTCTTCAAAAATGGGCAGATCGGAGAAAGAAAACCTAGCTGAGGATTTGGGGTTTTTTAAAGAATTTGGGAGAGTGAATCTTTACCGGAGAGATTATTGTGGTGGTTTGAAGAAATAATAGATCTTTGTTTGATTTGATTTGGTTATGATTCTAAAATGCGTGGGTTTTGATTCTCAAGAAATGGAATGGTTTTGATTTCCAGATCTTCATGTTTCTTTTTTCAAATCATAGGGTACAACTGATTTCCAGATCTTCATGTTTGGGTACAATAATTAAAGCATGGGGTACAACTGATTTAGGAAAAAAGACCAAAATGCCCTCACGTTTTCAGCACGTGAGGGGTTTAACGGCTGATTTTAGACGGAAGGTGGACGGAAGGACAAAAAAACGAAATTTTGCCTAGTACATGGACAAAAAAACAGAAAAAAAAGCACAGGGACAAAAACACGGAATCGGGTAAAGTACAGGGACAAAAACAGTAATTTACTCTAAAGTTTGTTATCGACAACAATAGCTAGACACTGTTATGTTTAATAAATGGACCTTAAAATTTATCTAGAATAGATTTGCTACTTTAAAAGTTAAATATTAAAGTAAGTAAATTTATTATTGTATACTTCAAATATCAATTAAAAAATAATTGACAATTTTGTTATTATTGTAAATTTATTATTTTTGCTACATTCTTTCTATACTTAGTAATATCAGGTAAAGTAGTTTGACAATTTTATTTCATAACAAGCTAGAAACGTCATATTTCTGTCATTAAATTCTAATCTTTTTTTAAGATAAAGAATAAAAATAAAACAAACTTACAATTTAATGTGTCGAAAGGAAAATAAATATAAGGGGGCAAACAGTAACTATTAGAAAAGATGGAGAGAAAAGAGTAAGCTTGAGTGAGCCTAGTAATGTATATAGGAGATGGGATTTGCAAGACACAGAATATCTTCTCTTGGTTATTTCTCTGTGTGTAGTGTGTGTAAGTATGTTTTATTTATGGCTATATGTCTAAAGCTGTGTCTAAAATCTTGAAGATTGCAGAGAAAAAAGAGTATACCAAATGATTAGAATCTGATTTACAAACTCTTAAAAGCATGTTTAAGGATGTTTATAAATCACATTCTGTAAATCATCCTTGAAAGCATCCTTAAAAGCAGCAGCCGGAAAGCAGCCGACGTCTGCTGATCGAAGCACAGTTTTTGCGATTGGAGTTTATCGTAACCATTGAGGTTTCCGGTCAGGAAATCGTGATGCATTAACAGCTGCCCGTGAGCTTGTCTTTCTGCTTCTGTCAACCCGTAAATAACTTCATCGTTCGTGTTGTTTCTTGCATTACAAGATAAGTATAGATCCAATAAGGAGACACTGAATCCTCTATTTGACAGCCATTCGATGTGCATTTCTTGAGCCGAATGAAGAAATTCAAGAACTTCTTCACCTTTGAAGTTTATTATCAAATACCCGTAAATATTCTCATCGCCTTCTTGTAAGCAAGAGCACGGATTTAACAAACCAACAAATTGCCCCTTCTTTATCTGAGTTCCCGACACATTAACATCAAAATCTTTCCCTAAACAGCTGTCGCCCGGTCCATAAACTCGCCTTAAACTTTCTGACAACAACCGGCATTTGATGCTGCTGACGTGGACAAGACATCTGCAACTGAGCCCGTTTGAAGAACACACCATCTTCCAACATCAAATAGGCACCGGTCAAACTATCATGACTTAGAGATAGCAAACTCTTCCCGCTCTAATTATCAACCAACTGATTTTCCAAAGTAACAAGTTCCGCACGGCATTCCAAAGACTGTAACCGTGAAGACTGTCGCCATCAAAATCACCTCTCAAAGGCGAACAAATCAAAGGGTTGACTGACAGCACACAGTTGACCGGGAGGACTTTGACTTTTAGAGCAATTAAGGAATGTGGATGAATGGACGGTGGTCTATTAATCAAGACAATATCTCCATCCGGTAAACCGTGTCACCGATACGTAACCGATCACCGTATCTAACCAGGACCAGACCGCCTCTTCGTCTGATATACGTTTCACCCCGTTGCAGGATCCTTAAACCGCATGATGCGTTTATTTTTTCCCAGTTTAATGAATTAAGCTGTGCTTCTGCTATTTCATGAGGAACACCGATTTCGTCTAGTTTTATGTATGGGTCGCCACCACACACCATTCTGAAACAAAAATCCGTTCACTTTCCAAGACTCACTTCTTTCATGTATTTTAGCCCGTGCATTTTCGAAGGATTGTCATCACTGTCGGGATTACGAAGTGTCGGCCCGTATCTGTATCACAATTGAAAATGGGTTAAAAAGTGTTTTGAGGCCCATTTTGACATAAATGACCCGTTACCTTTGAAAGTTTTACTACACATACACTCAGCTCATTTGCTGTACCACGAAAATCTATCATTCTTCTGTAAGCTCTTGTTCGTTCATCCTGAAATTATTATATAAGTAATTTATCAAATTAAAACCGTATAATTAAAGGGATAAGAAGAGACTTACAAAGGTGCTACACGATGACAGTTGGGAGTTAAAGGGAAACTTTGGAGAAAAATCTTTTTCTTTTTTCCCTTTCAGAAAGCCTAGATCAACGTCTTTCAATATATGATAAACCTAACCATCAGCACGCCAATTATTAGCTCATATATAAATAAAATATTATGAAAAAAGATACATGTGCATGTGTAAGCACTCTTGGATTAAAAGCTGAAAATGATTCTTCTTGTTGAGGATCACCGGGAACAAAATCCCAATAATCATTAGGTAAACTTTTATCTGAAGTTAGCGTTTTTGAACTTCTAATTTCTGCGCAGTCTTTCCAAACACATCTTTTGTTGATACTTCAATGGCAAATAAATGTCTCTGCTGCAGTTGAATTGTGGATCCTGTTCCAGTTTTCTGCAAATTAAAAATCAAAAATTATATTAATATTATGTGCACCAAGAAAACAAAATTTCAAGAAATTAATATGATGATACCTGACCTTGGCCTTATCTTTTTTAATTTTATTTAGAATTTGTGCCACTTCAGGTATGGATGAAGTATTTTAAACGGAAATTTGATTAACCCTACAATACAAAAGGTTAATTGCCCCTGGTCAAAGCAAGTCATTGTTGGAAAAAGCTGAGTGTGGGGCCCCTGTTGGCTGCATGTGCAATCTCAGAAGCTGCATATGGTGCTTTAGATCAACGCACTTGAGAACTCACCTTTGCTTAACTTGAAGGTAAGTTTCACTAATTGTCTAGAATACCCTTTAAGAATGTTGGTTAGAAAGTGCTTGAATGTGGTGTTAGAAAGCTCAGTGGCAACAAAACTGCATCGCTTTTTTTGTAAAAAGATGGAATAATGGATTTGAATATGGAGCAATCGATGTTAAGAATCATCTGGAGAAATTATTGTTTCAAGATGTTGTTTCACTTGTCACCATATTGTTAGTTTCTTTACCTTTGACTTTCCTTTCTGTTATTTGTTGACCATTTTCTCTAATTCTAATTCTATCTTTTTGTTCACCAGCTATTCCCCACAAACCGGAAAAAAACCTCATATAATTTTATCCCTTGGGGGTATTTTAATTCAAAAAAAGATGTGGTTGTCCCGTTCCTTGTACAAACCGTTATAAAAGGTTTATTCTATAAAGATTAAAACTTTATAATAAGAAAAGGTAGTTGGCAGAAGAGTAAAATGTTTTCTTTATCTTTGGGTAGGATCTCGAAATGTGAAGAAAGTGGATATCGAGTGGAAAGATGATCAAAAATCTTGCAGAGAATCTTCAGGTGAACTTGTGTTTTCACTGAAGAATTTTTGGAGATTTCTGACGGACGATTGCATCCAAATAATGGATATGATTGATTGGGAAAGAAGTCATCCGGATGATATTCATTTTGGCTCAAGGGATCGATGCAGCAAGAAACCATTTTCTTTCTGTATGTTTTATTTTTTTTTGTTACTAATTATATTATATGCAGTCACGCAATAGAAGACACTGGGAAAAACATAGTTGCAGAACATTTGGCTCTTGCTGCTGACGAGAATTTGTTCCTATTAATGCCAAAGGCTTATCCTTGCACAGAAAAATATCACCTATTACTCAAGCTTGCTTTTCTGTAAGTAGTTATTATTTGCCAATTAAAAATAAAAATATTAATGGGTTAACGTGTCTGTTACAGAATCCATCTGACTGCTTTGTGAGGCTTCAGACAGACAAACTCATCGATGCATTATCATGGGGAAAAGTTCCTGCTCTTGGAACTGGTGCTACATTTGACATTTTATTTTCCGGAAAGGTAAACCATGTCAATCTTTATTATGTTTTATTTTAGTAATTAATACATATATTGTGTTGCAGGAACATCAAATTGATGAACCGCAAACAGTCTCTTGAGTAAGACTATTGTTGAATCTAAACAAGACAAGATTGAGATAAATGAAGATAAACACACGAGTCATGCACCCCGTTTCCTGATGTTTCTGCACCGATTTAAAGAAAATGGCGTTGAAATTAGATATATCCATTGAAATAATCAAGCGATTGGCCGAAGCATATTCTTTACAAGTAAGTTTTCAGTTAAAAAAAAGATTTAAGGCAAATTAATTAAGTTTAAGCAATTTTATATGTATTTAATGTAGGTATGATGTTAATCACGAGTTAAGTCAAGAGGACAAGCTTGTTGCGTGGAAAGCGTTATTTTTTCACCGACGAAAAGATTGGAAGTGGACTTTATGAAATAAAGGTAAAAGAGTGATAAATTGTAATTTATTCCTTCTTTTTTTTAATATATATATTTGTGTTTGTTTTAGGTCTCGGAGCATGCAAATACTCGTTGCTTTATTGTGGAAAGGAAAGATGGAACGATTGAAGATTTCTCGTATCACAAATGCATACATCATGCCTTGAAGTTAATTAATGTGTATGAAGCTAAAGTATACGAGTCAAGATGGTTAAATGGGAAAGAATAATAAGGGAAGTTTATGACATTTAATATGTTTTTATTTTTATTTTTCTATATAATTTCGGGGAATTCCGCTGAAATTTGTTTGCCGAGTAGATCCGGGCGAGGAAGTCTTAGCGGAAGTAGCAACGAGAAGCTAAGAACGATCTTATATCATGCTGTATTTATTTATTTATTTTTTTTTTTTTTGTTTTTTGTATTTGAATGTACACTTTTAGTAATTATTATTGTCTTTTTTTCAACTTGTTTTTAGCGTGTGAATTTATTCGTGAACCACCATGGAATAATTGTGATTGATATGTAGAGGTGTAAACGAACCGAACAAGCTTGTTTGGGTTTATTGATTTAAGTTTTTACAGTGTGTTTGGATAAGGAGAGCGAATAAATGCTTATCCTCGTTTAACACCTCTTAAAACGTCATTTTGGAAAAACAGGTAGGTAACAATTTTTTCAAAAATGCAATTTTGCAATAATATATCCCAAACGCCCCTAAGTAATATTCCACACGAGTAATTGTATTGGTACTTACTTTTTGTATCTATTTATGTATTTATCCATTTGATCAGACATGTGTTAAAAAAAGATAATATTAAAAAAGTAATTAGTGGATTAAACATGTCTTTTTTAGACGAGTTGTAACATGAAGTAAGAACAAAAAGTAGACATCAATATCATTTTTATCACTCCTAACCTTATTATTATTATTATTATTATTATTATTATTATTATTCATAAACATGTACAATCGTTTGAAAAACAAACATTGATGGTGAGTAGTGGGCAGTATAATAGGCACATGGATTTCAAATCTTGTAGGTATATGATTGAGACCACCGCATCCTGTTGGAATGGAGAAATATATGTACGTATTTCATAACTTCCTTACAAACTAGGTAACAACCATATCTCATCATTATTTTTATTCATATTAATTTTATTATTATCATCATATGCATGTTGTTTTTGAAAGCCTAAGATTCAATAAACAAATAAAAAAAAAAACGAAGTAAAAACGAAACCCACAAAACACATTGATCTCACTTGTTACCAACATTATTTCGGACTTGCTTTTGTATACATGATTAATTCATTCAAGAGACAAGGGTTGAGAGAAGTATAGTACATTACCACATCAATGATTCTTAACTTTTGTTGTTTGTTGCTTTTTATAGAAAAGTCATATTCAAACATAATTTATTCTAGCCCTTGTATCAATTTTAATTATGAGAAATTAACTCTTTATATAGGTAATTGACATCAAAGTAGCAATAACTTTTTTATATTGTTTTACTAGTTTACAACTAGACAATGTGATTTATAGTTGAACTGAAATGACTTGTAAAAAATATGTTTAAATGAGTGGATAGTATTTTTATGATACATGATTTAGACACATGTGAATACTTTTGGTAAGGGACTTCACCTTCAATATGGTCCCTTATTATTTTGTGTGGCCACCATTTTTACTTTTGTCACTTCGAACCACCTCTCAAACTGTTCATTGCTTTCTTAAATCATGTTATACGTTAGACATTTTTTTTTCTTCCTCTGAAAGGAACTTATATAATTATTTCTAAAATGATTTTATTTTGTTATCCATTTATCAAATATCCATATGCAAATCATGTCCTTTACACAGTTGGGTATCCATTTATTAAATATCCATTTGTCACGAATAACTTGAAATAGGTAACTCATGGTAATTATATTATTTTATTAAGTGGACTCAACAATTTGATAAATGAGAGCATTTTTATGAGACACAAATTTAAGAAGAAATGAGTCTTTTTTTATGCCTACATATCCCGCACTGTTGGATTACCAACATGACTATATAGGTTAAATTTAGATAGAACATAGGAGTATAACAATATTAGCACACTTTGGTGGATCCATGGATCTCTAGACTATGCTATGTTTATTAAAAAAAGTGCATACAGCATACTTAATATATTATGATGATACGGAGCATTTGTTATCGAGTTCAAAAGGACAAAAGATATATGTTTAATTAATTAAAAAAACTTAAACACGCACCCGATGCGTGTACAAGTACAACTGTACATGTTCTTTTGTTTGAGTCCCTTTTAAAATTGGGTCTCTCTAAATTCACTCCTTAGTGGAAAAATAATTATTAAATAATGATTAGAATGATTCGAGAAAAATGATTGTTAGTAGAAATGATTACAAATTTTCATACCATTTTTCTTTTTTCTTTTCTATTGCATTTACTTTTTACTTTTTCAATTTAACATTTCTCACCCTTATATGTTTTTTTTTTCTTTTCCATTTCATTTTCTTTCTGTTTTTTCGATGTATTTTACTAAGTTAAATTTAAATGAAAACTTACCACTATAAATCTTCTACATACTTATAATAGAAAATTTTGGAATACTTAAATAAAAAAGATCTAGACTATACGTAATTTGTAACTAGTTCGATTTATTATTTAATCAAACTTAAATATTTATAATAATAAATCAAATCTAAATGGCTCGTAATATATAGGTTATGAGTTCAAGTTTCATCGTAACCAAATAGAGGTAAATTAAGTGTTCAAAGTTTTTTTTTTACTTTAAAGATAAAAGAAAAATAAATAATTCTGGATAGACTCCATCAAATTTAGTTTTGAGCTTTTCAAAGTCACAAATTATGTTTACAATTTACAATCTCTCACAAAGTAAAATATATGTTAAATATTTACAATTAACTAATTTTTTTACATCAACCACTTGTATCATAATTAGTATAGGACGTGATTGACCATAGGACGTGATTGACCATAGGACGTGATTAGGTGTCTACTATGTTATGAGTCCAAGTCCCGGTGTGAATAAAATAATATAGATTAGGAAGTGTGTGTTTACCGTTCAAAAAAAAAAAAATTGAGTTAAATGATTTACAACATATTAAATATTTTTACACAAAATGTTGAAAAGTTTAAAATAAAATATAAATATTAAAATTTAGACCAACCACCGCCATCCTCTTAAAACTTTGTAGTATTAGATTCCTTAAATTTTCTATTTAATTTATTAAATAAAAAGAATAAATTAGAAAGTAAAGAATTTTAGTGAAAATGGGAATTGTAAAAAGTGGCTTCAGTAATTTATTTCTCACGAAAAGCAAAACAATTTTATTATTTGAAGGAGTACTTTTAGTAAGACCCTTTAAAATACAATATTGAATGCGTTAAGTAGCATTATGATAATGAAATTGTGCGAGACTATTTGTCTAAAGAAAGTCATTCTATTAATATAATAAAGTTAATATATTGCCTGCCTCTAGGTAGATCTCAGCGTTAAGATTGTGATTAAAATATATTTATATATTTAATTTAAGTTTTTTTAATAAAGTTAATCATAATGATAGTAGTAAAACTTGGTCTCCATAAAGGTAAAATTCCCTCATGTAGCAACGAAAATTCACTTGCGCCGACTCCGGGTTACTCATAAATTGAATGATCGCTCTGAAATTAGTCGGCTCACAAAACTAATTGAAACTCGGACCATATAAAATTTGAAATATTAATAAAAACTACTCTCTTCTTTTCATAAAAAAGTTATCATTTCCCCTTTAATTTTGTCCCACAAAAAAAGTTCTCATTTATCAAATTTGAGAACTCACTATTTCTTATTATCTTATTGAGGTTAAAAAAACAAAATAGTAATATCGTTAATAATTATCACAAATATCATATTATAAATCACAATTTTCTCTCCATAGCGTGGTCTAAAGTAGGGGTGTTAACGAGTCGAGCTTTTAACGAGCTACTCGAGCTCGAGCTCGTTTATATCGAGCTCGAGCCTATACTAATTCGATCTCGAGTCGAGCTCGAACATAAAACAAGACTCGATTAATTTCACGAGCCGAGTCTAATAATTTAATACTCGACTCAGCTCGTTCGATAGCTCGTTTAATCTCGACCCGAACGAGCCATACGATCTTCACGAGTCGATCCTAACAAGCCGAACAAATGTTTTATACAAGTGTTGATACAATAAGTACAAGAATATACATATATTAATATGGGTATTGAAAACGTGCATGTTGCCTTGTCGAGTCCGGACATCGTGACCGGTGGTCCGGACATCGTGACCGGTGGTCCGGACATCGTGACTGCTGGTCCGGACATCGTGACCGGTGGTCCGGACATCGTGATCGCTGGTCCGAATATCGTGCCACATGATCCGGACATCGTGATCGCTGGTCCGGACATCGTGCCCGCTGGTCTGGACATCGTGATCGCTACTCTGGACATCGTGATCGTTTGTCCGGACATCGTGCCCGCTGGTCCGGACACGGACATCGTGCCCGCTGGTCCGAACATCGTGATCGCTGGTCCGGACATCGTGATCGCTGGTCCGGACATCGTGATCGCTGGTCCGGACATCGTGATCGCTGGTCCGGACATCGTGATCGCTGGTCCGGACATCGTGCTCGCTCATCCGGACATCGTGATCGCTAGTCTGGACATCGTGCCTGATCAAAAAAAAAAATTATGACTTATTGGCCAAATCAATGTCTGTTCCCGTCACTTTCCTTGTTGTGCATAATGTATATATAGGTGATAGGGTGCTAGCAGGTTGTAGTACCCGATGTGGCGTTGTTGCCTCGCAACGCTGCATGTGGGCATAGAGTGAGGCCGAGCGAGCCATAAAACCCTCAGCTTGATGTGGCGTTGTTGCCTCTCAACGCTAGTGGTGTGGGCTATAAAGTGAGGCCGAGCGAGCCATAAAACCCTCAGCTCGATGTGGCGTTGTTGCCTCACAACGCTAGTGGTGTGGGCTATTGAGTGAGGCCAAGTG
>OY970825.1:70999941-71052441 GCA_963853835.1 Calendula officinalis
GATGGATGAAGAGCTCAGTGATGATGAGGAAGAAAGTGAGAACAAAGCCTTTATGGCTATCACTGAAGAGGATTTGAAGAGCACATTTGAGAAGGATATCAAAGAAGCTGATAGGATGAGTGTTCACACTGATTGGGATTCCATTCAATTGTACAAGGTGAGTTCCTTTCAAACTTATTCAGTGAATGAGAAAGAAAAGATTTTTGAGTACATGATTGTTGATCTTAAAATTTAGTACAGAAAGAAAAAGCTTTAAAATTAACTATTCTTGAACTTGAAAGAGTAAATAATGAAAATTTAGATAAATTAGCAAAATTTAAAGATTTAGAATTAAACTTTTTGAACATACAAGACATGGACCAAAGATTAGCTGATAAAGCTCATTTACAAAAACTGGAAAAAGAAAAATTTGAGAAATTTGAATCCAATTCAGTTTGTCAAGTCTAAAACATTTTGTGAAGTTGGATTTCAAACTGAGTCAGACGATGAGGACAAAATCATTTTTGAAAAACCCATTGGTCCCTCTATCTGTTCAAAGTGCTATACTGAACTACAAGAGCTCAGTATTGAATTTTCTGAAAAAGAAATTTCTGATACTGAACCCGATGTAGTGCAGTATGACACTTCTGCTGTTCCACCATTTGAATTATGATTTAATACCACTACATTTGAAAAATATAATGAAAATGAAACTTCTACATCTAGTATTATAACTGATACTGAGGTTGCAGGAACAAATGATTCATGTACTGAAAAACCAAAAGAGCCTGTTAAAGTTGTCATTTTAAATCATGATAAACAAAAATCAACTTCAACAGGATCTTCAAGTGGCAAAAACAAGAAGTCTAAGCAAAATAAGACTTCTTTGCCAAATAAAAAGAAGAAACCAGACTCATCTCCTTCAAAACCTGTTAAAAATAATCCTAGAACACTTATTGAAAATGACAAAAATAACATTTTAAAATCCATTGGTGATCAGATTAAATTTTTAAGTCAAAAGTTTGCAAAATTAACTCACACTGATCAACCAAAAGAAAAACAATTTTCTAAGATTCCTTATGAGAATATGTTCAGAAATAGACCTAGAAAATGTTACAGATGTCATCATAATGGTCATAAGGGAGATGAATGCTGGACTGATCTCTCAAATCCTAGGTACTCAGTACCAAAGAAGAAGAGAGAAAATAAGTCAGTATCACCAAAGAAAACCTCCAAGGTTTTGTCCTGAAGTGATACTGACATCTCCATCTAAAGAGATCAAGTCTAAACCTGTTTCTCCTACCAAAGGTCCCATTCAAAAATGGATTCCTAAAAAGAACTAATCCTCATTTTGTGTGTTGTGCAGGGTGATAGGAAATGGTAACTGGATAGTGGCTGCTCAAGACACATGACTGGCAGTATGGAGTACCTTCTAAATTATACACCAGAGAAGGGTCCTTCTGTCAAGTTTGGGGATGATTCAGTAGGAAAGACAAGAGGATATGGAGTAATCAAGGCAAGCAACATAACTTTCAAAAGAGTTGCCTATGTAGAGGGTCTAAAACACAATCTGCTCAGTATCAGTCAGATGTGATGATGACAATGAAGCTCGTTTAAGAAAAACGGCAGGAATTATCTACAATGATAAGGGGAAACCCGTACTCATTGCTCGAAGAGAGAAAGATGTCTATGTGGTCAACTTGTCTAAACTAGACCCTACTATAAGAGTATGCCTGCTTTCTAAAGTCAATCCAGAACTGAACTGGATGTGGCACAAGAAACTCTCTCACATCAACTTTAGAAACATCAACGAGCTCAGTATGAAGAAGTTGGTGAGAGAGTTGCCTACAATTACTTATTCTAAAGATAAGTAGTGTACAACATGTGAAATGGGCAAGCAGAAGAAGAGTTCATTTAAATCAAAAGTCAACCACTCTATCAATGAACCTCTTACTATGATACATATGGATCTTTTTGGCCCCATCAGTACACCATCTCTGGGCAAAGGATCTATACTTTTGTCCTGGTTGATGAATAATCAAGATACACTTGGGTCATCTTCCTTAAGACCAAGTCAGATGCTACCACAGAAATCATTTCCTTCATCAAACGAGAAGAACTTCAGAAAGCAACAAGGTCAAGCATCTAAGAAGTGACCATGGTACTGAGTTCAAGACTAAGTATTAGCAGATTTCTGTGAAGACAAGGGAGTCGTACAAAACTTCTCTGCAGCCTACACACCACAATAAATGGTGTTGTACAAAGGAAAAATAGAACACTGATTGAAGCTGCAAGAACTTTGTTATGCCATGTGGACTGGTACTAAGCTTCTGGGCTGAAGCTGTAAACTGTGCAAACTTGACACAGAACAAAGCTACAATAGTCCAGAGACACCACAAGACTCCTTATGAGTTATATCATGGCAGGGTTCCTAATGTGGAATATTTCCACATCTTTGGGAGTAGATGTTTTGTACTCAGTACTAAACAAAATCTCAACAAGTTTGCTCCTAAAGCAAATGAAGGCGTGTTCATGGGCTACTCACCACACTCCAAGGCTTTCAGAGTGTTTGTTATATCAAAAAAGGTAATTGAAGAATCCATCCATGTTACTTTTGATGAAAATCCGGATTGGCATTCTGCTTCAGCAAAGGAGGACATAAGTGGTATAGAAACCATATGTAATCCAGAAAACTCCAATGCTGACCAGCCCAAGTCTCACCCATACTATGTTGAACCTGGTATGAGTGATACTGATCAAGCTAGAACTCAAATAATCAAATTGCATCAAATACCGAGGTTCCCATTTCTGAGAACCCCAACACTGAGTTCCCAAATATTGATCTGAACAACTCCACATATGAAGAAGGTGTAACATCTTACACATCCCAAGAATTCACCTCAAATCTGCAAAATGAAGAAGAACAGCAACCTGAACTGTCTAATACTGAACATAATTCAGAGTAGTATCAGACAGACAACACTCAAGTTTAACAAGATATTGTTGACCTTGCTTCAAATGCTCCCTTAGGAAACAATCTAAGGGAACACAGAGTCCATCCACACTCAAATATCATTGGTCAAATTGAACAAGGTGTCCAAAAAAGAAGAAAGTTAGCTTTTGAACCCCAAGCCACTGCCAATTTCCGTTTCTTCTCAAGTTGTCTATCTACCATGGAACCAAAGAAAGCTAATGAAGCATTATTAGATGAAGACTGGGTAGAAGCTATGCAAGATGAGCTTACAGAATTTGAAAGAAACAAAGTTTGGAACTTAGTACCACCCCCTTCTGGCAAAACTATTATTGGTACTAAGTGGGTGTTCTGAAACAAGATGGACAAATATGGTGTTGTAATCAGAAACAAGGTAAGACTGGTTGCTCAGGGTTACAGGAAAGAAGAAGGCATTGACTATGATGAAACTTTTGCACCAGTTGCAAGAATTGAAGCTATTCGGCTGTATCTTGCATATGCAGCTTTCAAGAACTTCAAGGTTTATCAGATGGATGTCAAGAGAGCCTTCCTCAATGGAAAACTGCAAGAGGAAATCTATGTTAAACAACCCCCAGGTTTTGTTGATCCTAAATTTCCTAATTATGTTTTCAAGCTTGATAAAGCTTTGTATGGGCTCAAACAAGCTCCTAGAGCATGGTATGATACCCTGTCTGAGTACCTAATTGAAAACAAATTTACAAGAGGAAAAATTGATAAAACTTTATTTTCAAAAAGGAAAGGGTCTGACATCTTACTCATTCATATATATGTTGATGATATTATCTTTGGCTCCACTGTCAAATCCATGTGTGATTGGTTTGCAAAGATAATGTCATCTCAGTATCAAATGAGTATGATGGGAGAACTTACTTATTTTCTTGGTTTACATGTTGAACAAAATCCTGATGGCACTTTTATAAACCAAAGTAAGTATGTGCATGACATGCTGAAGAAATACAAATTCGAAAATTTATCTTCTATGCACACTCCTATGGGTACTAAGGACAAGATAAGTAAGGATGAGATTGGTAAGCCAGTGTGTCAATCCACATACCGAGGTATGATTGGTTCCTTACTTTACTTAATAGCTAGTAGGCATGATATCATGTTTGCAACATGTTTGTGTGCTCGGTATCAGGCTGATCCCAGGGAATCACATATGAAAGCTGTTAAGCGTATCTTTAGATATCTTTCATGTTAAGGCAAAAAACCTTACCCCTTTAGGATCTTAAGATAACAAGACAACCTAGACTAGCTTAGATTAGATTGTAGAAATTAGCTAAGTCTCGGTGTGATACTGAGTGGGCAGTATTGGCCACTCAGTATCAGAATTCAGTATTGGAAATCCAATACTGAGTGGAAGGACTGAGTTACATTCTCAAATGTAACTGACTAAGATCAAATCCCTTGATCTTAGTCACTTTCCTTGACCGGTCCTTCCATTACTCCTTTGCCCATCTTGTAAGATCTCTATATCAATAGAAATAGAGATCACTTGGCAAAGGAGTACACACCAATTTACGTATTCACTTTCACATCTTTGTAATTGATAAGTGGTCTTGTTTTTCCGCAGCAAGCCACACTTAGTGGAATTATACATTTGACTCTAATATTGTGTTATTCACTTTAATTGTCTTAAGTCTAATTATTCTATCAATTATACAAACAATCCAGGGTTGTTGTGACCTAACAACTGGTATCAGCGCAGGTTAAATAAACTATTATTTAGTCGATCTATTATCCTGGCAGCCACTCCCTATACATATCCTTCCCAACCTACAAAAACCAAAATGTCTTCTATTGTTGCACCAGTTATGTCTGGAAAGGGTGTGCCAATCTTTGATGACAAAGACTTTCATTAGTGGAAGTTGAAGGCTCAATGTGAAGGATTTATGTGCACAAATAAGTACACGTGTCACCGTGTCCAATGTTATAAGACACTAAAGGGTCACACCGCTACACACCCAATAATGGACAACCGAATAAAGTAAGTTTTGTGGAATAATTAACTAGCTAAGTTAATTATAAAGAAGAGAATAAATAATAATAAGTTAATTATTATTTGTGAGGATGGTTAAATATTAGGTTAAGTATTTAACGGATAGTTAATTAATAGTTAATTAATTAGCTAGTAAAAGTCCAAGGGTTTAAAGTGTTAATAGGAAATTTAATTATGAGATTAATCACAATTAAACTCCAAGGACTTAACTGTAACTTAAGCCCTTATAAATAAAGGCTTAAGGTTAAGGTTTAAGGGTTACACATTACAACACCACAAAACCCTAATCCCTCCTCCCCTTCTCTCTTTCGGCCAAAACCAAGAAACCCCAAGGGTTTCGGTTTGTGTTCGAGTTTGACGCAAGGCACACACACACACAAGTTCTTGTGTGATACTTTGTTGGTACAACGCGGTCTTGCAGCGTGTTCAGGTGGTGCTGTAGAGGTGGATCACTTCTTTAGCAATCTAAAGGTAATGTTCATCATCTCCTTCTTCTCGTGATCTCATTGACTAGTAGAGATCCAGTAATGTGGTATTCAAGTTCCGCCATGTGAATACTACAAGGTTTTCCTACAGTGGTATCAGAGCTTTCTACTAATCTCAATGAGATTCGGTTGAGTTTCTTTTCATCTAGAAAAGAACCCTAGAATTTTCGACCAAGCATGTGTTCTTCAAGTTTTGAATGAACATTGGATTGAATGGGGTTCTAGATAAAAATAAATTAGGTTTCTTTTTCTCCTTTTTTCCCCAAAATTCGTATATATATATATATATATATATATATATATATATATATATATATATATATATATATATATATATATATATATATATATATATATATATATTATATTAAGTCTTTTTTATTTTAGAAAGAAACCTAGTAAGTTTGATGCAAGAACATTATTCAAGTTTATGAACAATTGGATTGAATAGGATTTTTAGATTATAAGGAAAAGGTTAAAATTATTATTATTATTATTATTATTATTATTATTATTAAAATTAAAAGCGGGAGTCGAAACCAAACCAACCGAGATTCGGTGAGGCTTGGTTCGACGACCGAGTGGTCGACCGAAACCAAGTCCACCGAGTTTCGGTTGGATGATGGTTTCTTGGTGACCAAGTTATCGTATTTAGGGTACAAGATTTTATGTAGCCTAAATCGGGGATAAAGAATCTACAATATATATGTATATTCTTTTAGTTGGTAAGTCAATCTATGTAAATCTTTTGATTTTTTTTTGACTAACTATCAAGAACAAATCAAAAGAATAGATTTACATAAATCTTGACTAGTTTTTTTTAATTAATAATAAATGATAATAGATTATTAAAATCAAAATAATTTCGAAATTAAGGAGGAATTAATAAGAAATTAGTTTATAGGTAATTTAAAAATTATCAGTTTGGTAATTTAATAATTATCAGTTTATTTATTTAATGACATAACCCAAAAGAAGTGACATTGTGTTTGTTTTTTAACAAATCCGAAAATTTTAAACATTTTTCAGAAATAAATAAAGTTTTTTTTTTTTAATATACAAAACACAAAACACAAAACACAAAACCAAGTCTTTGGGGTTATGGCATGGCAATTTTTCGAAATTGCAAGTATTATTTATTTTATTTTTCGTTTATTTATTATAATATGAAATAAAAAGATGGTGATTATAAACAGTTTGTTTAGAAAACCAAGTTTTAATAATAAGATGGTAATTATAAACAGTATGTTTAGAAAACCAAGGTATAAATTAATATAATGACGATTATAAACAAGTTTGTTTAGAAAACCAAGTTTTAAATTAATAATGGTAAAGTAAACAGGTTGTTTATAAACCAAGTTTTATAAAGAAAAAATTAAAAGTGGAATTTATAAACAGTTAGTTTATAAAACCAAGTAATTTTAAAAGGTTAAAATTTAGCTAACGTTTTTCGAACAAAGGAAAATCCTTTTTAGAAAATCTTAGATTAGAGTGCAACTCACCTAATGGAACACCTCACTTGTTCAACGATATTCACATTGTAAGGAGAAAGAACCTTAGATGTGGATTCAAATCATTGCGAGTGTTAGGGTGCGTAGGGTCTTGTGATAATCGGGAGTCCCGGCGCAAGGCATCGCACTGTCTTAGGTGGTACGATCTATTTTGGTGATAATCGGGAGTCCTGGCCCAAAATGCACTAGAGGGATTAAAACATGTACAAGTTTGTTGTTCAACTTGATATCCCGAGGATGTAGGAATCGTTTCTAGTCTAGAAGCGATCGGTATGGCTATACCTACCAGAAATAGCATGGCTCTAATGGGAAGTGCCCAAACCTTGCATTAGAGGGCATGAAATATGGGTCCTAGTCTACCTATTATTATTAAAAGGTAATAATGTTAGAAGTTATTTAATTATCTAATCTTACTAACCGTTTTTTGTTTTTCTTATAGATGTCTGTACCGTCAGAAATTCCGTTTTACTCACCAAACGAATCGCGAAAGTTCATCACGCGAAATTGGAAGTTTACTGGTCCAAACTACAAAGTTTGGAAAGTGTACTTTAGGAGTTACCTAAAAGCACAGAATCTACTGTACGTAATAGACGAGGTGCCCAAGGGACAACCAGAGCAAGATGCCCAGGATGATGAGCTTAATGCTTATTATCAGTATCTGGCTGATGAATCACAAGTTATGTCGATTCTTATTCTTACTTCATTATCAGAGCTTACTGATAATCTACGTAAGAAACCATGCTATGAGTTTGTCCAGTATCTTGAGGAGACGTTTAAAGATAGTACTGAAGATAGCAAGCAGTTCATTTTGCAAGAAATCTTTTCGTCAAAGATGAAAGATGATCAACCATTGAGTGACCATCTTATTAACATAAGAAGGTTGCTAGATTGTCTCACCCTAGTTACTGAAACACAATTTGCTCAGTATCAGTCAGATGTGTGATGATGACAATGCAGCTCGCTTCAGGAAGACTGCAGGAATCATCTACAATGACAAGGGGCAACCTGTACTCATTGCTCGAAGGGAGAAAGATGTCTATGTGTTAGGTCACAACAACCTTGATTTGTATATTATTTAGATAGAATTTAGATTACTTAAGACAAATAATGTGTTGAACACAAGATTTTTGTCAAATGTAATATTCCAATAAGTGTGGCTTGTTGTGGAAAAACAAGACCACTGAACAATTACAAAGTATGTGAATGAATGTGTAAATTTGTAAGTTCTCCTTTGCAAGATGATCTCTATTTATAATGATATAGAGATCTTACATAATGGGCAAAGGAGTAACCGAAGGACTAAACTAGGAAAATGACTAAGATCAAGGGATTTGATCTTAGTCCGTTACATAACAAAATGTAACTCAGTCCTTCTGCTCAGTATTGGATTTCCAATACTGGGTAGTGATACTGAGTGACCAATACTGGCCATACTCAGTATCACTCCTAGACTTAGCAAATTTATTCTACCAATTATTCTAAGCTAGTCTAGGTTATTTTGTTATCTTAAGATCCCAAAGGGGTAAGGCTTTTTGCCTTAACAATCCCCCCCTATCTAATGATAACAAAACAATTACAAAGAGAATTGCAAAATAAACAAAAACATAGGCTGCAGAGTCTTCTTCTTCACCTTCTGTTGATAGATTCAAACTCATAGAAGACTTCTTTCTTGATATGGATGAACTCTTATCTTTTCTTTAGTTCATCCTGCCTGTTGTTGAGCAGAGCAACAATCTTCTTTCTAAACCAAGAATCCTCCTTCTTGGTTATCATCCACTTCAAACCCACAAGTTGACTAATAGGGGCCTTTGGCAAATCTGCTTCAGTAATGAAGCATTCCCTATCTTCTGGGTCAGTATACATATATCCGGAGGTTGGATATATGGTACTCTTTTGATCCTGAAAAATAAGATTTGGTGGAACTAGGTATGAGTTAAAGATCCCGAAAGTGTTAAGGCACTCAGGCTTGTTGTTCTTAACAGCCTTAGTCATTACACTGAGTGCCCTGTAATCTGCTTGATACAGAATGCCTTTTTCAAAGCATACATCAGCAACAGCCCAGATTTCATCCATCATAACTTGGGCTTCAGAGGATCTTGATGGCAACTCCTTTATCAGTCTAGCAATTTTCACCCAGTCTTGGAGTCCCATGTTCTGAATGTCATGAAGAGAGATGTTCATGGGAGGACTGACTGGTCCAACGCAGACTACAACTATGGACCTATCAACAGTCTTGACTTTGACTTTGTTGACATATTGGTTTAGCCAACATATCTCCTTCACATTGAGAAATGATCTATTTCTCAGCATACCCATCATGTTCTCCATATATCTAGTTCTTTGGGCAACAATGTTCCAGTATTGTTGGAGAACATCATCTCCTTTTCTTCTTACAGTGTGAGGTTTCCATGGAACATCTGCATCAGTGTCAGTATCAGGATCTTCTTCCTTAACAAGAAAGAATTTTTGAGCCTCAGTCTCATCCTCAATCTCCTGAGTAATCATCTCCTTAGTATCATGAACTGATCTTCTTGGTCTAGTGATTAGAGGAGCTGGATCAGATTCCTCACTTGATTCAGAAGACATAACAACTCTTGTCATTCTTCTGGTGACTGGCCTTCTAGGAACTCTAGAAGGTCCTTCATCTTGAGGAGAGATTGGTTTTCTTGGAGGCTCTTCATCATCCGAGGATGATGATGAAGAGCTTTCTTTATTTGCTACATCCAGTGCAAAGTTAAGGAAGTTTTGAGATGGCACTGGATGTTCTTCATCTTCATCATCAGCTATGGGCCAGACAAATGGCCTGTATACCACTATCTGCAGGTTGTTCACTTCCTGAGCAGGTGGCTCAGTGTCAACCTGTTGAGGTTGTTCAGTATTAGACTCCCCTGAGCAGTTGGCTCAGATTCTTCAAGTTGTTGCAGGACTGACTTCCCTATTTGTCTTCTTCTCTCATACTGAAAACGAAGTGGTTCAGTATGATAAGTTTGCTGATGTTGTTGTTGTTGCTGTGGAGGTTGATCTTCATTTAGTTTCCTTCTTTTCTCCCCCTGAGCAGATAGCTCAGGTTGATCAACCTCGTCTTCTCTTTGTCTCTTCTCCCCCTTATTGTTATCATTGGATGGGGAAGGAAAAGGTTCAATATCACCACCTATGTCCCATTGTTGATCATCAGGTGTGGGGGAGGGCATAGGCTCTGTAGCATCATCATGTTCACCCTCAGTATTAACATGTGAGGGTGATCTGCTAGGCTCAGTATCATCACCGCCCTCATCATCTTCATTATTTCCACCAAGTGGACACTGTGGAGGTGGTGGAGGCTGTTGTTTTTGCTGAAGTAGTGCCACTGACTGCTTTAAGGAGTCAATTTCACTACTCATTTCATCCATCCTGGCCAGTATAGTGTTCTGAGTGTTCTGCATGGCCATGATTTGATTCAAAATTGTTTGTAGAGCCCCTTGCACTTCTTGAGACTGAGTGGCTTGTGCTCGAATACCCTGCACAGATGGTGCTAAAGAAAAAAAATAAATCTGGTTAGAATGAAAGGTTTATCAAATAGAATTGTGTTGTTGTTTAATTCTATAATCATGTAAAAAGAATTTTGAAGTCTGTATTTCATCTGGCTCATGATGAAATATTGTGAACTTGTGCATAGCATGTGTAAGAAGTGTTTAGTAAAAGTGAGTGTGAATTTTTGAGGAGCTCAGTATAGGATAGGTCACATTTACTAAAAGGTTTTGGTTTGGGAAATCGAAGCCTGGGATATGCTTCTTGTTATGTTCAATGTTTATCACTCGGTATCAGAGTGATAACAGAAATGTGGCTAAAACCCATGGAAATTTTTTGGCACTTGTGGCTTAAAAGGTTTGTGATCACTTCTTGAATTATATGACCCAACTCAAAAATAAGTTGGACATAAGCCAAGCAGCACCAGTGGGTGTCAGTATGACATCAACCACCATTGTCTCTTTAGATGTTGAGACAACTTTAGGCTCACAATGATCATTCAAGTGCTCAGTGTATGAATTTTTCATAGCAGCAGTGGGCTAACTATATTGACCATAATATGATATATTTTTGAAAGTTCGTTTGAGACTTTGGTCAGTATTGAGTTGGTACTGGCCAATACTTAGTCTCTATTTGGGAAAGATATATATATATATATATATATATATATATATATATATATATATATATATATATATATATATATATATATATATATATATATATATATATATATATAAGTTTTAGAGCATTATAGAAATTAATACCTGAGACTTTGTCAGACTCTCTTCGAGCATCTGCAAAGGTCGGTGCTGGATCATGTGTATGTTGATTTGAGGCACCAGCACCTTCAGGAGCAATTTCTCTGCTTGCCTGAGCACCTTCCATTGTATGTTACTGATACTGGATCTCCACATCAAGAGGAACATGAGGTTCCTCAATTTGTTGAGCAATGTGTTCGGGTTCTGGACCTGGATGGTCAGCGGTGGCAGCAACGATGTTTTGTTCTTGAAGAGATGCAGTTAGTGATGGAACCGGATTGTGATGCACCTCTTCAGATGATAGAGTACCCATTATTACTGGAGATAAATTTCTTCTACGTTGTCTTTTGATGACAACGGGTTGCACTTCAGTCGACTCAGTATCAGAATCTGATGCAGTATGAGGAGCATCAGGATCCTGTTCAAGTTGAGGTATATGTGGTTGTGCTTGTTCTTAATCTGGTTGAGTATCCACCATCTCACCATCTTGATCATCATTACCTCCATCACCACTATCATCATCATTATCATCATCATCATCAGTTTCTGATCAAGTATCAGAATCATCATCATTTTCTTCATCATTAATGTGTGCCTGCACAATGGCCCACATAGAGTGACTCAGTACAGGCTCTCCTCCTTCCCTTGGTCTATAAAAATATATCTTCTCATTCAGGGGAGGAAGATCTGCTCTTGGACTATCGAATTCATCATAATCATGCACAGGCATTGCATTTTGGAAGATGAGAGATAAAAATCTGCAGAAAGGGACATTGAACTCTCTGATTTGAGCCCTAACTAGAGAAGCTAGTTCATTGAATATTAGTCTGGCGTAGTCAATGTCTCGACCATAGTACATGGCATGTACTATCTGCATCCCAAATTCATTTATCTGGTCCAAAGCTCCAGTCTTGTGGGTCATACACCGAATGAGTGTTGAAATTAAAATACCCCACATTGGATCAAATTCGTTTCTCTTGATTATGCCCGTTGTACCTCTGTGTCCAATGAAAGACAATACTGAGCGAGCCTCTGTTCGATCAACAAAGGGCTCATACTGAGCGTGAGCGGGAAGTCTCAGTGTTTCCCGGATTATAGCAGTTGAAACGAAAGCCCTTCTTTGATCTCGGACAACCCAACCGGTAATCATGTCCGGAGAGTCAAGTGTTGCAGAGTACTACAATTCACATAGCATCTCCGGATATATTGCTCGAGGAGATAGAGTCAGTGCACGATTGATTGGACAGTGCTTCAAATATGTAACAGTGTGAGTGAATTCAGGGCACGCCCAAGCCGGAGGAATATCGAAATTGGCAGTAATATTGTTCCTCGCGAACTTAGGGAGTTCATCTTTCCGAAATGGAGTCGCGGTCCAACCGCCGGTGCAACGAATCGATAATTAGCCATCTGTGATTAAGATAAAAAAAATGCTTGCAAAGAAATGTGAAATTGTAAATCACAAAGATTAATCGAAGAAGAAAGATTGAAATAACTATTAGAAAGTTTTAAATGAAAAGAAAAACGGTTATTTATACTTAAATTATCGATACTTATGGTATTGGGAAGTAAAAACGGCTGAAATGACAGCCTTATCCTGTTCCAACGGTAACTTTCTTATTAAGAAAGGTTACCGTTGGGGAGTATGAGGATTAAAATCAGTTTTACCACTCCAGGACTCCAATACCGAGTAAAAAAAATTAAAGTAAAAAAATATTAAAAATTATAAAAACATTTAATTTAATCTGTAAATTAATAAAAAAATAAATTTTTTTTAATTTTGATAAATCAGACGAGTGATACTGAGCGGGTCAGTATTAGCACCAATATTGAGTAGTCAGTATCAGAAAAATTTAAGGAAAATTAAGGATTCAGCATACCCAATTTCCCTAATAGATACATAAACCTTTCCTCAGAGAGAAGTTTAGTAAATAAATCGGCCAATTGGTCATCTGTTGGGACAAAATCTATCTCAACCTTACCCTTTTCCACATTATCTCGAATAAAGTGGTGTCTGATATCAATGTGCTTTGTTCTTGAGTGATGGACTGGGTTCTCAGTGATATCAATAGCACTCTGGTTATCACAATGAATGCGTGTCTTCTGAAAATTGAACCCATAGTCCATGAGTTGATACTGCATCCATAAGAGTTGAGCACAACAATTTCCTGCAGCAACATATTCTGCTTCTGCTGTGGAAATTGCTACTGAGTTTTGCTTCTTGGATGACCAACCAACTAGTCTACCACCAAGAAATTGACAACCTCCACTTGTGCTTTTTCTATCCAACCTGCAACCTGTAAAATCTGCATCTGTATACCCTTTAAGGTCAAAGTTTGAGTCTTTGGGATACCAAAGACCCATGTTAGGAGTACCTGAAAGATATCAAAAAATGCGCTTAACAGCTTTCATATGTGATTCTTTAGGATCAACCTGATACCGAGCACGGAAGCATGTTGCAAACATGATATCAGGCCTGCTAGCTGTTAAGTAAAGTAAAGAACCAATCATACCTCGGTATGTGGATTGACATACTGGTTTACCAGTCTCATCTTTACTTATTTTATCCTGAGTACCCATAGGAGTGTGTATGGAAGATAAATTTTCAAATTTGTATTTCTTTAGCATGTCATGCACATGCTTACTTTGATTTATAAAAGTGCCATCAGGCTTTTGATCAACTTGTAAACCAAGAAAGTAACTAAGTTCTCCCATCATACTCATCTGATATTGAGATGACATTATCTTAGCAAACCAGTCACACATTGACTTGTCAGTGGAGCCAAAAATAATATCATCTACATATATCTGAATAAGTAAGATGTAAGAACCTTTCCTCTTTAAAAATAATGTTTTGTCAATTTTGCCTCTTATAAATTTATTTTTAATTAAATACTCAGACAGGGTATCATACCAGGCTCTTGGAGCTTGTTTGAGTCCATATAAAGCTTTATCAAGCTTGAAAACATAGTTAGGAAATTTAGGATCAACAAAACCTGGTGGTTGTTTAACATAAACTTTCTCTTGTAGTTTTCCATTGAGAAAGGCACTCTTGACATCCATATGATAAACTTTGAAGTTCTTGAAAGCTGCATATGCAAGATACTGCCTAATAGCTTCAATTCTTGCAACTGGTGCAAAAGTTTCATCATATTCAATACCTTCTTCTTGCCTGTAACCCTGAGCAACCAGTCTTGCTTTGTTTCTAATGACAACACCATCCTTTTCCATCTTGTTTCTGAACACACACTTAGTACAAATAATAGTTTTGCCAGCAGGAGGTGGTACTAAGTTCCAAACCTTGTTCCTTTCGAACTCTGTAAGTTCTTCTTGCATAGCTTCTACCCAGTCTTCATCTAATAAAGCTTCATCAGCTTTCTTTGGTTCCATGGTAGATAGGAAGCTTGAAAAGAAGCAAAAGTTTGCAGTTTCTTGAGTTTCAAAGTCTAACTTTCTTCTTGTTTGAACACCTTGTTCAATTGGACCAATAATATTAGAATGTGGATGGTCTCTGTGTTCCCTTATATTGTTTCCTAAGGAAGCATTTGAAGCAAGGTAAACAATATCTTGTTGTACTGATGTGTTGTCTGCCTGATACTGAGCTAATTCTGGTCAGTATTAAACAGTTCAGGTTGCTGTTCTTCTTCATTTTGCAGATCTGAGGAGGATTCTTGAGAAGTATTGGAAGATTCACCTTTAGCATAGGTGGAGTTGTTCAGATCAATTATTGGGAACTCAGTATTGGGGTTCTCAGATATGGGAACCTCAGTATTTGTTGCATTTGAGTTATGTTGAGTTCTAACTTGATCAGTATCACTCATACCAAGATCAACATAGTATGGGTGAGACTTGGGCTGTTCAGTAATGGAGTTTTCTGGATTGCATAGAATGTCTATGCCACTAATGTCTTCCTTTGCTGATGTAGAATGAACATCCTGATCTTGATCAAAAGTGACATGAATGGATTCTACAATCATCTTAGTTGAGATGACATACACTCTGAAAGCTTTAGAGTGTGGAGAGTAGCCCATGAACACACCTTCATTTGCTTTGGGAGCAAATTTGTTGAGATTTTGTTTAGTACCGAGTACAAAATTGGTGCTCCCAAAGATGCGGAGGTATTCCACATTAGGAACCCTGCCATTGTATAACTCATAAGGAGTCTTTTGATGTCTCTGGACTATTGTAGCTCTATTCAGAAGCTCAGTGCCAGTCCAGCATGGCATAACAAAGTTCTTGCAGCTTCAATTAGTGTTCTATTCTTCCTTTCTACAACACCATTTTGTTGTGGTGTGTAGGCTGCATAGATGTTTTGCACGATTCCTTTTTCTTCACAGAAATCTGCTAATACTGAGTTCTTAAACTCAGTACCATGGTCACTTCTTAGTTGCTTGACCTTGTTGCCTTTCTGAAGTTCTTCTCTTTTGATAAAGGCAATGATTTCTATGGTTGCATCTGATTTGGTCTTGAGAAAGATGACCCAAGTATATCTTGAGTATTCATCAACCAAGATTAAAGTATAGATCTTTTTGGCCAATGATGGTGTACTGATGGGGCCAAAGAGATCCATATGTATCATTGTAAGAGGTTCATTAATAGAATGGTTGACTTTGGACTTGAATGAACTCTTCTTATCCTTGCCCATTTCACATGCTGAGCATAACTTATCTTTAGAATAAGTAATAATGGGCAACCCTCGCACCAACTTCTTCATACTGAGCTCATTAATGTTTCTGAAGTTGATGTGAGAAAGTTTCTTGTGCCACATCCAGTTCAGTTCTTGCTTGACTTTAGAAAGCAGGAAAACTTGAATAGTAGGGTCTAGTTCAGACAGGTTAACCACACAAACATTTTTTTCTATTCTAGCAATGAGTACAGGTTGCCCTTTATCATTGTAGATGATTCCTGCAGTCTTCCTGAAGCGAGCTTCATTGTCATCATCACACACTGGCTGATACTGAGCAGATTGTGTTTAAGACCCTCTACATAGGCAACTCTTTTAAAAGTTATGTTGCCTGCCTTGATTACTCCATACCCTCTTGTTTTTCCAACTGAATCATCTCCAAACTTGACAGAAGGACCCTTCTCTGGTGTATAGTTTAGAAGGTACTCCATACTGCCAGTCATATGTCTTGAGCAACCACTATCTAAGTACCATTTTCTGTCACCCTGCACAAGACACAAAATAATGATTAGTTATTTTTAGGAACCCCTTTTTGAATGGGACCTTTGGTAGGAGAAACAGGTTTAGACTTGATCTCTTTTGTTTGAGAGGTCAGTATCACTTCAGGGGAAACCTTGGAGATTTTCTTTGGTGATACTAACTTAGTTTCTCTCCTTTTCTTTGGTACTGAGTACCTAGGACTTGAGAGATCAGTCCAGCATTCATCTCCTTTATGTCCAGTATGATGACATCTATAAAATTTTCTAGGTCTATTTCTGAACATATTTTCATAAGGTATTTCTGAAAATTGTTTGACTTTTGGTTGATCAGTATGAGTAAGTTTTGCAAACTTTTGACTTAAAACTTTGATCTAATCACCAATAGATTTTAAAATGTTATTTTTTTTCATTTTTTACTTGTGTTTTAATGTTGTTTTTGACTGGTTTAGAAGCAGATGGATATGGTTTCTTCTTTTTATTTGGCAAAGAAGTATTTTTGTTATTAGACTTCTTGTTTTTGCCACTAGAAGATCCTGTTGAAGTTGATTTTTGATTATCATGTTTTAAAATGACAACTTTAACAGGTTCTTTAGATTCTTGAGTATTTGACTTTTCTGTTCCTGCAACTTCAGTATTAGATAAAACACTAGGAGTAGAAGTAGTTTTGTTTTCATTATGTATCTCAAAAATAGTTGTATTAAGTAATAATTCAAATGGAGGAACATCAGATGTATCATACTGCAAAACTTCGAGGTCAGTATCAGAAATTTCCTTTTCAGGAAATTCAATACTGAGCTCTTGTAGTTCAGTATAACACTTTGAACAGATGGAAGGATCAATTAGTTTATCAAAAATAATTTTATCCTCATCATCTAACTCAGTTTGACATCCAACTTCACAAAAAGTTTTTGCTTTTACAAACTGTATAGAGTTCATATCAGAAAATTCTTCAAATAAATCAACAAAATTATTTATATTTTTTAACTGAGGATCAACACCAAGTGCAGCCCTCACGTTTTCTGGAAATTGTTGATTTAGACATTTATTTAATTTAATAGATGCATTTCCCCAAGATTTACAATAGTTTTCAAATTTTTCTTTTTCTAATTTGTGTAAATGAGCTTTATTAGCTAATCTTTGATTAATGTCTTGTAAGTTTAAAAAATTTAATTCTAAATCTTTAAATTTTGCTAATTTATCTAAATGTTCATTATTTACCCTTTCAAGTTCAAGAATAGTTAATTTAAAGCTTTTTCTTTCTGTACTAAAGTTTTAAGATCAACAATCATGTACTCAAAAATTTTTTCTTTTTCATTCACTGAATAACTTTGAAAGGAACTCACCTTGTACAACTGAGTGGAATCCCAATCAGAATGAACACTCATCCTCTCAGCTCCTTTGATATCCTTCTCAAAGGAGCTCTTCAAATCATCTTCAGTGAAAGCTATAAAGGCCTTATTTTCAACTTCTTCCTCATCATCGCTGAGCTCTTCATCCATCCAAGCTTCAGAGTAAAGTGCTTGATGAGGTGCTCCATTCCCTGCTGCACCCTTGCCCTTGCTCCAGTTCTTCAACTTGACATACTTATCTCTATACCGTTTAGCTCGGTATGCAATCTTGTCATTCTGATCAGTTTCAGTTGACTTAGTATGACAGTTAGCAGCAATGTGTCCAGGCTCTCCACACCTATAGCAAATACCTGATCTTGGGTCAGTATTGGAAGAGCTAACACCAAGCCTCTTCTTCTTCAACTGATCCAGCTTCATAGACATAAGAGCCATTTGGGTTTCAAGCTCCTCTGTCTCAGCATCAGCAAGATCAACCTTTGGCTCTTCAGGCTCAGTAACAGTATAGGCCTGTTGCACAACTAGAGCCATTCCAGTGGAAGTCTTGTCAGTTTTCTTCCAGTTGATCAGTCTTGCCATATTGTTCTCCTCATGATTCAACATTAAACCATACAAGGTTTGAAGAGTGTATGATTCAATGTTATTAGCAGCATTGACAGAGTTTGTCATATCAAGAAATTGTTGAGGAAGACTGTCCAGAAAGTTTTGAACAAGCTCTCCTTCTTCCTTCACAATGCCTACACTGATTAGATCATGGATAACAGTATTAAACCTGTTATAGAGAGTGGTGATGTCTTCATTAGGGCTTGAGAAGAAGTTTTCATACTTTGTCCTCATGTTGCTTTTTCTTTGCAACTTCACCTTAGGTGTGCCTTCATAGGTGACTGATAAGCTATCCCACATAGCCTCTGCTGTTGGAAATTTCATAATTGCATTCAGTATTTCTTTGGTAACAGCATTACCAATCACCCCTTTTGCTCTGGAGTCTAAACTGTACAACTGACGGTCAGTATCAGTCCATGTATGCTTCAGTTTAGGAATTGTTCTTGTGCTCTCAGGAGCATCATCAGTAGCTGCAACGGGTTCCACAGTTTGTGGAATTATGGGACCATCGTTTAGCACAGTGAGCATCTCATGATGAATAGATTCAAGATACCATTGAGCTTTTAGCTTCCATTGATGGAAATCTTTGCCATCAAAGATAGGCACTCCTTTTCCAGACATGACTGGTGCAACTATAGTGGACATTTTGGATTTTTAAGTTTGGGAGGGATAAATGTAGGGAATGGCTGCCAGGGTAATAGACCGACTAAATAAGGATTTATTTAGCCTTCTCTGATACTAGTTGTTAGGTCACAACAACCCTGGTTTGTATATTATTTAGATAGAATTTAGATTACTTAAGACAAATAATGTATTGAACACAAGATTTTAGTCAAATGTAATATTCCACTAAGTGTGGCTTGTTGCGGAAAAACAAGACCACTGAACAATTACAAAGTATGTGAATGAATGTGTAAATTTGTAAGTTCTCCTTTGCAAGATGATCTTTATTTGTAATGATATAGAGATCTTACATAATGGGCAAAGGAGTAACCGAAGAACTAAACTAGGAAAATGACTAAGATCAAGGGATTTGATCTTAGTCCGTCACATAACAAAATGTAACTCAGTCCTTCTACTCAGTATTGGATTTCCAATACTGAGTACTGATACTGAGTGGCCAATACTGGCCAAACTCAGTATCACTCCTAAACTTAGCAAATTTATTCTACCAATTATTCTAAGCTAGTCTAGGTTGTTTTGTTATCTTAAGATCCCAAAGGGGTAAGGCTTTTTACCTTAACACTATGTGGTCAACTTGCGTGAACTAGACCCTTCTATCTGAGTTTGCATGCTTTCTAAAGTCAATCCAGAACTGAAGTGGATGTGGCAAGAGAAACTCTCTCACATCAACTTCGATAACATCAACGAACTCAGTGTGAAGAAGTTGGTGAGAGGGTCGCCCACAATTACTTATTCTAAAGATAAGTTGTGTACAACATGTGAAATGGGCAAGCAGAAGAAGAGTTCATTTAAATCAAAAGTCAACCATTCAATCAATGAACCTCTTACTATGATACATATGGATCTTTTTGGCCCCATCAGTACACCATCTCTAGGCAAAAAGATGTATACACTGGTCATGGTTGATGAATACTCAAGATACAATTGGGTCATCTTCCTTAAGACGAAATTTGATGCTACCACAGAAATCATTGCCTTCATCAAAAGAGAAGAACTTCAGAAAGGCAACAAGGTCAAGCAACTAAGAAGTGACCATGGTACTGAGTTTAAGAACTCAGTATTAGCAGATTTCTGTGAAGACAAAGGAATCTTATAAAACTTCTCTGCATCCTACACACCACAACAAAATGGTGTTGTAGAAAGGAAAAATAGAACATTGATTGAAGCTGCAAGAACTTTGTTATGCCATGTTGGACTGGTACTAAGCTTCTGGGCTGAAGCTGTAAACTGTGCAAACTTTACATAAAACAAAGCTACCATAGTCCGGAGACATCACAAGACTCCTTATGAGTTATATCATGGCAGGGTTCCTAATGTGAAATATTTCCACATCTTTGGGAGTAAATGTTTTGTACTAAGTACTAAACAAAATCTCAACAAATTTACTCCTAAAGCAAATGAAGGTGTGTTCATGGGCTATTCACCACATTCAAAAGCTTTCAGAGTGTTCATTATATCTACAAAAGTGATTGAAGAATCCATCCATGTTACTTTTGATGAAAACCCGGGTGTGCATTCTACTTCATCAAAGGAGGACATAAGTGGTCTAGAAACCTCATGTAATCCAGAAAACTCCAATGCTGACCAGCCCAAGTCTCACCCATACTATGTTGAACATGGTAGGAGTGATACTGATCAATCCAAAACTCAAAATAATCATAGTGCAATGAATAATGAGGTTCCCACTGCTGAGAACCCCAACATTGAGTTCCCAAATATTGATCTGAACAACTCCACGTATGAAGAAGGTGAAACATCCAACACTTCTCAAGAATCCACCTCAGATATGCAAAATGAAAAAGAACATCAACCTGAACTGTCTCATACAGAACAAGATTCAGATCAGTATCAGACAGACAACACCCCAGTTCAACTAGATATTGTTGACCTTGCTTCAAATGCTCCCTTAGGAAATAATGTAAGGGAACACAGAGACCATCCGCACTCAAATATCATTGGTCCAATTAAACAAGGTGTCCAAACAAGAAGATATTTAGCCTTTGAACCCCAAGCCACTGCCAAATTCTGTTTCTTCTCAAGCTTTCTGTCTACCATGGAACCAAAGAAAGCTGATGAAGCTTTATTAGATGAAGACTGGGTAGAAGCTATGTAAGAAGAGCTTACAGAATTTGAAAGAAACAAGGTATGGAACCTAGTACCAGCCCCTGCTGGCAAAACTATTATTGGTACTAAGTGGGTGTTCAGAAACAAGATGGACAAGGATGGTGTTGTAATCAGAAACAAGGCAAGACTGGTTGCTCAGGGTTACAGGCAAGAAGAAGGCATTGACTATGATGAAACTTTTGCACCAGTTGCAAGAATTGAAGCTATTAGGCTGTATCTTGCATATGCAGCTTTTAAGAACTTCAAGGTTTATCAGATGGATGTCAAGAGTGCCTTACTAAATGGAAAATTGCAAGAGGAAGTTTATGTTAAACAACCCCCATGTTTTGTTGATCCTAAATTTCCTAATTATGTTTTCAAGCTTGATAAAGCTTTGTATGGGCTCAAACAAGCTCCAAGAGCCTGATATGATACCCTGTCTGAGTACCTACTTGAAAATAAATTTACATGAGGTAAAATTGATAAAACTCTATTTTCACAAAGGAAAGGGTCTGACATCTTACACATTCAGATATATGTTGATGATATTATCTTTGGATCCACTGACAAATCCATGTGTGATTGGTTTGCAAAGATAATGTCATCTCAATATCAGATGAGTATGATGGGAGAACTTACTTATTTTCTTGGTTTACAAGTTGATCAAATGCCTGATGGCACTTATATAAACCAAAGTAAGTATGTGCATGACATGCTGAAGAAATACAAATTTGAAAATTTATCTTCCATGCACACTCCTATGGGTACTCAGGATAAGATAAGTATGGATGAGACTGGTAAGCCAGTATGTCAATCCACATACCGAGGTATGATTGGTTCCTTACTTTACTTAACAGCTAGCATGCCTGATATCATGTTTGCAACATGTCTGTGCGCTCGGTATCAGGCTGATCCCAAGGAATCACATATGAAAGTTGTTAAGAGAATCTTTAGATATCTTTCAGGTACTCCTAACATGGGTCTTTGGTATCCCAAAGAATCAGACTTTGATCTTGAAGGGTACACATATGCAGATTTTGCAGGTTAGACAGGAAAAGTACAAGTGGGGGATGTCAATTCCTTGGTGGAAGATTAGTTGGTTGGTCATCCTAGAAGCAAAACTCAGTAGCAACTTCCACAGCAGAAGCAGAATATGTTGCTGCAGGAAGTTGTTGTGCTCAACTCTTATGGATGTAGTATCAACTCATGGACTATGGGTTCAATTTTCAGAAGACACCCATTCATTGTGATAACAAGAGTGCTATTGCTATCACTGAGAACCCAGTCCATCACTCAAGAACAAAGAACATTGATATCAGACACCACTTTATTCGAGATAATGTGGAAAAGAGTAAGGCTTAGGTAGATTTCGTTCCTACAAAAGACCAATTGGCTGATGTGTTTACTAAACCTCTCTCTAAAGAAAGGTTTATGTATCTACTAGGGCAATTGGGCACGCTGGATCCTTAAATCTTCTCAAATTTTTCTGATACTGACCAGCTCAGTATCACTTGTCTGATTTATTAAAATTAAATAATTTTTATTTTTTTTATTAATTTACAGATTAAATTAAATGTTTTTATATATTTAATTTTTGTTAATTTAATTTTTTTTTAACTCGGTATTAGAAGTCATGGAGTGTTAAAACTGATTCTAACCCCTATACTCCCCAATGGTAACCTTTCTTAATAAGAAAGTTACCAATGGAACAGGATAAGGCTGTCATTTCAGCCGGTTTAACTTCCCAATACCGTAATTATTGCATTTTTACTATAAATAACTGTTTTTCCTTTCAATTAAATCTTTTAACAGTTATTTCATACTTTATCTTTCAATTCTCTCTGCGATTAACGATCTTACTATCTCTTTGCAAGAAATTTTTAATCACAAATCGCAGATTAAAGATGGCAAATTACAGTTTCGTCGCACCCGATGTTGCACCGGCGAACCAGTTTAGAAACGATGAAGTGCCAAAGTTTGCGAGGAACAACATCACTGCTAATTTCAATATTCCTCAAGCTTGGGCCTGCCCCGAATTCACACATATCGTCACATACATGAAGCATAGTCCGATCTCTCGAGCTCTGACACTCTCTCCTCGAGCAATATATCCAGAGATGCTATGTGAATTATGGTACTCTGCAAAAATCGACTCTCCAGACATGATTACTGGATGGGTTGTTCGTGATCAAAGACGGGTTTTTGTCTCAACTGCCATTATACGGGAAACACTGCGACTTCCCGCTCACGCTCAGTATGAGCCTTTTATTGATTGAACAGAGGCCAAATCAGTATTGCCCTTTATTGGTCGCAGATGCACCACGGGCAATGTAGAAAGAAATGAATTTGGTCCTATGTGGGGTGTTCTTATTTCAACAATCATTCGCTGTATGACCCACAAAACTGGATCTTTGGACCAAATCAATGATTTTGGGATGCAGATAGTACATGCCTTGTATCATGGCAGAGACATTGACTATGCAAGACTGATCTTCAATGAGCTAGCTGCTCTGGTTAGGGCTCAAACCAGAGAAATCAATGTACCTTTCTACAGGTTTTTTTCTCTCATCTTCCAGAACACTATGAGTTCCCACATTTATGATGAATTCAACAGTCCAAGAGCTAATCTTCCTCCCCTCAATGAGAAGATATTCTTTAACAGACCAAGGGAAGGAGAACCTGTGCTGAGTCACTCCATGTGGGCAATTGTACAAGCCCACATAAATGATGAAGAAGATGAAGATGAAGATGATTCTGATACTGAATTAAATGATGATAATGATGATGATAATGGTGGTGGTGGAAATGTAGATCAAGATGTTGAGATGGTGGATGCTCAACAAGAACAAGAACCACAGGATCCTGATGCCCCTCATACTTTGTCAGATTCTGATACTGAGTCACTTCCACAACCTTTGTTTTCTGGAAGAAGAAGAAGAAGAAGCTTGACTCCAGTAATAATGGGGGCCCTATCATCAGAAGATGTGCAGCACACACAAGTTCCTTCATTAACTGCATCACTTGAAGAGCAGAACTTAGTTGCTGCAACTGCAGCCCTTCCAGGTCCTGAACCAGAACCTATTTCTCAACAAATTGAGGAACCTCATGTTCCTCTTGATGTGGAGATCCAATACGATCAACAAACACTGGAAGGTGCTAAACCAAGAAGCCAAGTAGATCCTGATGGTGCTGGAGGGTCAAATCACCACACAAATGATCCAGCACCGACCTCTGAAGATGGGAGAAGGGAATCTGACAAAGTCTCAGGTATGAATTTATATAGAAACTTAAACTTTTATATATATAAAATTTTCCCCATAGAGACTAAGTATTGGCCAGTACCAACTCAATACTGACCAAAGTCTCAAACGATCTTTCAAATATATATCCTATTATGGCCAACATAGTTAGCCCACTGCTACTATGCAACATTCATACACTGAGCACTCAATTGATCACTGTCAGTCTACACTTATCTCATCATTTAAAGAGACAATGGTGGTTGATGTCACACTGACACCCACTGGTGCTGCTTGAATCATGTCAAACTTATTTTTGAGTTGGATCACATGATTTAAGAAGTGATCACAAACCCTTAAGCCACAATAGCCAAATATTTTCCATGGGGTTTTAGCCACATTTCTGTTATCACTCTAACACTGTGTGATAAACATTGAAAATAATAAGAAGCACATCCCAGGCTTCGATTTCCCAAACCCAAAACCTTTTTCAGAATATGTGACTTATCCTACACTGATCCACTAAATTCACACTCACTTTTGACTAAAAATTTCTTACACATTCTTTGCACAAGTCCACAATATTACATCATAACCCAGATGAAAGACAGACTTCAAAATTCTGTTTAAATGATTATAGAGTTAAACAACAACACAATTCTATTTGATAAACTTTTCTTACTAACCAGTTTTCTATTTTTGTTTCTTTAGCACCATCTGTGCAGTGTATTCAAGCATCTCAGGCCCAAGAAGAACAGGAGACTCTGCAAACAATCATGCAGCAGATCCGGGCCATGAAGAACACTAAGAACAATATTCTGGCTAGTTAGAACACCATAAGTAGTGAAATTGACTCACTAAAATAGTTAGTGGCACTACTCCAACAGCAACATCAACCTCCACCGACTCCACAATCTCAACACGGTGGAAACAATGAAGATGAAGGTGGGAATGATACTGAGCCAAGGAAATCACCCTCCAATGCTGATCCTGAGGGTGATACTGATGCTGCCACCGAGCCTATGCCCTCCCCTACTCAAGGTGATCAAGAAGGGGACATAGGTGGTGATACTGAACCTATTCCTTCCCCATCCAATGATAAAAAAAAGGGGGAGTAGAGACAAAGAGAAGGTGAGGTTGATCAACCTGAGCCAACTGCTCAGGGGGAGAAAAGAAGAAGGTTAAATGAAGATCAACCTCCACAATAGCAACAACCATCTCAGCAATTCACTCACACTGAAACACTTCGGTTCAGTATGAGAGAAGAAGACAAAGAGGGAGGTCAGTCCTGCAACAACTTGAAGAACCATCTGAGCCATCTGCTCAGGGGGAGACTGGTACTGACCAAACTCAGCAGGTTGATACAGAGCCACTTTCTCGGGAAGTAACAACCTGCAGATTGTGGTTTACAGGTCATTCATCTGGCTTATTGCTGATGATGAAGATGAAGACTCAAATCCAGTGCCAAATCAAAACTTTGTTAACTATGCAATGGATATGGCAGAACAAGTATGATCTTCATCATCATCCTCCGATGATGAAGAGCCAGAAGAGCCTTAAGACTATCTGGTTACCAGAAGAAGAAGACCACCCACAAGAAGACTTATAAATGTGGTCCTCACTTCTTCTGAATCAAGTGAGGAACCTGCTCCTATAATTACAAGACCAAAAAGACCTGTCCATACTGCGGACAGTGATATTGAGCAGGTTCCAAGATTGACTCGCCAACAACGTTGTGAAGAACAAGAAAGATTTTTATATGAACAGGAGTTGGGGGTCAAAGAAGAACCATATACCGATCCAGATACTGATGCTCCTGGTCCTTCTCACAGAGTTACTAGAAAGGGTCCAAACCATATTCAACATTATTGGAATATGGTTGCTGCTCGGACTCAATATAAGGAGAACAGGAAGGAGTTCTTGAAGACCAAGGCATTTCCAAATGTGAGGGGGATACACTGGTTAAACCTCGATCACAAGATCGATCAAAGAGCTTCCAAAAAGAACAACAAATGCTCAGATAGTCTTTGATGAGATCTGTGAAGTATCTGCTGTATGTTATGAGAAGGGATTACTCCATGTGGTGGAGTATAGGGCACTCAGTGTGATGACAGAAGCATACTCAAACAACAGACCTGAGTGCCTCCATACATACAAATTTTTCCAGAAGTACCGTCTTCCCCCTAACCTTGTATTTCAGGATCAAAAGAGTGTCATATATCCAACCTCTGGATATATGTATACTGACTCAGAGGATAGGGAGTGCTTTATCTCTGAAGCAGATCTGCCAAGAGCCCACATCAGTCATCTTGTTGGAATGAAATGGATGATAACCAAGAAGGAGGACTCTTGGTTCAGAAAGAAGATCGTTGCAGTGCTAAACAGCAGAAGGGATGAACTGAGGAAAAGAGAAGAGTTCATCCACATCAAGCAAGAGGTCTTCTATGAGCATGAATCCATCAACAGCAGATGAAGAAGAAGACTCAGCTGTTTTGATGAAGAAGAAGACTCTGCTGTCTTCTTGTTAAGGCAAAAAGCCTTACCCCTTTATGAATCTCAGGATAACAAAAAAACCTAGACTAGCTTAGATTAAATAGTAGATTAAATTAGCTATGTTTAGGTGTGATACTGAGTTTGGCCAGTATTGGCCACTCAGTATCAGCACTCAGTATTGGAAATCCAATACTGAGTAGAAGGACTGAGTTACAAGTCAGTATTGTAACGGACTAAGATCAAATCCCTTGATCTTAGTCATTTCCTTAGTTTAGTCCTTCGGTTACTCCTTTGCCATTATGTAAGATCTCTATAAACATTATAAATAGAGATCATCTTGTAAAGGAGTATTCACCAATTTACACGTTCACTAATATCTCTTTGTAATTGTTCAAGTGGTCTTGTATTTCCGCTACAAGCCACATTTGTGGAATAATATACGTTTCACTAAATTACTGTGTTAATCACCTTAATTGTCTTAAGTAAATTATTAATCTAAACAATTATCAAACAAATCAGGGTTGTTGTGACCTAACAACTGGTATCAGAGCAGGCTAAATTAATTATTATTTAGTCGATCTATTACCCTGGCAGCCATTCCATATACTTATCCCTCAAACACTCAAAAATCCAAAATGTCAACAATCATTGCACCTGTTATGTCTGGTAAGGGAGTGCCCATCTTTGATGGAAAAGATTTTCATCAATGGAAGCTGAAAGCTCAGTGGTATCTTGAATCTATTCATCATGAGATGCTCACTATGCTTAATGATGGTCCTATCATTCCACAAACAGTGGAACCCGTTGCTGCTACTGATGATGCTCCTGAGAGCACAACAACAGTTACTAAACTGAAACATACCTGGACTGATACTAACCGTCAGTTATTCAGTCTAGACTCCAGAGCTAAGGGAGTGATTGGTAATGCTGCTACCAAAGAGATACTAAATGCAATTATGAAATTGCCAACACCAAAGGCTATGTGGGATAGCCTATCAGTCACTTATGAGGGCACACCAAAGGTGAAGTTGCAGAGGAAGAGCAACATGAGAAGGAAGTATGCAAATTTCTTCTCGAGTCCAAATGAAGACATCACTACTCTATATAACAGGTTCAATACTGTTATCCATGATTTAATCAGTGTAGGCATTGTGAAGGAGGAAGGAAAGCTTGTTCAAAAGTTCTTGGATAGTCTTCCCCAACAATTTCTTGACATGACAAATTTTGTCAATGCTGCTAACAACATTGAATCATACACTCTCCAAACTTTGTATGTATTGATGTTGAATCATGAGGAGAATAATGCTGCAAGACTGATCAACTGGAAGAAAACTGACAAGTCTTCCACTGGCATGGCTTTAGTTGTGCAATAGGCATATATTGTAACTGAGCCTGAAGAACCTGAAGTTGATCTTGCTGATGCTGAGGCAGAAGAGCTTGAAACTCAAATGGCTCTTATGTCTATAAAGCTGAATCAGTTGAAAAGAAGAGGCTTGGTGTTAGCTCTTCCAACACTGACCCAAGATCAGGTCTTTGCTATAGGTGTGGAAAGCCTGGGCACATTGCTGCTAATTGTCATACCAAGTCAACTGAAACTGATCAGAATGATAAGATTGCATACCGAGCTAAAAGGTATAGAGACAAGTATGTCAAACTAAAGAACTGGAGCAAGGGGAAGAATGCAGCAGGAAATGGAGCACCTCATCAGGCACTTTACTCCGAGGCTTGGATGGATGAGGAGATAAGTGATGATGAGGAAGAGATTAAGAACAAAGCCTTCATGGCTTTTACTGAAGAAGATTTGAAGAGCTCCTTTGAAAGAGATATCAAAGAAGCTGAGAGGATGAGTGTTCATACTGATTGGGATTCCACTCAGTTGTACAAGGTGAGTTCCTTTCAAACATATTCAGTGAATGAAAAAGAAAAGATTTTTGAGTATATGATTGTCGATCTTAAAACTTTAGTACAGAGAGAAAAAGCTTTAAAATTAACAATTCTTGAACTTGAAAGGGTAAATAATGAACATTTAGATAAATTAGCAAAATTTGAAGATTTAGAACTCAATTTTTTAAACTTACAAGACATGAATCAAAGATTAGCTGATAAAGCTCATTTACACAAGTTAGAAAAAGAAAAATTTGAAAACCAGTGTAAATCTTGGGGAAATGCATCTATTAAATTAAATAAATGTCTAAATCAACAATTTCCAGAAAATGTGAGGGCTGCACTTGGTGTTGATCCTCAGTTAAAAAATAAAAATAATTTTGCTGATTTATTTGAAGAATTTTCTGACATGAACCATATTCAGTCTGTAAAAGCAAAATTTTTTGTGAAGTTGGATGTCAAACTGAGTCAGATGATGAGGATAAAATCATTTTTGAAAAACAAATTGGTCCTTCCATCTGTTCTAAGTGCTATACTGAACTACATGAGCCCAGTATTGAATTTCCTGAAAAAGAAATTTCTGATACTGATCTCGAAGTTGTGCAGTATGCCACTTCTGCTGTTTCTCCATTTGAAGTTTAATTTAACACAACTACTTTTGAGATATATAAAGAACCTGAGTCTACAGGAAAGAAAACCACTACTACTCAAAATGTTTTATCTAAAACTGAGTCTACAGGAACAACAAAGTCAACTACTCAAGAATCTAAAGAACCTGTTCAAGTTGTCATTCTAAAACATGATAAAAAGAAAACAACTTCAACAGGATCTTCAAGTGGCAAAAACAAGAAGTCAAATGATAAAAAGACTTCTCTGTCTAATAAAACTAAGACACCAGAACCATCTCCTTCAATACCAGTCAAACATAACATTAAAACTCCATTTAAAAATGACAAAAATAACATTTTAAAATCTATTGGTGATCAGATCAAAGTCTTAAGTCAAAAGTTTGCAAAACTCACTCATACTGATCAACCAAAAGTCAAACAATTTTCTAAAATTCCTTATGAAAATATGTTTAGAAACAGACCTAGAAAATGTTATAGATGTCATCATACTGGACATAAAGGAGATGAATTCTGGACCGATCTCTCAAATCCTAGGTACTCAGTACCAAAGAAAAGGAGAGAAATAAGTCAGTATCACCCAAGAAAACCTCAAAGGTTTCTCCTGAAGTGATACTGACCTCTCCAACAAAAGAGATCAAGTCAACCCCCGTTTCTCCTACCAAAGGTCCCATTCAAAAATGGGTTCCTAAAAGGAACTAACTCTTATTTTGTGTCTTGTGCAGGGTGACAGAAAATGGTACCTAGATAGTGGCTGTTCAAGACACATGACTGGGAGTATGGAGTACCTTCTCAACTATACTCCAGAGAAGGGTCCTTCTGTCAAGTTTGGAGATGATTCTATAGGGAAAACAAGAGGTTATGGGGTAATCAAGGCAGGCAACATAACTTTTAAAAGAGTTGCCTATGTAGAGGGTCTTAAACACAATCTGCTCAGTATCAGCCAGATGTGTGATGATGACAATGAAGCTCGTTTCAGAAAGGTTGCAGGAATCATCTACAATGATAAAGGGCAACCTGTACTCATTGTTAGAAGAGAAAAAGATGTATATGTGGTCAACCTGTCTGAAATAGACCCTACTATTAGAGTTTGCCTGCTGTCTAAAGTCAAACCAGAATTACATTGGTTATGGCACAAGAAGCTCTCTCACATAAATTTCAGAAATATAAATGAGCTCAGTATTAAGAAACTGGTGAGAGGGCTGCCCACTATTACTTATTCAAAAGATAAGTTATGCTCATCATGTGAAATGGGCAAGCAGAAGAAGAGTTCATTCAAGTCAAAGGTTAATCATTCCATTAATGAACCTCTTACAATGATACATATGGATCTTTTTGGCCCCATCAGCACACCATCTTTGGCGAAAAAGATCTATACATTAGTTCTGGTTGATGAATTCTCAAGATACACTTGGTTCATTTTTCTCAAGACTAAAGCCGATGCAACAACAGAAATCATTGCCTTCATTAAAAGAGAAGAACTTCAAAAAGGCAACAAGGTCAAACAACTAAGAAGTGACCATGGTACTGAGTTTAAGAACTCAGTATTGGCTGATTTCTGTGAAGAAAAAGGAATCTTACAAAACTTCTCTGCAGCCTACACACCACAACAAAATGGTGTTTTAGAACGAAAGAATAGAACCTTGATTGAAGCTGCAAGAACTTTGTTATGTCATGCTGGACTGGCACTGAGTTTCTTGGCAGAAGCTGTCAATTGTGCAAATTTTACTCAGAACAGAGCTACAATAGTCCAGAGACATCAAAAGACTCCTTATGAGTTATATAATGGAAAGGTTCCTAATGTGGAATACTTCCTGTTAAGGCAAAAAGCCTTGCCCCCTTTAGATCTTAAGATAACAAAACAACCTAGACTAGCTTTGATTTATATGTAGAATAATATAGCTAAGTTTAGGTCTGATACTGAGTGATCAGTATTGGAACTCAGTATCAGCACTCAGTATCAGATAGTGATACTGAGTACAAGGACTGAGTAGAAGGACTGAGTGATACTCAGTATAGTAACGGACTAAGATCAAATTCCTTGATCTTAGTCATTTTCCTTGCTTAGTCCTTCGGTTACTCCTTTGCTCATTATGTAAGATCTCTATAACATTATAAATAGAGATCATCTTGCAAAGGAGTAGTCACCAATTCACTCTACACTTTCATATCTTGTAATTGATCAGTGGTATTGCTTTTCCGCAGCATACCACACTTAGTGGATTTGTACACCGACTCTAATACTGTGTTTTACACTTTAATTGTCTCTTGTATAATCAATCTAATCAATTAACTAACAAACCAGGGGTGCTGTGACCTAACAACTGGTATCAGAGCAGGCTAAATAATCTCTTATTTAGTCGATCTATAACCCTGGCAGCCATTTCCTACATCTATCCCTCCAACACTCAAAAATCCAAAATGTCTACAATTGTTGCACCAATTATGTCTGGAAAGGGAGTACCCATCTTTGATGGAAAAGACTTCCATCAATGGAAGCTCAAAGCTCAGTGGTATCTTGAATCTATTCACCATGAGATGCTCGCTGTGCTAAATGATGGTCCCATCATTCCACAAACTGTGGAACCTGTTGCTGCTACTGATGATGCTCCTGAGGGCATAAGATCTGTACCTAAACTAAAGCACAACTGGACTGATACTGACTGTCAGTTGTATGCTTTAGACTCCAGAGCTAAAGGGGTGATTGGTAATGCTGTTACCAAAGAGATACTTAATGCAATTATGAAATTGCCAACAGCAAAGGCTATGTGGGATAGCCTATCAGTCACCTATGAAGGTACATCAAAGGTGAAGTTGCAAAGAAAAAGCAACATGAGAAGGAAATATGAAAATTTCTTTTCAACTCCAAATGAAGACATCACCACTCTCTATAACAGGTTCAATACCGTTATCCATGATTTAATCAGTGTAGGCATTGTGAAAGAGGAAGGAGAGCTCGTTCAAAAGTTCCTGGATAGTTTTCCTCAACAATTTCTTGACATGACAAACTCTGTCAATGCTGCTAACAACATTGAGTCATACACTCTTCAAACTTTGTATGGTCTAATGCTGAATCATGAGGAGAATAATGCTGCAAGACTGATCAACTGGAAGAAAACTGACAAGTCTTCCACTGGTATGGCTCTAGTTGTGCAACAGGCTTATACTGTGACTGAGCCAGATGAACCAGAAGTTGATCTTGCAGATGCTGAGGCAGAAGAGCTTGAAACTCAAATGGCTCTCATGTCTATGAAGCTGGATCAGTTGAAGAAGAAGAGGCTTGGTGTTAGCTCTTCTAATACTGACCCAAGATCAGGTCTATGCTATAGGTGTGGAAAGCCTGGACATATTGCTGCAAATTGTCATACCAAGTCTTCTGAGACTGACCAAAATGACAAGATTGCATACCGAGCAAAAAGATATAGAGACAAATATGTCAAGCTAAAGAATTGGAGCAAGGGAAAGAGGGCAGAAGGAAATGGAGCACCTCATCAAGCACTTTACTCAGAAGCCTGGATGGATGAAGAGTTAAGTGATGATGAAGAAGAGATTGAGAATAAAGCCTTTATGGCTTTCACTGAAGATGATTTGAAGAGTTCCTTTGAAAAGGATATCAAAGAGGCTGAGAGGATGAGTGTTCATACTGATTGGGATTCCACTCAGTTGTACAAGGTAAGTTCCTTTCAAACTTATTCAGTGAATGAAAAAACCAAGATTTTCGAGTATATGCTTGTTGATCTTAAAACTTCTGTACAAAAAGAAAAAGCTTTAAAATTAACAATTAAAGAACTTGAAAGGGTAAATAATGAAAACTTGGATAAATTAGCAAAATATAAAGATTTAGAACTAAACTTTTCAGATTTAAAAGACATTAACCAAAGATTGGCTGATAAAGCTCATTTACACAAACTTGAAAAAGAGAAATTTGAAAAACAGTGTAAATCTTGGGGAAATGCTTCAATAAAATTAAATAAATGTTTAAATGAACAATTTCAAGAAAATGTGAGGGCTGACCTTGGTGTTGATCCTCAATTTAAAAACAGGAACAATTTTGCTGATTTATTTGAAGAGTTTTCTACTATGAACCCTATTAATTTTGTAAAAGCTAAAACTTTATGTGAAGTTGGATGTCAAACTGAGTCAGATGATGAAGAAAATGAAATTTTAGAAAAACCTATTGGTCCTTCCATCTGCTCAAAGTGCTATACTGAGCTACAAGAACTCAGTATTGAATTTCAAATAACAGAAATTTCTGATACCGAGCTACCAATAGTTCAGTATGACACTTCTGCTGTTCCACCTTTTGAATTATTATTTAATACAACAACTTTTGAATTATATAATGATAATAAGACAACTTCTATCTCACATGTTGCATCAAATACAGAAGTTGCAGGAACAGAAACATTATATACTGAGACATATAAAGAACCTGTTAAAGTTGTTCCTTCAAAACATGATAAACAAAAGACAACTTCAACTAGGTCTTTGGTTGGCAAAGACAAGAAGTCTACCACTAATAATATTAGAAAGACTTCTCTGCCAAATAAAAATAAGCAACCAGATACTCCATCTCCTAAACCAGTTAAAAACAATGTTAATACATCTATTAGAAATAACAAAATTAACATTTTAAAAACACTTGGTGATCAGGTCAAATCTTTAAGTAAACAATTTGCAAAACTCGTTCATACTGACCTACCAAAAGTGAAACATTTTTCTAAAATACCATATGAAAATATGTTTAGAAATAGACCTAGAAAATGTTATAGATGTCATCATACTGGTCATAAGGGAGATGAATGCTGGACTGATCTCTCAAGTCCTAGGTACTCAGTACCAAAGAAAAGGAGAGAAACTAAGTCAGTATCACCAAAGAAAACTTCTAAAGTTACCCCTGAAGTGATACCGACCTCTCCACATAAAGAGATCAAGTCAAATTGTGTTTATCCCACCAAAGGTCCCATTCAAAAATGGGTTCCTAAAAAGAACTAACTCTTATTTTGTGTCTTGTGCAGGGTGACAGAAAGTGGTACTTAGATAGTGGCTGCTCAAGACACATGACAGGCAGTATGGAATACCTTCTCAATTATACTCCAGAGAAGGGTCCTTCTGTCAAGTTTGGAGATGACTCGGTGGGAAAGACAAGAGGTTATGGTGTGATCAAGGCAGGCAACATAACTTTTAAAAGAGTTGCCTATGTAGAGGGTCTAAAACACAATCTGCTCAGTATCAGCCAGATGTGTGATGATGACAATGAAGCTCGATTCAGAAAGGTTGCAGGAATCATCTACAATGATAAAGGGCAGCCTGTACTCATTGCTAGAAGAGAAAAAGACGTATATGTGGTCAACCTATCTGAAATAGACCCAACTATTCGTGTATGCCTGCTTTCTAAAGTCAAGCCAGAATTACATTGGCTATGGCACAAGAAACTCTCTCACATCAATTTTAGAAATATCAACGAGCTCAGTATGAAGAAACTGGTGAGAGGATTGCCCACAATTACTTATTCAAAAGATAAGTTATGCTCAGCATGTGAAATGGGCAAGCAGAAGAAGAGTTCATTCAAATCTAAAGTCAATCATTCCATCAATGAACCTCTTACTATGATACATATGGATCCTTTTGGCCCCATCAGCACACCATCTTTGGCCAAAAAGATCTATACTCTAGTCTTAGTTGATGAATTTTCAAGATATACTTGGGTCATCTTCCTCAAGACTAAGTCAGATGCAACAACCGAAATCATTGCCTTTATAAAAAGAGAGGAACTTCAAAAAGGCAACAAGGTCAAGCAACTTAGAAGTGACCATGGTACTGAGTTTAAGAACTCAGTATTAGCAGATTTCTGTGAAGAAAAAGGAATCATTCAAAACTTCTCTGCAGCCTACACACCACAACAAAATGGTGTTGTAGAAAGAAAGAACAGAACACTGATTGAAGCTGCAAGAACTTTATTATGCCATGCTGGACTGGCACTGAGTTTCTGGGCTGAAGCTGTAAACTGTGCAAACTTCACTCAGAATAGAGCCACTATAGTCCAAAGACATCTGAAGACTCCATATGAGTTATACAATGGCAAGATTCCTAATGTGGAATACTTCCACATATTTGGGGGTAAATGTTTTGTACTCAGTACAAAACAAAATCTCAATAAATTCGCTCCCAAAGCAAATGAAGGTGTGTTCATGGGCTACTCTCCACACTCTAAAGCTTTCAGAGTGTATATCATCTCAACCAAGATGATTGTAGAATCCATTCATGTCACATTCGATGAAGATCAGAATGAGCATTCTACCTCAGCAAGTGAAGACCTAAGTGGCATAGATATTCTATGCAATCCAGAACACTCCATTGCTGAACAGCCTAAGTTTCATCCACACTTTCTTCCTAATTAGTTTAATGAAACTGATCAAGTTCAAACTCAGTATCACTCAAATGAGACTAATACTGAGGTTCCCATATCAGAGGACCTCCATACTGAGTTTCCAACTAATGATCTGAACCACTCTATTTATGAAGAAGGAGAAACATCCAACACTTCACAAGAATCCACATCAACTCTGCAAAATGAAGATGAACAGCAACCTGCACTGTCTAATACTGATCAGAATTCCACTCAGTATCAGACAGACAACACACCAAATCAACAAGATATTGTTGATCCTATTTCAAATGCTCTCTTAGGAAACAATTTAAGGGAACACAGAGACCATCCACACTTAAACATTATTGGTCCTATTGAAGAAGGTGTCCAAACAAGAAGAAAATTAGAATTTCCAACCCAAGCAACTGCAAACTTTTGTTTCTTCTCAAGTTTTCTTTCTACCATTGAACCAAAGAAAGCTGATGAAGCTTTATTAGATGAAGATTGGGTAGAGGCTATGCAAGAAGAGCTCACAGAGTTTGAAAGAAACAAAGTTTGGAACCTAGTACCACCTCCTTCTGGCAAAACTATTATTGGTACTAAGTGGGTGTTCAGAAACAAGATGGACAAGGATGGTGTTGTCATCAGAAACAAAGCAAGGTTAGTTGCTCAAGGTTACAGGCAAGAAGAAGGCATTGACTATGATGAAACTTTTGCACCAGTTGCAAGAATTGAAGCTATTAGGTTGTATCTTGCATATGCAGCCTTTAAGAATTTCAAAGTTTATCAGATGGATGTCAAAAGTGCTTTTCTAAATGGAAAACTACAAGAAGAAGTTTATGTTAAACAACCTCCAGGTTTTGTTGATCCCAAATTTCCTCATTATGTTTTCAAGCTTGATAAAGCTCTATATGGGCTCAAACAAGCTCCAAGAGCCTGGTATGACACCTTGTCTGAGTATCTTATTGAAAATAAGTTTACAAGAGGTAAAATTGATAAAACATTATTTTCAAAAAGGAAAGGTTCTGACATCTTACTCATTCAGATATATGTAGATGATATTATCTTTGGTTCCACTGACAAGTCAATGTGTGACTGGTTTGCTAAGATAATGTCAACTCAGTATCAGATGAGTATGATGGGAGAACTTACTTACTTTCTTGGTTTACAAGTTGAACAAAAGCCTGATGGCACTTTTATAAATCAAAGTAAGTATGTGCATGACATGTTAAAGAAATACAAATTTGAAAATTTATCTTCCATGCACACTCCTATGGGTACTCAGGATAAGATAAGTAAGGATGAAACTGGTAAACCAGTATGTCAATCCACATACCGAGGTATGATTGGTTCCTTACTTTACTTAACTGCTAGTAGGCCTGATATCATGTTTGCCACATGTTTGTGTGCTCGGTATCAGGCTGATCCTAAAGAATCACACATGAAAGCAGTTAAGCGCATCTTTAGATATCTTACAGGTACTCCTAACCTGGGTCTTTGGTATCCCAAAGACTCAAACTTTGACCTTGAAGGGTACACAGATGCAGATTTTGCAGGTTGTAGATTGGACAGAAAGAGCACAAGTGGAGGATGTCAATTCCTAGGTGGAAGACTAGTTGGCTGGTCATCCAAGAAACAAAATTCGGTAGCAACTTCCACAGCAGAAGCAGAATATGTTGCTGCAGGAAGTTGTTGTGCTCAATTATTATGGATGCAGTATCAACTCTTAGACTATGGGTTCAACTTTCATAAGACTCCTATTCATTGTGATAACAAGAGTGCTATTGCTATCACAGAGAACCCAGTCTATCACTCCAAAACCAAGCACATTGATATCAGACACCACTTTATTCGAGATAATGTGGAAAAAGGTAAGGTTGAAGTAGATTATGTACCAACAAATGAACAATTGGCTGATGTGTTTACTAAACCTCTTCCTGAGGAAAGGTTTATGTATTTACTAGGACAATTAGGTATGTTGAATCCTTAATCTTTATTAAATTTCTTTAAAACTGAGCGCTCAGTATCACTACTGTTGATACTGACCACTCAGTATCACTAGTCTGTTATCATCAAAATTTTCTATTTTTTATTTTTTATTAATTTCAAGAGTAAATTAATTGTTTTTATATTTTTTAAATTTTTTTTTTAATTAAATTTTTTTTCACTCGGTATTGGGGTATGACGGCTCTTACACCGAGCTTAATCCTCATACTGCTCAAACGGTAACCTTTCTTAATAAGAAAGTTACCGTTGGCAGAGGATAAGGCAGTCAAATCAGCCGTTTTTACTTCCCAATACCTTAATTATCTTTCAAATCTCCTATAAATAACCGTTTATTTTTACTTCAAATTTTTTAACTGTTATTTCTTTCTTTCATTTTCAATTCTCTCTACGATTAACGATTTCACTTTCTCTTAGCAAGCAAATTCTTTTTCAAATCACAATCACAGATGGCGAATTACACTTTTGTTGCTCCAAACGTTGAATCGGAAATCCAATTCCGAAATAATGAAGTACCCAGGTTTGCGAGGAACAACATCATAGCAAATTTCAATATTCCTCAAGCCTGGGTATGCCAAGAATTCACGAACATCGTGACTTTTATGAAGCATTGCCCAATTGCTCGTGCACTGACATTATCTCCTCGAGCAATTTACCCAGAAATGTTATGCGAGTTTTGGTACTCTGCCACACTCGATTCTCCAGATATGATTGCTGGATGGGTAATTAGGGATCAAAGAAGAGCTTTTGTTTCTACTGCAATCATTCGTGAAGCACTGAGACTTCCCGCCCAAGCTCAGTATGACCCATTTGTTGATAGATCAGAGGCACGCTCTGTACTGCCATTTCTGGGTCGAAGAGGAACAACGGGCACAATCAAAAGAAATGAATTTGGTCCTATGTGGGGTATTCTCATCACAACAATAATTCGATGTATGACCCACAAGACGGGAGCTTTGGACCAAATAAACGAATTTGGGATGCAAATAGTACATGCTCTGTACTATGGAAGAAATATTGATTTTGCTCGCCTAATTTTCAATGAATTAGCTACTCTGGTCCGAGCAAACACAAGGGAATGCAATGTCCCTTTCTGCAGATTTCTATCACTCATCTTTCAACACTCAATGCCCACACACATTTATGATGATTTTCATAGTCCAAGAGTTGATCTTCCACCGCTTAGTGAGAAGATTTTCTTTTATAGGCCAAAAGAAGGAGAGCCTCTTCTAAGTCCTCCTATGTGGGCCATTGTTCAAGAACATATAAATGATGAAGAAGATATGTCTGATACTGAGTCAGACAATGATGGTGATGATGATAATGATGATAATAGTGGCAATGGAGCCCAGGCTGGTCAAGATATTGAGATGCAGGATGTCCCACAAGTTCAAGAACCAACTATCTCTCCACCTGCACAAGATCTTGCTGCTCCTCATATTGAAACCAGTCTTGAAACTGAGTCCTCAGAAGACACACCATTGGTTCTTCATAGACGAAGAAGGAATCTCTCTCCTATCATTATGGGAAACTTATCATCTGAGGAGGTGCAGCCTGCAAATGTTCCATCATTAACTGCCTCTCTTCAAGCCCAAAGCCTAGTTGCAGCCACCGCTGACCTTCCAAGTCCAGAACTACCTCCATCTGCTCAACCAATTGAGGAACCTCATGTTCCTCTTGATGTGGAGATTCAATATGCACAAACTACAATGGAAGGTGCTCAGCATAACATAGAGGTCGGTATTGAAGATGTTGGTGCTGCACATCAACAAACACATGATCCTGCACCGACCTCTGCAGATGCTAGAAGAGAATCTGACAGAGTCTCAGGTATGAATTTCTAAAAAGCCCTTAAACTTATATATATATATTTCATTCCCAAATAGAGACTAAGTATTGGCCAGTACCAACTCAATACTGACCAAAGTCTCAAACGATCTTTCAAATATATATCCCTTTATGGCCAACATAGCTAGCCCACTGCTGCTATGCAAAATTCATATACTGAGCACACTAAATTGATCATTGTCAGTCTACAGTTGTCTCAACATTTAAAGAGACAATGGTGGTTGATGTCATACTGACACCCACTGGTGCTGCTTGAATAGTGTCCAACTTATTTTTGAGTTGGGTAGCATCATTCAAGAAATGATCCCAAACCCTTAAGCCACAAAATCCAAAAATATCCAATGGGGTTTAGCCACATTTCTGTTATCACTCTCATACCGAGTGATAAACATTGAAAATAACAAGAAGCACATCCCAGGCTTCGATTTCCCACACCCAAACCTTTTAGTAAATGTGACTTATCCTATACTGAGCTACTTAAATTTTCACACTCACCTTTACTAAAATCTTCTTACACATGCTATGCACAAGTCCACAATATTTCATCCTATACCAGATGAAATACAGACTTCACAAACTCTGTTTATATGATTGTAGAATTAAACAACACCACAATTCTATTTGATAAACCATTCTTTCTAACCAGTTTTATATTTTTGTTTCTTTAGCACCATCTGTGCAGGGCATTCAGACATCTCAGGCTGCAGCAGACCAAGTGACTCTGCAAGCAATCATGCAGCACATTCTGGCCATCCAACAAACTCAAAATGTAATACTAGCCAGAATGGACAAGATGAGTGGTGATATTGACTTAATAAAACAGTCAGTATCACTCCTTCAACAACCACAGCAGACTCCACAAACTCCACCAGGTTCACATGGTGACCACAATGAAGAAGGAGAAGGAGAAGGAGGTGCTGGTGATACTGATGCTGCAACTAAGCCCATGCCCTCTCCTACTCTTGAACAACCTGAAGGGGACATGGGTGGTGATACTGATCCTCTTCCCTCCTCATCAAATGATAACAAAAGGGGGGAGAAGAGACAAAGAGATACTGAGGTTGATCAAACTGAGCCTTCTGCTCAGGGGGAGAAAAGAAGAAGATTGAATGAAGATCAACCTCCACAACAACAACATCAGCAAAGTCCTCATACTGAGCCATTTCGCATTCAGTATGAGAGAAGAAGACAAAGAACAAGGTCAGCATTACAAGTTCAAGATCCACTTGAGCCATCTGCTCAGGGGGAGACTCATACTGACCAACCACAGCAAACTTATTTTGAGCCACTTGCTCTTGAAGAGAATAATTTACAAATTGTGGTCTATAGGCCTTTCATCTGGCTTATTGCTGATGATGAAGATGAAGAACCAGATTCAGTAAACTATGCACTAAATCTGGTAGAACAAGAAAGTTCTTCATCATCATCCTCGGATGATGAAGAACCAGAAAATCTGGTAATTAGAAGAAGGAGTTCCTTATCAAGAAGACCTATCAATGCTGTTCTCACTTCTTCTGAATCAAGTGAGGAATCTGCTCCTCTGGTAACAAGACAAAGAAGACCTGTTCTTACAAGGGACAGTGATACCGAGCAGGCTCCAAGACTGACTCCTCAACAACTCTGGGCAGAACAAGAAAGATTTTTATATGAGCAAGAGTTGGGAGTCAAAACTGAACCAGAATCTGACCCAGATACTGATACTCCTGGTCCTTCACATAGAATCTCAAGAAAGGGTCCAGACCATATTCAACATTATTGGAATATGGTTGCTGCTAGGACTCAGTATAAGGAACAAAGAAAGGAGTTCTTGAGGACCAGAACATTTCAAAATGTAAGGGGGATACATTGGTTAAATCTGGATGTCAATAAAGTAAAAGTGAAGCTCAAAGAAGGAAGAATTACTATCACTTGTACTGGCTTAACCAGTCCCCCCATGAAGATATTTATTCATGATATTCAAAGAATTGGTCTTCAAGACTGGGTGAAGATCACAAGACTGATCAAAGAGCTTCCAAAGAAATCAACCTATGATCAAATAGTCTTGGATGAGATCTGTGCAGTAGCTGCAGTATGTTATGAGAAGGACTTACTTCATGAAATAGAGTACAGAACACTCAGTGTGATGACTGAGGCTTACTCAAACAACAGACCAGAGTGCCTTCATACATACAAGTATCTTAGAAAGTATCCTCTTCCTCCTAATCTTGTCTTTCAGGATCAAAAGAGTGTCATATATCCAACTTCTGGATATATGTATACTGACTCAGAGGATAGAGAATGCTTCATTTCTGATGAAGATCTTCCAAGAGCTCAAATCAGTCACCTTGTTGGACTGAAATGGATGATCACCAAGAAAGAAGACTCTTGGTTCAGAAAGAAGATTGTTGCAGTACTGAATAGCAGAAGGGATGAACTCAAAATCAGAGAAGAGTTTGTCCACATCAAACAAGAAGTCTTCTATGAGAATGAAGCCATCAACAGCAAATGAAGAAGAAGATATTGTTACCTATGCTGTTGTAATTTTTGTTTATCTCTTTGTAATTGTTTTGTTATCATTAGATAGGGGGAGATTGTTAAGGCAAAAAGCCTTGCCCCCTTTAGATCTTAAGATAACAAAACAACCTAGACTAGCTTTGATTTATATGTAGAATAATATAGCTAAGTTTAGGTCTGATACTGAGTGATCAGTATTGGAACTCAGTATCAGCACTCAGTATCAGATAGTGATACTGAGTACAAAGACTGAGTAGAAGGACTGAGTGATACTCAGTATAGTAACAGACTAAGATCAAATTCCTTGATCTTAGTCATTTTCCTTGCTTAGTCCTTCGGTTACTCCTTTGCTCATTATGTAAGATCTCTATAACATTATAAATAGAGATCATCTTGCAAAGGAGTACTCACCAATTCACTCTACACTTTCATATCTTGTAATTGATCAGTGGTATTGCTTTTCCGCAGCATACCACACTTAGTGGATTTGTACACCGACTCGAATACTGTGTTTTACACTTTAATTGTCTCTTGTATAATCAATCTAATCAATTAACTAACAAACCAGGGGTGTTGTGACCTAACACTTCCACATCTTTGGGAGTAAATGTTTTGTAAAATCTCAACAAATTTGCTCCCAAAGCAAATGAAGGTGTGTTCATGGGCTACTCTCCACTCTCTAAAGCCTTCAGAGTGTATGTCATCTCAACTAAGATGATTGTAGAATCTATTCATGTTACATTTGATGAAAATCAGAATGAGCATTCTACCTCAGCAACAGAAGACATCAGTAGCATAGACATTCTATGCAATCTAGAAAACTCAATTGCTGAACAGCCCAAGTCTCACCCATACAATGTTGATCATGGTATGAGTGATACTGATCAAGAAATAATTCAGTCTAACTCGAATGCATCAAATTCTTAGGTTCCCATCACTGAGAACCCCAATACTGAGTTCCCAATACTTGATCTGAACAACTCCACATATGAAGAAGGAGAATCTTCCAGTACCATTCAAGAATCCTCCTCAGATCTGCAAAATCAAGACGAACAGCAACCTGAAATGTCTTATACTGATCATAATTCAGCTCAGTATCAGGCAGACAACACATCAGTGCAACAAGATATTGTTGACCTTGCTTCAAATGCTCCCTTAGGGAACAATCTAAGGGAATTCAGAGATCATCCTCATTCAAATATCATTGGTCCTATTGAACAAGGTGTACAAACAAGAAGAAAACTAGATTTTGAACCTCAAGCTACTGCAAATTTCTGTTTCTTTTCAAGCTTTTTATCTACCATGGAACCCAAGAAAGCTGATGAAGCCTTATTAGATGAAGACTGGGTAGAAGCTAGGCAAGAAGAAGGCATTGACTATGATGAAAATTTTGCACCAGTTGCAAGAATTGAAGCTATTAGGATATATCTTGCATATGCAGCTTTCAAGAATTTCAAAGTGTATCAGATGGATGTCAAAAGTGCTTTTCTTAATGGAAAACTACAGGAGGAAGTTTATGTTAAACAACCATCAGGTTTTGTTGATCCTAATTTTCCTAATTATGTTTTTAAGCTTGATAAAGCTCTATATGGGCTCAAACAAGCTCCCAGAGCCTGGAATGATACCCTGTCTGAGTACTTAATTGAAAATAAGTTTATAAGAGGTAAAACTGACAAAACATTATTTTCAAAAAGGAAAGGTTCTGACATCTTACGTATTCAGATATATGTAGATGATATTATCTTTGGCTCCACTGACAAGTCAATGTGTGACTGGTTTGCTAAGATAATGTCATCTCAGTATCAGATGAGTATGATGGGTGAACTTACTTACTTTCTTGGTTTACAAGTTGATCAGAAGCCTGATGACACTTTCATAAATCAAAGTAAGTATGTGCATGACATGATGAAGAAATACAAATTTGAAAACTTATCTTCCATGCACACTTCTATGGGTACTCAGGATAAAATAAGTAAAAGATGAAACTGGTAAGCCAGTATGTCAATCCACATACCGAGGTATGATTGGTTCTTTACTTTACTTAATAGCTAGCAGGCCTGATATAATGTTTGTTTGTGTGCTCGGTATCAGGCTGATCCTAAAGAATCACATATGAAAGCTGTTAAGCGCATTTTTAGATATCTTTCAGGTACTCCTAACATGGGTCTTTGGTATCCCAAAGACTCAAACTTTGCTCTTGAAGGGTATACAGATGCAGATTTTGCAGGGTGCAGATTGGACAGGAAGAGTACAAGTGGAGGATGTCAATTCCTTGGTGGCAGACTAGTTGGTTGGTCATCCAAGAAACAAAATTCAGTAGCAACTTCTACTGCAGAAGCAGAATATGTTGCTGCAGGAAGTTGCCGTGCTCAACTTTTATGGATGCAGTATCAACTAATGGACTATGGGTTCAACTTTCAGAAGACACCAATTCATTGTGATAACAAGAGTGCTATTGCTATCACTGAAAATCCAGTCCATCACTCAAGAACAAAGCACATTGATATCAGACACCACTTTATTCGAGATAATGTGGAAAAGGGAAAAGGATAATGTGGAAAAGGGAAAAGGGCGTTTGGTTTGCGGAATGTTTTCCAGTGGAATTGGAATCTGGGATGGAATTGGAATCCGAAGGAATTTGAATTTGAATTCAATTCCTTGCGTTTTGTGTTTGGTTTGTGTCATTAGGAATTGGAATTTAAATGTTGCGACTAGGCCCTGGATATGCAAATAGTACTATTGGCGGAGACCTACCCTCCCATGATTTTGATCTTTTATTGGTGTTTACCGACCATTAGGAGTGCATATCTAGCACGTATAAGGTTGTTGTTTTGATTATGGACTTAGGGTCAGTATTTTAACTCAAAAGGGTATAGCTAACCTTTTGAGGGATCACCGTCGAATATTTCTACTACTGCTCTCGGAGCATGCCATTTTTAACTATTCATATCATCACACTATTTTTGCCAACGATGGCATTCTAAAATTATTGTTTCTACTAATGCGAGTAAAATCGCACTACTGCTCTCGGAGCAGGGCATTTACAACGTTATTATCATCACTCTATTTTTGCCAACGATGGCATACTAAAATAATTACTCCTACTACTGCTTTTGAGCAGACTATTTTTAACGTTTATATCATCACACCAATTTTGCCAATAAAGGCATACGAAAACGATTGTTTCTACTACTGCTTTTGAGCAGATTAATTTTAAACGTTGTATATCAACAGACTATTTTTGCCATGAATGGTATACGAAAACAATGGAACTATTTTGAACTCATTAAAACCTGTGAATTCACTCAACAATTTTGTTGATACCTTTATTTATGTTTTTCAGGTATCTAAGATAAACACCGAGTCGCGTGCATTGGAGTCAAGCTTCGTTTGTAAAGATGTCACCTCCAAATTTTAGTTAAAAATTATGTTTTGGCATAACTACTTTGTTTACATTAAATTTTGGAGACATTACTTTTTATAAAACATTTATTGTTAACGATAATCATATGCTATGTTTACTCATGATAGTCGCATGCCCGTGTTTCATCAAACCACTTTTGGCGGGGTCTGACAATACCTCTTCAGTTGTGCATCCAAGGCTTGTATCGCCCTGGTCGTGCTATTGGTTTCTTGTGTTGCGTACCTAATCCATGGCATTGTTGGATTGATCGATGTTTATTATTCGTCTTGTGTGGCTCCTGGGGCATCAAATGAACCTTGAAGCGGTCTCAGTGATCCATGATGTTGAAGCCGTGCATCGACGTTGTGGCTCATTGGGCATTGCTTGGACTCTTGGATACGGAACTTGTTGTGGGCATGGGTGTCATGACCCTTTGTTTGCCCTCGTTGAGCGTTCTTGCTTCTCTCAAACGACTGCCTGCTAGGAAATTGGCCCGTTACCAGCCTGGTCATCAATGTCGAAGAGGAATGCTACCTAATTGATCATGCCAGTAGTCATATGCTTGTCTCAAAGATTAAGCCATGCATGTATAAGTATGAACAAATTCAGACTGTGAAACTGCGAATGGCACATTAAATCAGTTATAGTTTGTTTGATGGTATCTGCTACTCGGATAACCGTAGTAATTCTAGAGCTAATACGTGCAAAAAACCCCGACTTCTGGAAGGGATTCATTTATTAGATAAAAGGTCGACGCGTGCTCTGCCCATTGCTGCGATGATTCATGATAACTCGACGGATCGCACGGCCCTCGTGACGGCGACGCATCATTCAAATTTCTACCCTATCAACTTTCGATGGTAGGATAGTGGCCTACTATGGTGGTGACGGGTGACGGAGAATTAGGGTTCAATTCCCGAGAGGGAGCCTGAGAAACGGCTACCACATCCAAGGAAGGTAGCAGGCGCGCAAATTACCCAATCCTGACACGGGGAGGTAGTGACAATAAATAACAATACCGGGCTCCAAAGAGTCTGTGTAATGACCTGAATTTTGTGTTAAATAAATTATGAAAAAAATATGATAAATAAGGATAAATCATTTAATGAACGTAGGAATTGGTTTCGTGTCATTTGGATATCGTATGAGAATGTTATGGACAAAACCGTGTCGAAGGAAACTACAAAAAAGCAGCCTGGGCTGCATAGCAGAAATAGCGACGCGATTTGGAGATAGCGACACGATTTTTCGTCGCAAAACAGAATTACGAAATCGCGTTTGGGGGTTAAATCGCGACTTATAGATAGCGACGGAAATAGCGACGCGATCTTTGGTCGCTGGCAGCATTAAAAAGCAGGTCTCAAGTCATAAAAGCATCTCACAAACCTCAGCTTCTCTCCTAACAAGTGAGTATATGTTTTTGAGTGGAAAAGGTCGTTTGGAGCCAATTTTGGGGTCCAAATCAAGTGATTTCGCTTCCATTGTTGAAGATCAAGGTAAATCTTCACTCCTTTGTAGTTGTAGCTTTAGATCTATGGATCTTGAGGCTTGGGTTTGAAACCCTAGTTCTTGGGGTTATGGGTTATGGTAAAATAAATGATGTATACACTTAATAGATGGTGTTTTAACAAGGGAATCAAGTGTATGGTTAAGATTTGTATGAATCTTAAGGGTTGGTTAAACCTAGGGTTTGGTAAATCACCAAAATTGGGGGAATGTGTTAGTAAGCGGTATCTAGAGATAAATGGATAGATTATTAGTAGTATGTGATGTTGAACATCTTGTGATTGTTGTATTAGGCTTTTGGTGAAGTCTTGGAAAGTTGATAGATTGTTGAAGCAAGGAAATTGGCAGGAAGAATACGATTGGAGCATTTCATTGCTAAGGTGAGTACATGAGACTTTTAAACTGGGTACATAGCAAATAGTTTTTATAATACGTATGTTAATTTATGGGTCTTTATTAATAAATATTTTGATAAAGATAGTGACTGAAAATGTATGAGAGTATGTAGGGTGTGATACTAGAATATGTCTAGTATGATGGACGAATTTGAGGGTAAATATGATTGATGATATTGGAAGTAGTATGATAAACTAAGTAATAATGGAATCTTTATTAATGAACCATAATAATAAAGACAAAGAGTAAAAGAATGCATATTGAGTATTTATTAATAAATATGTATTAGCAAAGCAATTGGAGATGATTTTGTAGTAATGAGTATCTATTGGTAAGACTTACTAATAAAAGTAAAGAACAACTATTTATGAAAATGATTATGAAGTGACTAGTAATAATTATGTATTATAGTCAATGGAAAGAAGAAATATTATGATATCGACGAATAAGAAATATATCTTATAAAATAAGCGAGTATAGACCTCCTAGGGTCATAGAGGTAGAAGTAAACATGGGTTGCTAATGACCGGGTCCGTGGGACCATACATGTACGTTCATACTATGTTGAACTAGTTATATGTAGTTATTATTGAATAACTAATTTGTTTGATGATTTATGTGATAGCCGAAAGCTTTGATTGAAATAACTGTTGAGTTATGGTAAGTATGAGATGACGTGATGATGCGGGGGACCCCCAGTCATGAGGTGTGGAATGAGGGGCAGTTGGGTGGATTCCCATCGACTCATCCACGTTAGTAGTCTTGCTAACTGGAAGTATACCGGTGAGTAAGGCAGGTATCGGTAGATTGGGCGAATCCCTTTTGCCGGTATCTTGAAGCTTATTAATGGCGATGGATTTCGGTTAATAAGTTGATGTGAAGCTTACTAATGGCGATGGATTTCAGTTAGTAAGCTGATGTGATTCTAGTACATATATGTTTATGTATTATGTATGTTTGTTCTTCTAACTAGTTTGGGGGCAACCTGATAGTTAGATATGGTTGCTAGTAGAGCATAGATTGATAGAGTCACGATAGGGTGACTAGACGGTAGTGAGATTGTTTATATATACAAATATATGTTTATATATTTATGAAATGATTATTATTATTGGGGTCTAAAACCCATGTATCTCACGAGACTATTTTGTCTCACGTACTACGTTTGTTTTGTGGCTATGTACTCTGGCACAGGTTGAAGTGTTAGAAGGTTGCACTAGAAGTGGCCTAGAGATGTTTAGCTCGGGAGCTCATAGGTGGATCCCGTTTGCCTATGATTTTGAAATACTTGGTGACACCGTATTTTTGTAAACTCTGATAAACGTTTTAAAGTTTTTGTTAAACGGTATTTTGGACAACATTTCAAATATTGGGAAAAATGGATTTTAAATGATTTAAATGATGTTTTAAAAATACGGGTGTTACAACTTGGTATCAGAGCCAGGTTTAAGTGAATTAGGTTGGACGTCCATCCTAGTCTTAGACTGTAGCAATAGGAATGTAAGATTCCTTGAGATCGATAGGTTGACCTTGAGACTTTATGTTAAGTTTAGGGTTGAACCTAGGGGACCTATAGAAGTGGTTATGAATTATGCAATGTGAGTCTTTTGAGACGGTAGGGCATTAGTATGATAGGGTCGACCCCTGTGAGAAATGCTATGATTTAATCTAACTGTGTTGTTTTCAACTGTTGAGTTGATCATTTAAATCTTGTTGGTTGGATATGTTGGTATGGCGAAAGAATGAATGTGAAAAGTGGACGAGCACCACTAAATTGGAAAGAGTTATGAATGAGGGTAGGCGAAATGATTCCAATACCCGTATGAAGGAAGTGCAGTCGAGTGTCGAAAGTTGTATTGGGAAGTAATCTACATAAAAAGGTAGTGAGACCTAACCGGAAGAAACGGAAGGAGGTTGTATAACGCCGTCAAAGCATGTAAAAATAGTTGTGTAATTCGGAAGTTCCGAGCCGAAGGTCACGATGTGGTGGATTCGGTAGATTTAGCAAGTGCTAGCGAGTAGCAAATGAAGGGAGGACGATATGGTGACTTGGCGTCACCATTAATGAAGGATGAGGTGCTGACACGGTGGAATGTGTTGTATGAAAATTTGGGAAGGAGTGCACGATACAAGATGTCGTGAAAGGAACTCACAAGTGAGTTGAAAGGGGAAGTCTTCCCGGAAAGAAATCTAGACGGGGGTTCATGATGCAACCTCGGAGATCATAGGTGAAGATTGATGTTACGTGATTATGGCTTAATTGTTTGGTTGTTGCACGAATTGGTGCTTATAGAAATTGGAGATGAGTCGTACGACATGGGGATTTATTTTTGGGAATAGTCTTCCCGGTTAGTTATATGTATGGAAGTATGTATTGGAAAGGATTATAGACAAGTGTGTCGCATGTAGTAAGGACATAAGGGTTGATACTAATATGTAGTATAAAAGGATGAGACACGAGATTTGGTGAGTATTTTCAACAAAAGTGTAGTAGTACAATGAAGTACTAAGTCTTGATAAGAATTGTTAGTATGGATGGAAATTTTTGAAATAGGATCCTTGGAAATGGAATTTGGATATTCGGCTAGAATCCGGATAAGTAATATTAAATTATGATGCATGAACGATAAAGGAAAGGATGACTAAGGTTTAGTGATGCCTTAAAACTCATAAATGGAAAATATGTGGGAAGGGATAAGTTGGGAATGACGAAGTTTGATTGTTAAAAATGGTTGAGTTTAAGTTGGCATATAGCCATAGCAAAGTTTAGTAACAGGGATGATGGATTCGATATTAAGGGTAAGAATACAATTATTGGTAAGATGCCATAGTAAAGGTATGTTGGTATATGACATAGTGTGGTGTGAGACTACGGTTGGGAAATAAATATTTCCAGGTCTCGCGGTGTAGAAAGAGTGGAACATGGAATGTTGGCTTATTGGGTGATAAGTCATGGTTTGCAAGTGTAGACCAGAGTCAATTAGTTGACTCAAAGGTGACCGGGTGGGCCGGTGAGTTATGGTTAATAAAATGGATTGGATGGGTAATGTGTAAGTCAAACGGTAAATAGTAACCGGAGATTTTATTAGTTTACCCGCGGGGTGCAATGCATGTGCGTTATGTGATGGCCTTTGAAGGCATATGATAATGGGTAGTTAATGTTATATGAAACGTGTATGGTAATATGTCGAACGGGAAATACGTTAGGTATGAAGGAAAATGATGTGTGATATTGTGAGAAATGTTCTAGATTGCACGGTGAATAGATCGACTATTGAATGTGTAAGTTAATAGTGAAGTTATGTGATGTAAAAAGGGGTATACTTGTGTGGTACCCAAGATCGATAGCATGAGGAAAAGATGATGTGGTAGTTCGGGGGATCCCCGACTACTATGATGTTTGGGGGTGGGATCGGTTGGGCGAATCCCAATGGTTCCATTCCGTGATTAGAGATGTTCCAATCACTGTGACAATTTGGATCTTGATGGATTGGAGGCTTTCCGATCATCTCGATAAAGTAGTTAATGTATGAATTGTGTGTTTATATAATAATGTTTATATATATTTAGTCGGACCATGTGGTTATTGTGTATTGTTATAATATTATGTGATAAATAAGAAGTTGGTTTGCTAGTGCAGGTTGCATTAGGTCATGTATGAGTGGGAGATGCCTTCAATTTGTGGAATATGAGAAAAGTGATGCTTTTAGCAAGCAAATTTTTGTTGGTAACCAAGATATGGTAAACTTGTATGAAATTGGGAAATGTGTTGTGGTAGAAGATCTAATACCGGTAATTGAGAATAAAAGTTATGAAATTGATCAATATGACAAAAAGATGGTTGAAAGAATACTAAGGGATGGTATGAGTGACCAAATGATGGTCAAGAATTGGTAAAGGTCGGTGTGACCTTAAGTAAAGGTGCGACTCTCGGATTATTTGGGGAGAAATTGAAAGTTTGGAAAAACGGGATCGATTGTTAAGGAAACACTAATGAGTAGGACCAGAAGTGATAAGTTGGTAATGGTATTCCGTGAGTACCGAATTTGTTAGTTTGGAAAAGTATGGTTGACTTTATGCAAAAGTCAAGATTAGTCAACTTGTGATTAGGGACTTGGTGAAAGATGGGCTTTGACTCTCGTTTTAAATGACTAGTGAATGATGAGAGCATAATGTATCAATTGTGTGTATGTGAAAATGTTAATGGAATAATTAAAAGAGTTATAGTCGGATTATGCGACTTTGACCCGTTGGGTGTTTTCAAGTTGAATTTGGGAATCAGGTATATGATGGTTGCTGAATCATAATTAAAGGTCGATGGTATAGGAAATGATGATTTAATGGAACCTTTAGCAAGTAAAGAAATTGTTAAAGAATAAATGACTTTGTGCTTAAGTCAAAGATTAGACAATGTTGGCTTATATCGACTTGGTCGAAGCTAGATTTTGATATCCTTGTGGATTGATTAGATGATTGTAACGATTTGGTCATATTGTTTCTATGTGTATAGCGAGTTTGATTAAAGGATTTTAAAATGTTTGCAATTTTGATCCGTTTGGGCATTAAAGGCTTAATATTGATTTTTGACCCGTTCGGAATGGGAAAAGTTTGATGATAATGACCGCAAAGGAATGAGAACGGAATGCTCGGTCGAAAGTGGGTTGAAACATTTCTAGTGATCCCGAGGACGGAATCTTTTTAAGTGGTGGATAGTTGTAACGACCCGAATTTTGTGTTAAATAAATTATGAAAAATATATGATAAATAAGGATAAATCATTTAAAGAACGTAGGAATTGGTTTCGTGTCATTTGGATATCGTATGAGAAAGTTATGGACAAAACCGTGTCGAAGGAAACTACAAAAAATGCAGCCTGGGCTGCATAGCAGAAATAGCTACGCGATTTGGAGATAGCGACGCGATTTTTCGTCGCAAAACAGAATTACGAAATCGCGTTTGGGGGTTAAATCGCGACTTATAGATAGCGACGGAAATAGCGACGCGATCGGCATTTAGAGACGCGATCTTTGGTCGCTGGCAGCATTAAAAAGCGGGTCTCAAGTCATAAAAGCATCTCACAAACCTCAGCTTCTCTCCTAACAAGTGAG
>OY970825.1:71057441-71112441 GCA_963853835.1 Calendula officinalis
CCTTTGTGTCTCCTTGAGGTATTCAACCTCTCTGGTATCACACTTCCACACACACAAACACACACTTACCCTTCGATATCAGCGACTTCAGGTAATAATATCTCCTTTCTCATACTTATAATTGTAATTCTTCATCGCAACATGAATCAAAGCCCTAATTGAATGATACTGGATCGAGAAGGTAAGCGACGATTAGGTTTGAATTTGAGGCTAGGGATACTCGATAGATCACCAGAAAACGTTCGATTCATGGACGATTGATCGATTTGCAGATTAGGTTTGAATGATACTGGATCGAGAAGGTAAGCGACGATTTTGGTGTTTGTATGTGTTCTTTGGCGAGATTGAATTAGGGGTTGAAGGTTTTTTTTTCCCTAAATTAGGTTGAAGAAGATGAAGATTAAGGAATAAATTAGGTTGAATTTTTTGGTGTTTTGAGTCTTTGATTTTGCAGATTATGTGGGTTTGGAGGTGATTTTGATTTTGGAGAAAATGAAGATTATGCAGATTATGTGGGTTTTGATCTTCAAACAAATACATTAAGAACAAGAAGGAGGAGAAAGAAAAAAGTTAAAATAGGGGTAATTTGGTAAAATGGACCAAAAAACCATCACTTAAAGGCCAAAATTGGACGGAAGGACAAATTTCTAGAATTTTTAAAACTTAAAGGACAAAAAAACGGACAAAAAAACATTAGGGACAAAAACCCCGATTCGGCCATAGTTCAGGGACAAAAACTGTAATTTACCCAAAAAAATAATATATAACTATTGTGCCAACAATGTGTAAAGATCGTTGAGAACACCTACATGTGTATACACATTGTTTCGTACCAAACGCGGCGGGAAACGGGCCAAACTCCCACGGAATAAATAAAACTTTGTTCCCAACGGCTACTTGTTATGTCAACGGGTCAAAAGTCTCATGGCAATCCGACGACAATTGAGCATGGTTCTTTACGTAACCTCGACAAAGTTCTACCCGACCCGAATTAAGCCTACGACGCGAAACGCCCAACCCTCGGGCCCGATAGCGCATTCGCCCAAAAAAATAAAAAAGAAACAAAATGTTATTTACACCCATATAGAGGAATCATGAAGGGTTAGCTTGAAATCACACGTGTGCGTATACATGGTTTGGCGAGGACGAACCAAACCCGGCCGAACCGGCCTTGCATCGGGCCACCGACCAAACGCGCCCGAAAAAAATAAAAGTTTGTTCCCGACGTCAACTTGTGACGTAAACGGGTCACCTCCAAAAGTCTCGTGGCCACTCCGACGAAAATTTAGCTTACTTATTACATAACCTCGAGAAAGTCCTACCCGACCCGAATTAAGCTTACGGCACGGGCCGAAATTGCCCGAAAAAGAAAATTCTTTTTTGAAAGTCTCTTCTTTTATGATTAATAACTATCATGCAAATTTTCGGCCCAATCCGAGCACGTTTTAAAAATTGTGACTAATTGGCCAAATCAATGTTTGTTCCTGTCACTTAGCTTTTTGTGCAGAATGTATATATAGGGGGGAGCTGTGAGATCCATGGGACTGACTCGCAAGGGCCCTTTCAAGGGATTTTGGCGCCCATGGCCTGGGGGTAGCCGAGTAAATGGCACGGGGTTGTGCCCCCCCCCCCCCCAAGTCGCCGCCTAGAAAACACATGTGCCCGTCCCGTCCCGAGCCGCACACCGTGCCCGTCCAATCGCCCGTCACCGATGAAAACGCGCATGTTGCCTTGTCGAGTCCGGACATCATAACCGGTGGTCCGGACATCGTGACCGCTGGTCCAGAGATCGTGCCACCTGGTCCGGACATCGTGATCGCTGGTCCGAACATCGTGCCCGCTGGTCCGGACATCATGGCCCCTGGTCCGGACATCTTGCTAGCTGGTCCGTGAAGAGTTTCATAACACTGATCAACCTATTAGGTCGACCACCTAGTGTGCTTGGTTCCACCATACTGGTAAGAACATGATGGTGCTCTTGACCGGTTAAACCAACTAGCTAGTTCAATCCCTAAAAGAGGAACTGAGATTGAACTTAATCCTTAAAACCTAAAGGATTATAGGAACTTGGAAATCAAACTTGATTAACAAAAAAGAAACCTTATACGAATAACTCGAACACACACAATGCTTGTGTGTCTTCGTCGACTACTACCAAGAACCCTAGGGTTCTTGGTGCCGAATTCGAAGAAGAGGAGAAGAGGGGAAAAGTGTTTCCCAAAACATATCTTAATCTTGCTTAAGTAAAATCTTGCTTAAGTAAGTCCACTGCTGATGAACACAACGAGAAACCTTCTAGTAGGTTCTTGCAACGATCAACTATTCGACAAACTCGAAGAACACCAAGCTTGGTGTTCTTGGCCCTTAGTGATTTCAGCCGAAATAGGGGGAGAGGAGGGGGGAAATTTCGTGGCTTAGGGTAAGCATTAGAGGAATTAGGTTAACGCTAAGATCTTCTATTTATATTAGAAGATTTTTCGCTTAGAACCCTTCTAGTTTAATTAAGATTAACTTCTTAATTAAACTTATCCTTTTACACATTCAACCCTCATAGTTTTACTAGTTATTATTGTCACACTTAATTATCAAATGTCTTAGTATTATACACTCATATATTTCGGTATATACATACACGAAATATATACTTGTGTTTTATACCTTTAGTAATTAATTATATAATAACTTTTATATATTCTTTAGACAATAATATTATCCAATTACTATATGATTTAATAGCTTTAAATCATATCATGGATAATCTATAATTAACACATTGTATATTTACTCAACTAGTAAATGTACAAATACTTGTATTAATTAGTTAGTTAAACTAATCTAGTAGTAAGTTAAACTTAACTTAATACTTAATTGATTCATAATGACTATTATGAATCATTCCTCTCCAAGTATCATTGCATAATAACTACTCGTATTAAATGCACTCACCGGTGTGACCGTTAAGTGTTTCGTAGGCATGGATGTATCACCATAGGTTGACTAACTCTGCACATAATTCCAACAGACTCCCACTTGTGCAAGTTTTTAACTTTTTTCTTAATGACACGAGCTACAGTGGCCCTCTAGATAGGCATGTAGGTAACCAACCCTATAAAAACAGCTTATGTAACCCAGGTATAGTGTCGAAAAACTCTTTAATAGCGTCTCCTAGTAAAGAACACCATGTCTCTACTTCTTGGGTAACTTTGTTAGGTTCATCCCTTGCAGAACAAAATTTGTGATAACGAATACGAGCATGGTAGGAAAATATCAACTCCTGTATTCGAAATCATTTCATGACATCTTGATTTAAACTGTTGTGATAAACGACAAAGAACAAATCAGTTCGTTTGTGTATGGCCATGCACTTTACAGTTTTCTTATCATGTCAAAGGACCCATAAATATCTCTCCTAAAAAGGAGGTGCAATTACCATCTTGTTATATTTCGATTCAAAATACAACTTCCTCTGTACCCAGTAATGCCTCGTATGACAACCATATTTCAGGCTTGTCTAAGACGAACCAAAGAACATTAGTCATTGTATCCCAAACCAAATACCTCAGGCTTAAGGACAATCCTATTGAACAATACTTTTGACCTTTTCAACCACGAAGTATTGTCACGGTGGTCAATCCAATATTCGTCGGGCTCCAACAGAATATCACCGATATTTGGTCCACAACAAAACTTGTTGTAGCTATCTTCGAGAAAATTCGAATCTCCACCAAATAACGTGATGATGTTAACGTCCCATCAAGGTTCCCACCAAGACGAGTAGTCACGGATTATATCTTTTGAATAAAGAGACTTTTATTCATGGATATTGTTAGGTCACAACAACCCTGGTTTGTTTGATAATTGTTTAGATTAATAATTTACTTAAGACAATTAAGGTGATTAACACAGTAATTTAGTCAAACGTATATTATTCCACAAAGTGTGGCTTGTAGCGGAAATACAAGACCACTTGAACAATAACAAAGAGATATTTAGTGAACATGTAAATTGGTAAGTACTCCTTTGCAAGGTGATCTCTATTTATAATGTTTATAGAGATCTTACATGATGGCAAAGGAGTAACCGAAGGACTAAACTAAGGAAATGACTAAGATCAAGGGATTTGATCTTAGACCGTTACAATACTGACTTGTAACTCAGTCCTTCTACTCAGTATTGGTTTTCCAATACTGAGTACTGATACTGAGTGGCCAGTACTGGCCAAACTCAGTATCACTCTTAACTTTGCTAATTTAATCTACATTTTAATCTAAGCTAGTCTAGATTGTTTTGTTATCCTAAGATTCATAAAGGGGTAAGGATTTTTGCCTTAATAATCTCCCCCTATCTAATAATAACAAAACAATTACAAAGAGTGTAACACCCGTATTTTTAAAACATCTTTTAAATCATTTAAAATACATTTTCCCAATATCTGACATATTGTCCAAAATACAGTTTAACAAAAACTTTAAAACTTATATCAGAGTTTACAAAAATACGGTGTCACCAAGTATATCAAAACCATAGGCAACGGGATCTACCTATTAGCTCCCGAGCTAAACATCTCTAGGCCACTTCTAGTGCAACCTTATATCACTTCAAACCTGTACCTGAGTACATAGCCACAAAACAAACGTAGTACGTCAGACAAAATAGTCTCGTGAGATACATGGGTTTAGACCCGATAATAATAATAACAATTTCATAAGCATATAAACATATATATATATATATATATATATATATATATATATATATATATATATATATATATACATACTACGTCAATACCGTCTAGTCGCCATATTGCGACCTTATCGATCTTGCTTCCCTAGCAAACATATCTAGTACCTAAACATATAGGTACCAGAAGCACAATCATATCTAGTACATAAACATATATGTACCAGAAGCACAAATATGTCTAATACATAAACATATATGTATTAGAACCTAACATACCTAGTACCAAACATATGCGTACTAGAAGCACAAATATGTCTAATACATAAACATATATGTATTAGAACCTAACATACCTAGTACCAAACATATGCGTACTAGAAGTACCCGAGTGCTTAGTGTATAAACATATATACACTCGGTGTATAAACATATATACCACCGCTCAGTGACCGGAATCCCCCGCGTCACCACCGTCTATCTCTTATCATAACCTAACAGTTATGCCAGTCAAAGCCTTTGGCTATCACGTCAAACATCAAACAAGTTAGTCATCTAACAATAACGACATATAATTGGTTCAACACAGTGTGAACGTACCTGTATGGTCCCATGGGCCCGATCATAAGCAATCACATTTACTTCTACATCTATGAACCCTATGAGGTCCATACGTACTTTATACATAAGATACATTTCTTATTTATCGATATCATAATACTTTTATCTCTTCCTTGACTATAATACACAATTATTACTGGTCACATCATGTTCTTTTTCATGTATATTCGTTCTTTACTTTTATTTGTATATCTTACCAATAGGTACTCATTACTATAAAATCATTCCCCATTTCCTTTACTAATACATATTTATTAATAAAGGCTCCGTATACATTCTTTTAATCAATTACTTCTTTATTATGGTTCATTAACATAGATTCCATAATTACTTTAATTTGTCATGTTTTACTTCAAATTCATCAATCATACTAGACATATTCTAGTATCACATTCTACATACTTACATAAATTTTCAGTCACTATCTTTATCAACATATTTATTAATAAAGACCCATAAAATATCATATGTATTTTCAAAACTATTTGTATGTACTCAGTTTAAAAGTCTCATGTACTCACCTTAGCAATAAAGTGCTCCAACCATATTCTTTACGCCAATTTCCTTGCTTCATAGTTCAATCAACTTCCAAGACTTCGCCAAAGCCTAATACAATTATCACAACATGATCAACATCACATACTACTACTAATGTGTCCATCTATCTCTAGATAACACTTATTAACACATTTCCCCCAATTATGGAAATTTACCAAACCCTAGGTTTAACCAACCCTTAAGATTATTGCAAATCATAATCATACACTTGTTTCCTTTGATATTATACCATCTATTAAGTGTATACATCACTTACATCACCATAACCCACAACCCCAAGAACTAGAGTTTCAACCCATACATCAAAATACATAGATCTTAAGCTACGAAGATCAAAGAGTGAAGATATACCTTAGATCTTCAACTAGGAGTGAAATCTACCCAAGATTTGTGAAGGATTCGACCTCAAACAGTCCTCAAGCTCGAAAATCGCCAAAGGGAGAAACTAGGGTTTGCACATGCCATTAATGAGCCAAAACCCGACTATAATGCTGCTCGACCAAAGTTCACGGCGTGAACTTTAGTTCGCGTCGCTAACTTTCCCTACTAGCAAACTTCGCGATCGCTAACTGGTCGGGAACTACTTCACGCACAAAAGCCCAACCTCCGGTAGACAGTTCCCGATCGGGAACTATACTTCGCGGCGTGAACTTCCCTATGCAGTAGGGCTGCATTTTTCGGTTGTTGTCTCGACCCGGTTTCGCCCATAACTTCCTCATACGGTGTCCAAACGACACGAAACCAATTCCTACGTTTTTTAAACGATTTATCCTTATTTATCATATTTTCATACAATTTATTTATTTACAAATTCCGGGTCGTTACAACTATTCACCCCTTAAAAGGATCCCATCCTCGGAATCACTCAAAAAATTTCCAATCCGCATTCTATCGAGTATCCATTCTCATTCTCCCGTGGTTATTACCGTCAAACTTTTCTCATTCCGAATTAGTCAACAATATGTATGTAAACATTCAATTAACCCCGTTAGATCCAAACGGGTCAAAAATCAATCTTTAGCCTTTAGTGCCCAAATGGGCCAAAATTGCACAATTTTTGACCCCAAGACTTTCAATCCTTTAACCGATCATTTTATACACATAGAAATGACATGACCCACGCATTACAATCAACTCATTGACCAACACCAATGTCAAAGTCTAACTTCGACCAAGTTGCCATATTCCAACATCGTCTAACCTTTGACTTAAGAACAAAGTCAACTACACTTTAACAATTTCCCTCTTCGTTAAGGATCCCATAAATCCTCCTTTCCTTTACAATTGACCTTTAATTTATGATCCATTTATAATCATATACTCGATTCCCAAATTCAATCTCGACAACACCCAAACGGGTCAAAGTCGTATAATCCGACTACAACTATTTCAACTATTCCATTAATCCTTTTTCACGCATATACCATCGACGCATTATGCCCTCAACATTCACTGATCGTTCATAACGAAAGTCAAATCCCATCTTTGACTAAGTCAACCAATCACAAATTGGTTAACCTTGACTTTTGCGTGAAGTCAACCAAACTCTTTCAAACTAACAAATTTCATGCTCACGGGGCACCATCACTAATTTATCACTTCCGGTTCTACTCATTATTGTTCCCTTAATAATTGTCCCCGTTTCTCCACACTTTCAATTTCTCCCCAATTATGCGAGAGTCGTACATATACATAAGGTCACACCGACCTTTACCGGATCTTAACCATCATTTGGTCACTCATGCCATCATTTAGTATTCTTTCAACAATTTTGCATCACATCGATCAGTTCTATAACTTTTATTCTCAATTATCGGTATTAGATCTCCTACCGCGACACATTCCTCAATTTCATACAAGTCTATCATAACTTGGTTATTAACTGATAATTTGCTCACTAGGAGTTTCTCTTTCCTCCAATTCTATAAATCGTAGGCATCCCCTACACTTACATGACCTAAATGCAACCCACATTTCAAACCAAATTCTCATTTACCATAACATAATAGCAATACTCATTAACCACATGGTTCTACATTCATCATATAAACATATAAACATATACACACATATAGATATACACACATATATCATGCCAATTCAATCTACACACTTCTATTGTGCACATATACAAACATATGTATATGTCACACCAATACCATCTATACATCTCTATTGTGCACATATACAAACATATGTATATGTCACACCAATACCATCTATAATCTCTATTGTGCACATATACAAACATATGTATATGTCACACCAATACCATCTATACATCTCTATTGTGCACATATACAAACATATGTATATGTCACACCAATACCATCTATACAACTCTATTGTGCACATATACAAACATATGTATATGTCACACCAATACCATTTGGTATCCATCTTTTTACATCACGTAGCTTTGCTACTTTCTCACTCATTCAATCGCCCAATTATTCATCATGCATTCTAGCACCATTCACATAATATTACATTATCGTTTTCTTTCATATCTAACATGTTTCTCATTTGACATATTACTCAACGCGATCCACCTGACACTACCTTTTCATCGTCATATGCCTTTGAAGGCCATCACATAATGCACATGCATTGAATCCCGCGGATAACTAGTAAAAATCTCGTTTCACTTACACATTAACCACCATTAATCGGTTCATTTCCTTATTACCACGTTTCCAAATCTTTTGTCACTACGGAAGTAACTATCACTCAATTCCATTAACCATAACTCACCGGTCATCCCAGTCATCCTTGAGTCAACCAATCGACTCCGGTCTACACTTGCAACCCATGACTTAGCACCCAATGGCCTAACACTCGATTTTCTACCTTCATACATCGTGGGACTTAGGACTATTCATTTCCCGATCGTAGTCTTACACTACATTACGTCATACATTATCACGCTATTGCTATGACACTTTTAGCAATAATCGTCCTTTTTACCTTAATGTTGAGTCCATCAACCCCGTCACAAGACTTGCTATGGCTACGCGCCAACTTTTACTCAATTGATTCCAACGATTAAAATTCGTCGTTCCCGACATTTATTCTTTTCCACATAGTTTCCATTTATAAATTCTAAGGCATCACTATATCTTAGTCATTCTTCCTTTACCGTTCACGTATAATAACATTACATTGCGTATCCGGATTCCTGCCGAATATCAAAGTCCCATTTCCAAAGCTTCTGTTTCTATAATTCTCATCCAACAAACAATTCTTATCGAGACTTAGTACTTCATTATACTATCATTCTTTTGTTGACAACATCTACCATTCTCATGGTTCCCCCTTTGACACTACATAATAGCATCAACCCATATATCTTTACTACATGCGACACACCGGCCCATAATCATTTCCAATGTATGATTTCTACACACATACTAACCGGGAAGACTATTCCCGAAATTAAATCTCCACATCATACAACTTATCTACAATTTCTATAGGCACCAATTCGTGCAACAACAACAATTAAGTCATAATCTCAAATCATTCATCTTACCCAAGATCTCCGAGGTGGCCCTTCCGGGTCAATTCCCTATTTCAACTCACTCGTGAGTTCATTTCACAACATCTTGTACCGTGCTCTCCTTCACAAAGTTTCATACAACACATTCCACCGTGTCAACACCTCATCCTTCAATAATGGTGACGTCAATGTCGCCATATCGTTCTTCTTTCATTTGCTACTCTCTAGCACTTGCTAAATCTACCGAATCCACCACATCGTGACCTTCGGCTCAAAACTTCCGAATTACACATAGGTTTTACACGCTATGAAGACCCTATACAACATTCTTCAATTTCTTCCGATTAGGTCTTGCTACCTTTTTATGTAGGTAACTTCCACTACGGACTTCGCCATTCGATGACTCTTCATTCGTACGGGTATTGGAATCATTCCGCCTACCCTCATTCATACGGTTATTAAACGTCTGGTTCACATTCTCATTCATAACTCTTCCCAATTTAGTGGAGCTCATTCACTTTTCTCATTCATTCTTTCGCCATACTATCGTATCCAACAGACGAGATTCGAACGGTCAACTCGACCATCGAAAACAACACAATTAGATCAAAACATGGCATTTCTCATAGGGGCCGACCCTATCATACCAATGCCCTACGGTCTCAACAGACTCACATTTCATAATTCATAACAACTTCTATAGGTCCCCTAGGTTCAACCCTAAACTTAACATAAAGTCTCAAGGTCAACCTATCGATCTCAAGGAATCTTACATTCCTATTGCTACAGTCTAAGACTAGGATGGACATCCAACCTAATTCACTTAAACTATAGCTCTGATACCAAGTTGTAACACCCGTATTTTAAAACATCGTTTAAATCATTTAAAATACATTTTCCCAATATCTGACATATTGTCCAAAATACAGTTTGACAAAAACTTTAAAACTTATATCAGAGTTTACAAAAATACGGTGTCACCAAGTATATCAAAACCATAGGCAACGAGATCTACCTATTAGCTCCCGAGCTAAACATCTCTAGGCCTCTTCTAGTGCAACCTTCTATCACTTCAAACCTGTACCTGAGTACATAGCCACAAAACAAACGTAGTACGTGAGACAAAATAGTCTCGTGAGATACATGGGTTTAGACACGATAATAATAATAACAATTTCATAAGCATATAAACATATATATATATATATATATATATATATATATATATATATATATATATATATATATATATATGTATATGTATATATATATATATACTACGTCAATACCGTCTAGTCGCCATATTGCGACCTTATCGATCTTGCTTCCCTAGGAAACATATCTAGTACCTAAACATATAGGTACCAGAAGCACAATCATATCTAGTACATAAACATATATGTACCAGAAGCACAAATATGTCTAATACATAAACATATATGTATTAGAACCTAACATACCTAGTACCAAACATATGCGTACTAGAAGCACAAATATGTCTAATACATAAACATATATGTATTAGAACCTAACATACCTAGTACCAAACATATGCGTACTAGAAGCACCCGAGTGCTTAGTGTATAAACATATATACACTCGGTGTATAAACATATATACCACAGCTCAGTGACCGGAATCCCCCGCGTCACCACCGTCTATCTCTTATCATAACCTAACAGTTATGCCAGTCAAAGCCTTTGGCTATCACGTCAAACATCAAACAAGTTAGTCATCTAACAATAACGACATATAATTGGTTCAACACAGTGTGAACGTACCTGTATGGTCCCATGGGCCCGATCATAAGCAATCACATTTACTTCTACATCTATGAACCCTATGAGGTCCATACGTACTTTATACATAAGATACATTTCTTATTTATCGATATCATAATACTTTTATCTCTTCCTTAACTATAATACACAATTATTACTGGTCACATCATGTTCTTTTTCATGTATATTCGTTCTTTAGTTTTATTAGTATATCTTACCAATAGGTACTCATTACTATAAAATCATTCCCCATTTGCTTTACTAATACATATTTATTAATAAAGGCTCCGTATACATTCTTTTAATCAATTACTTCTTTATTATGGTTCATTAACATAGATTCCATAATTACTTTAATTTGTCATGTTTTACTTCAAATTCATCAATCATACTAGACATATTCTAGTATCACATTCTACATACTTACATACATTTTCAGTCACTATCTTTATCAACATATTTATTAATAAAGACCCATAAAATATCATATGTAGCTTCAAAACTATTTGCTATGTACTCAGTTTAAAAGTCTCATGTACTCACCTTAGCAATAAAGTGCTCCAACCATATTCCTTACGCCAATTTCCTTGCTTCATAGTTCAATCAACTTCCAAGACTTCGCCAAAGCCTAATACAATTATCACAACATGATCAACATCACATACTAATACTAATGTGTCCATCTATCTCTAGATAACACTTATTAACACATTTCTCCCAATTATGGAAATTTACCAAACCCTAGGTTTAACCAACCCTTAAGATTCTTGCAAATCATAATCATACACTTGTTTCCTTTGATATTATACCATCTATTAAGTGTATACATCACTTACATCACCATAACCCACAACCCCAAGAACTAGAGTTTCAACCCATACATCAAAATACATAGATCTTAAGCTACGAAGATCAAAGAGTGAAGATATACCTTAGATCTTCAATTAGGAGTGAAATCTACCCAAGATTTGTGAAGGATTCGACCTCAAACAGTCCTCAAGCTCGAAAATCGCCAAAGGGAGAAACTAGGGTTTGCACATGCCATTAATGAGCCAAAACCTGACTATACGGCGTGAACTTTAGTTCGCGTTGCTAACTTTCTCTACTCGCAAACTTCGTGATCGCTAACTGGTCGGTAACTACTTCACGCACAAAAGCCCAACCTCCGGTAGATAGTTCCCGATCGGGAACTATACTTCGCGGCGTGAACTTCCCTATGCAGTAGGGCTGCATTTTTCGGTTGTTGTCTCGACCCGGCTTCGCCCATAACTTCCTCATACTGTGTCCAAACGACACGAAACCAATTCCTACGTTCTTTAAACGATTTATCCTTATTTATCATATTTTTATACAATTTATTTATTTACAAATTTCGGTTCGTTACAAAGAGAAATCAAAAAAACATAACTACAGGCTGCAAAATCTTCTTCTTCATCTTCTGTTGATTGATTCGAACTCATAGAAGACTTCCTTCTTCACATGGATGAACTCTTCTCTTTTCTTCAGTTCATCTTGCCTGTTGTTTAGCACGGCAACTATCTTCTTTCTGAACCAAGCATCTTCTTTCTTGGTTATCATCCATTTCAAACCCACCAAATGGCTGATAGGAGCTGTTGGCAAATCTGCTTCAGTAATGAAGCACTCCATGTCATCTGAGTCAGTATACATATATCCAGATGTAGGATATATGGTACTCTTTTGATCCTGAATGATAAGATTAGAGGGAACAGTATATTTGGGAAATATTCTGAAAGTATTAAGGCACTCAGGTTTGTTGTTCTTGACAGCTTCAGTCATCACACTGAGTGCCCTGTAATCTGCTGCATAAAGGATGCCTTTTTCATAGCATATAGCAGATACAACCCAAATTTCATCCATCATCACTGGGGCTTCAGAAGATCTTGAGGGCATCTCCTTTATCAGTCTAGCAATTTTTATCCAGTCTTGGAGTCCCATATTTTGGATGTCATGGAGAAAAATCTTCATTGGAGGACTGAATGGCCCAGTGCAAGTTGCAACAATTGATCTATCAATAGTTTTGACATTTAGTTTGTTGACAAATTCATTTAGCCAGTATATGTCTTTTACATTCAGATATGCTTTATTCCTTAGGATACCCAGCCTTGTTTCCCTATACCTTGTTCTTTGTGCCACAATGTTCCAATACTGTTCAAGCAATTCATCTCCAGTTCTTCTTACAATATGAGATCTTCTTGGAACATCTTCAGACTCAGATTCAGGTTCTTCTTCCTTAACAGGAAAGAATTTCTGGGCCTCAATCTCATCCTCAGCGTCACTCTTTTCCTCAGTATACTGAGCGGATCTCCTAGGTCTTGAGATCAGAGGAGCTGGATCTTGTTCTTCACTTGATTCTGAGGACATAACCACATTTGTCATTCTTCTAGTTATTGGTCTTCTAGGAATTCTAGAAGGTCCTTCAGTTGGAGGAGAGATTTGTCTTCTTAGGGGCTCTTCATCATCTGAGAATGATGATGAAGAGCTTTCTTTATTTGCTTCATCCAGTGCAAAGTTTAGAAAATTTTCCGATGGCACTGGATGGTCTTCATCTTGATCATCAGCAATAGGCCAAACAAAAGGCATGTACACTATAATCTGCAAGTTGTTTTCCTCAGTAACAACTTGTTGTGGTTGGTCAGTTTCAGTCTCCCCCTGAGTAGATGGCTCAGATGGTTCATCTTTAAGTTGTTCCAAGACTGACCTTCCTCTTTGTCTGCTTCTTTCATACCTAAACCTAAGTGGTTCAGTATGAGGTGTTTGCTGATGTTGCTGTGGAGATTGATCTTCAGTTAACCTTCTTCTTTTCTCCCCCTGAGCAGATGGCTCAGGTTGATCAACCTCTTGGTCTCTTTGTCTTTTCTCCCCCGTATTGTTATCATTGGATGGGGAGGGAATAGGTTCAGTATCACCACCTATGTCCCCCTGTTGATCTTCAGGAGTTGGGGAGAGCATAGGTTCAGTAGCAGCATCCTGTGCACCCTCAGAATTTACAGGAGAGGGTGATCGTCTAGGCTTAGTATCAGGGCCTGCTTCATCATAATTTCCTCCAGTTTGAGTTTGTGGAGGTGGTGGAGACTGTTGTTGTTGCTGTAGGAGCACCACTGACTGCTTTAATGTGTCAATCTCAGTACTCATTTCATCCATCCTGGCCAGAATATTATTCTGAGTGGCCTGCATGGCCAGGATTTGATTCAGAATAGTCTGTAAAGCTCCATGTACTTCCTGAGACTGAGTGGCTTGTGCCCTTTGGCCCTGCACAGATGGTGCTAAAGAAACAAAAATAGAAAACTGGTTAGTAAGAAACGTTTATCAAATAGAATTGTGGTGTTGTTTAACTCTATAATCATATAAACAGAGTTGTGAAGTCTGCATATCATCTGGTTCATGATGAAATATTGTGAACTTGTGCATAGCATGTGTAAGAAAATTTTTTGTAAAGGTGAGTGTGAAATTTTAAGTAGCTCGGTGTAGGATAGGTCACATTTACTAAAAGGTTTTGGTTTGGGAAATCGAAGCCTGGGATGTGCTTCTTATTAGTTTCAATGTATATCACTCGGTGTCAGAGTGATAAAAGAAATGTGGCTAAACCCATGGAAAATTTTGGCTAATGTGGCTTAGAAGATTTGTGATCATTTCTTGAATCATGTGACCCAACTCAAAAATAAGCTGGACATAATTCAAGCAGCACCAGTGGGTGTCAGTGTGACATCAACCACCATTGTCTCTTTAAATGTTGAGACAACTGTAGACTGACAATGATCATTGAGGTGCTCAGTGTATGAATTTTGCATGGCAGCAGTGGGCTAACTATGTTGGCCATAAGTGGATATATTTGAAAGTTCGTTTGAGACTGTGGTCAGTATTGAGTTGGTACTGGCCAATACATAGTCTCTATTTGGGAAAAGTTTATATATATATAAAAGATTAGGGCTTTGTAGAAATTCATACCTGAGACTTTGTCGGATTCTCTTCTTGCATCATCTGAGGTCGGTGCTGGATCTTCTGTATGCTGAATTGAGGCACCAGCACCTTCAGGAACCTCTTCTCTTCGGACATCTGCACCTTCCAGTGTATGTTGTTGATACTGAATTTCTACATCCAGAGGAACATGGGGTTCCTCAATAGGTTGAGCAGTTTGTTCTGGTTCAGGACCTAGAAGGTCAGCGTTGGCTGCAGCTATGCTTTGTGCTTGAAGAGATGCAGTTAATGAAGGAGCATTTCCGGGTTGCATCTCTTCTGATGATAAGTTTCCCATAGGAACTGGGGAAAGATTTCTTCTTCTTCTTTGAATGACCAGTGGTGTATCTTTTGAGGGCTCAGTATCAGAAGCAGTTTCAATATGAGGAGCATCAGGATATGAGCAGGCATCCCATTCTGAAAAATGAGGGAAAGAAATCGGCAGAACGGAACATTGAGTTCACTGATTGGAGCCTGAATCAGAGAGGCCAGTTCATTGAAGATCAGTCTAGCATAATCAATATCTCGACCATGATACATGGCATGAACAATCTGCATCCCAAATTCATTGATTTGATCCAAAGCTCCTGTTTTGTGGGTCATACATCGAATAAGTGTAGATATTAACAAACCCCACATAGGACCAAATTCATTTCGTTTAATAATGCCAGTGGTGCCTCTGCGTCCAATAAAAGGTAATACTGAGCGAGCCTCTGTGCGATCGACAAATGGCTCATACTGAGCGTGAGCAGGAAGCCTCGGTGTTTCCCGAATTATAGCAGTGGAGACAATAGCCCTTCTTTGTTCTCGAATTACCCAACCTGTAATCATGTCCGGAGAATCGAGCTTAGCAGAGTACCAGAATTCGCAGAGCATTTCTGGATAAATTGCTCGAGGGGATCGAATCAATGCTTGCGTGATCGGACAATGCTTCAAATACGTGATCATATGAGTGAATTCAGGGCACGCCCAAGCCTGAGGAATGTTAAAGTTTGCAGTAATGTTGTTCCTCGCAAATTTGGGCACTTCGTCGTTACGAAATTGAGTAGCCGGTGCAGCCTCCGGTGCGAAGAATCTGTAATTAGCCATCTGCGATTTTGATTTTGAGAAATTTGCTTGTAAAGAGATAGTGAAATCGTTAATCGTAGAGAGAATCAAAATAGAAAGTAAGAAATAACTGTTAAAAAAAATTTAAAGAAAAAGAAAAACGGTTATTTATACTGAATTTAGTGATAATTACGGTATTGGGAAGTAAAACCGACTGATTTGACAGCCTTATCCTGAATCAACGGTAACTTTCTTATTAAGAAAGGTTACCGTTGGGGAGTATAAGGATTAAAAGTCAGTTTTATCACTCCAGGACTCCAATACCTAGTTAAAAAAAATTAATAAATAAAAAAAAATAAAAAATAAAAAAAACATTTAAATTAAACTTTAAAAAAAATTAAAATTTATAAAATTTGATAAATCAGACGAGTGATACTGAGATGGTCAGTATTGAAAGTAATACTGATCAGTCAGTATCAGAAAATTTTAAGGAAAGTTAAGGATTCAGCATACCCAATTGTCCTAGTAAGTACATAAACCTTTCCTCGGAGAGAGGTTTAGTAAACACATCGGCCAATTGATCATCTGTAGGAACAAAATCTACCTCAACCTTACCCTTTTCCACATTATCTCGAATAAAATGGTGTCTGATATCAATGTGCTTTGTTCTGGAGTGATGGACTGGGTTTTCAGTGATAGCAATAGCACTCTTGTTATCACAATGTATTGGTGCCTTCTGGAAATTGAACCCATAGTCCATTAATTGATACTGCATCCACAAGAGTTGAGCACAACAACTTCCTGCAGCAACATATTCTGCTTCTGTAGTAGATGTTGCTACTGAATTTTATTTCTTGGATGACCAACCACCTAATCTGCCACCGAGGAATTGACAACCTCCACTTGTACTCTTCCTGTCTAACCTACACCCTGCAAAATCTGCATCTGTATACCCTTCAAGATCAAAGTTTGAGTCTTTGGGATACCAAAGACCCATGTTAGGAGTACCTGAAAGATATCTAAAAATGCGCTTAACAACTTTCATATGTGATTCTTTAGGATCAGCCTGATACCGAGCACACAAACAAGTTGCAAACATAATATCAGGCCTGCTAGCTGTTAAGTAGAGTAAAGAACCAATCATACCTCGGTATGTAGATTGACATACTGGTTTACCAGTTTCATCTTTACTTATTTTATCCTGAGTACCCATAGGAGTGTGCATGGAAGATAAATTTTTAAATTTATAATTCTTAAGCATGTCATGCACATACTTACTTTGATTTATGAAAGTGCCATCAGGCTTTTGTTCAACTTGTAAGCCAAGAAAGTAAGTAAGTTCTCCCATCATACTCATCTGATACTGAGATGACATTATCTTAGCAAACCAGTCACACATTGACTTGTCAGTGGAGCCAAAAATAATATCATCTACATATATCTGAATGAGTAAAATGTCAGAACCTTTCCTTTTTGAAAATAATGTTTTGTCAATTTTACCTCTTGTAAACTTATTTTCAATTAAGTACTCAGACAGGGTATCATACCAGGCTCTGGAGCTTGTTTGAGCCCATTTAGAGCTTTATCAAGCTTAAAAACATAATTAGGAAATTTAGGATCAACAAAACCTGGTGGTTGTTTGACATAAACTTCCTCCTGTAGTTTTCCATTAAGAAAAGCACTCTTGACATCCATCTGATAAACTTTGAAATTCTTGAAAGCTGCATATGCAAGATACAGCCTAATAGCTTCAATTCTTGCAACTGGTGCAAAAGTTTCATCATAGTCAATGCCTTCTTCTTGCCTGTAACCCTGAGCAACCAGTCTTGCTTTATTTCTGATGACAGCACCATCCTTCTCCATCTTGTTTCTGAACACCCACTTAGTACCAATAATAGTTTTGCCAGCAGGAGGTGGTACTAAGTTCCAAACTTTATTTCTTTCAAACTCTGTGAGTTCCTCTTGCATAGCTTCTACCCAGTCTTCATCTAATAAAGCTTCATCAGCTTTCTTTGTTCTATGGTAGATAAAAAGCTTGAGAAGAAACAAAAATTTGCAGTTGCTTGGGGTTCAAATTCTAACTTTCTTCTTGTTTGGACACCTTGTTCAATTGGACCAATAATATTAGAATGAGGATGATCTCTGTGTTCCCTTAGATTGTTTCCTAAGTGAGCATTTGAAACAAGGTCAACAATATCTTGTTGCAGTGATGTGTTGTGTGTCTGATACTGAGCTGAAGTCTGGTCAGTATTAGACATTTCAGGTTGCTGTTCTTCTTGATTTTGCAGATCTGAGGTGGATTCTTGAAATGTACTTGAAGATTCACCTTCTTCATAGGTGGAATTGTTCAAATCAAGTATTGGGGGACTCAGTATTGAGGTTCTCAGGAATGTATGCTTCAGAATTTGATACATTTGAGTTATACTGAGTTCTTTCTTGATCAGTATCAACCATACCATGATCAACATAGTATGGGTGAGACTTGGGCTGTTCAGCAATTGAATTTTCTGGATTGCATAGAATTTCTATGCCACTGATGTCTTCTGTTGCTGAGGTGAAGTGCTCATTCTGATCTTCATCAAATGTGACATGAATGGATTCTACAATTATCTTAGTTGAGATAATATACACTCTGAAGGCTTTAGAGTGTGGAGAGTAGCCCATGAACACACCTTCATTTGCTTTAGGAGCAAATTTGTTGAGATTTTGTTTAGTACTGAGTACAAAACATTTACTCCCAAAGATGTGGAAGTATTCTACATTAGGAACCTTGCCATTATATAACTCATAAGGAGTCTTTTGATGTCGCTGGACTATTGTAGCTCTGTTCTGTGTAAAATTTGCACAATTGACAGCTTCTGCCAAGAAGATCAGTGCCAGGCCAGCATGGCATAACAAAGTTCTTGCAGCTTCAATCAAGGTTCTATTCATTCTTTCTACAACACCATCTTGTTGTGCTGTGTAGGCTGCAGAGAAGTTTTGTATGATTCCTTTTTCTTCACAGAAATCAGCCAATACTGAGTTCTTAAACTCAGTACCATGGTCACTTCTTAGTTGTTTGACCTTGTTGCCTTTTTGAAGTTTTCTCTTTTAATGAAGGCAATGATTTCTGTTGTTGCATCTGCTTTAGTCTTGAGAAAAATAACCCAAGTGTATTTTGAGAATTCATCAACCAGGACTAATGTATAGATCTTTTTGTCCAAAGATGGTGTGTTGATGGGGCCAAAAAGATCCATATGTATCATTGTAAGAGGTTCATTAATGGAATGATTAACCTTTGATTTGAATGAACTCTTCTTCTGCTTGCCCATTTCACATGTTAAGCATAACTTATCTTTTGAATAAGTAATAGTGGGCAACCCTCTCACCAGTTTCTTCATACTGAGCTCATTAATATTTCTGAAATTTATGTGAGAAAGTTTCTTGTGCCATAACCAGTGCAACTCTGGCTTGACTTTAGACAGCAGACATACTCGAATAGTAGGATCTATTTCAGATAGGTTGACCACATAGACATTTTTTTCTCTTCTAGCAATGAGTACAGGTTGCCCTTTATCATTGTAGATGATTCCTGCAACCTTTCTGAAACGAGCTTCATTGTCATCATCACACATCTGACTGATACTGAGCAGATTGTGTTTAAGACCCTCTACATAGGCAACTCTTTAAAAGTTATGTTGCCTGCCTTGATTACACCATAACCTCTTGTTTTTCCAATAGAATCATCTCCAAATTTGACAGAAGGACCCTTCTCTGGTGTATAATTAAGAAGGTACTCCATACTGCCAGTCATGTGTCTTGAGCAGCCACTATCTAAGTACCATTTCCTGTCACCCTGTACAAGACACAAAATAAGGATTAGTTATTTTTAGGAACCCATTTTTGAATGGGACCTTTGGTAGGAGAAACAGGGATAAACTTGATCTCTTTTATTGAAGAGGTCAGTATCACTTTAGGGGAAACCTTGGAGGTTTTCTTTGGTGATACTGACTTGGTTTCTCTCCTTTTCTTTGGTACTGAGTACCTAGGACTTCAGAGATCAGTCCAGCATTCATCTCCTTTATGTCCAGTATGATGACATCTATAACATTTTCTAGGTCTGTTTCTGAACATATTTTCATAAGGAATTTTAGAAAACTGTTTGATTTTTGGTTGATCAATATGAGTAAGTTTTGCAAACTTTTGACTTAAAACTTTGATCTGATCACCAATAGATTTTAAAATGTTATTTTTGTCATTTTTTAAAGAAGTTTTAGTATTATTTTTGACTGGTTTTGAAGGAGACGATTCTGGTGTCTTATTTTTATTAGGCATGGAAGTCTTTTTATCATTTGACTTCTTGATTTTGCCACTTGAAGATCCTATTGAAGTTGTTTTCTTTTTATCATGTTTTAGAATGACAACTTGAACAGGTTCTTTAGATTCTTGAGTAGTTGACTTTGCTGTTCCTGTAGATTCAGTATTAGTTAAAACATTTTGAGTAGTAGTGGTTTTCTTTTCTGTAGACTCGGGTTCTTTATATATCTCAAAAGTAGTTGTGTTAAATAAAACTTCAAATGGAGGAACAGCAGAAATGTCATACTGTACAATTTCAAGGTCAGTATCAAGAATTTCTCTTTCAGGAAATTCAATACTGAGCTCTTGTAGTTCAGTATAGCACTTAGAACAGATGGAAGGACCAATTGATTTTTTAAAATTGATTTTATCCTCATCATCTGACTCAGTTTGACATCCTACTTCACAAAAAGTTTTCGCTTTTACAAACTGAATAGGGTTCATTTCAGAAAATTCTTCAAATAAATCAACAAAATTATTTCTATTTTTTAACTGAGGATCAACACCAAGTGTAGCCCTTACATTTTCTGGAAATTGTTGATTTAGACATTTATTTAATTTAAAAGATGCATTTCCCCAAGATTTACACTGATTTTCAAATTTTTCTTTTTCTAATTTGTGTAAATGAGCTTTATCAGCTAATCTTTGGTTAATGTCTTGTAAGTTTAAAAAATTTAGTTCTAAATATTTAAATTTTGCTAATTTTTCTAAGTGTTCATTATTTACCCTTTCAAGTTCAAGAATTGTTAATTTTAAAGCTTTTTCTCTCTGTACTAAAGTTTTAAGATCAACAATCATATACTCAAAAATCTTTTCTTTTTCATTCACTGAATAAGTTTGAAAGGAACTCACGTTGTACAACTGAGTGGAATCCCAGTCATTATGAACACTCATCCTCTCAGCTTCTTTGATATCCTTTTCAAAGGAGCTCTTCAAATAATCTTCATTGAAAGACATAAAGGCTTTGTTTTCAACCTCTTCCTCATCATCACTGAGCTCTTCATCCATCCAAGCTTCTGAGTAAAGTGCTTGATGAGGTGCTCCATTCCCTGCTGCATTCTTGCCCTTGCTCCAGTTCTTTAGCTTGACATATTTGTCTCTATAGCGTTTAGCTCGGTATGCAATCTTGTCATTCTGATCAGTTTCAGTTGACTTAGTATGACAATTAGCAGCAATGTGACCAGGCTTTCCACACCTATAGCAAAGACCTGATCTTGGGTCAGTATTGGAAGAGCTAACACCAAGCCTCTTCTTTTTCAACTGATCCAACTTCATAGACATAAGAGCCATTTGAGTTTCAAGCTCTTCTGCCTCAGCATCAGCAAGATCAACTTCTGGTTCTTCTGGCTCAGTCACAGTATATGCCTGTTGCACAACTAGAGCCATGCCAGTGGAAGACTTGTCATTTTTCTTCCAGTTGATCAGTCTTGCTGCATTATTCTCCTCATGATTCAACATTAGACCATATAAAGTTTGAAGAGTGTATGACTCAATGTTGTTAGCAGCATTGACAGAATTTTTCATGTCACGAAATTGTTGACGAAGACTATCCAAGAACTTTTGAACAAGCTCTCCTTCCTCCTTCACAATGCCTACACTGATTAAATCATGGATAACAGTATTGAACTTGTTATAGAGAGTGGTGATGTCTTCATTAGGAGTTGAGAAGAAGTTTTCATATTTTCTTCTCATGTTGCTTTTTCTTTGCAACTTCACCTTTGCTGTGCCTTCATAAGTGACTGATAGGTTGTCCCACATAGCCTTTGCTGTTGGCAATTTCATAATTGCATTAAGTATTTCTTTGGTAACAGCATTACCAATCACCCCCTTTGCTCTTGAGTCTAGACTGAATAACTGACGGTCAGTATCAGTCCAGGTGTGTTTTAGTTTTGGAACTGTCCTTGTGCTCTCAGGAGCATCATCAGTAGCAGCAACGGGTTCCAAAGTTTGTGGAATGATGGGACCATCATTCAGCACAGTGAGCATCTCATGGTGAATAGATTCAAGATACCACTGAGCTTTAAGCTTCCATTGATGAAAGTCCTTTCCATCAAAGATGGGCACTCCCTTACCAGACATAACCGGTGCTATGATAGTAGACATTTTGGATTTTTGAGTGTTGGAGGGATAAATATAGGGAATGGCTGCCAGGGTAATAGATCGACTAAATAATTATTAATTTAGCCTGCTCCGATACCAGTTGTTAGGTCACAACAACCCTGGTTTGTTTGATAATTGTTTAGATTAATAATTTACTTAAGACAATTAAGGTGATTAACACAGTAATTTAGTCAAACGTATATTATTCCACAAAGTGTGGCTTGTAGCGGAAATACAAGACCACTTGAACAATTACAAAGAGATATTTAGTGAACATGTAAATTGGTAAGTACTCCTTTGCAAGGTGATCTCTATTTATAATGTTTATAGAGATCTTCGATAATGGCAAAGGAATAACCGGAGGACTAAACTAAGGAAATGTCTAAGATGAAGGGATTTGATCTTAGTCCGTTACAATACTGACTTGTAACTCAGTCCTTCTACTCAGTATTGGTTCTCCAATACTGAGTAATGATACTCAGTTTTAATCTAAGCTAGTCTAGATTGTTTTGTTATCCTAAGATTCACAAAGGGGTAAGGCTTTTTGCCTTAACAGATATTGTAAAACATACAAAGTCTTGAATAACAATGATACTAACTCATGTATTATTCCTCACTGGACATACATACAAAATTATTACTGCATCATTACTTATTCCTTCCGTTCGTGTTGATTACTTAATGATTTTTACAATTTTACTTGTAACTTTATCACTGATCTAGACATTCCTACTAAACTAAATACATAAGACAGGTATTTGAAAAACACTATTACTTTTGTCTTTGCTAGATTTTGTTCTTGCAACAATCTAGAACATATTCTAGTCTTTCCTTTTATGCAATTCGGAAAACATAGAAGTATTGGAAATAACTCATTAGTTTCTTGAATTCATAAATTCACCTTGTAACTAAAGCCTCTTTTAATTACTTGATTTGTAGATATCTTGTTACTAGTTAAAGAAACTTCCTTAAATGATTATGTTATCTACTGGAGTGTGAATAACCTATTAGACATGCAATAATTAATCACAAGACATGTGATCACGCTATTAGGTTTGCAATAGTCTAATTAATGATCATTTATTACTTCTCTTAACTCTTTGGCTAATGACTTGGTAAAACCTTGTTGTTAATATCCTACTAACTTATTATTTTTGTTAGTACCTCTAATGAATACGTTAGTCATAGCTCCCACTAAATTTATGGAATTTAAGTATCACTTAAACTATTACTTTGACCTAGTAAAAGCCTTATAGTTTAATCCTTTAAGAATTAATCAATTATTAAAGTCATCCCCTTGGATTTTACGAATATCCAACATTCCTTTTTAAGGGAATCATGACTTTCATTGATCGACGTATCTAACAAGTATAAGACACTTGTAACGATACTTCCAATTCTTAAATGTATATTAGTAACCTTTTAAGAACTTCATTTAATGCCAAAGTCATATCTTAGATTTCTCAAATATCCATCATTCCTATTAGGGAATTATGACTTGATTAAATATTGTATTTATTACAAGTATAAAAGACTTGAAATAATACATTTTAATTCTTAAATACTTTAATATAGTTCTACCTTTTAAGAGTCCATTTAATGTCTAAGTCATTCTTCTTGGATTATACGAATATCCAATTATTCCTATTAGGAAATTATGACTTCATCAAATTCCTTTATCACAAGTATGAAAGACTTGTAATAATACTCTTTAAAGTGTATCTTGATTATATCTAGTATAATCATACTATATTAATACTAATACTTTAAAACTTACTATCATAAGTAACCATTACTTAAGATGTTTTAAATAAGTTCAATGAACCTTGAACTTTATGCTTTCCATAAAAACTCTTAAATATTTTCACTAGAAAAACTTTCTAATTACTAGTGTCTAAGTAATTTGAGCTTCTAAGATATTATCACAACAATCAAACAAATATAAACAATGAGATCATTATTAAGTCAATACTTGACTTTATAATCTAGTCATAAAACCTTGACTAGTATAATCAACACACATGCACACACAATATAATTCAACCATGGATTCAGCGATGATAAACTTAAAAACCAAAATTTATCATAAAATAGAAATTTTGTAATTTGTTCAAAACAACTAAAACCAAAAATTGTTTTACTGAATCCAAATGAAAAATACTGAATTAAAATGAGGTGCTCGTGGGATCATTATCTCATGTTAGTCCATCTCACTTTCCATCATCTCATGCAATAAATGATTGCTAAAGTTGAGTTACTCTTAATAACTTTACAAGTAGGAAGCGAGTATCCAGAAGTTGGTCAAGTCAACTGAGTAGCAAGCATGACCTCCTACCCTTTGACCCTTGCCACAACCAAGACATCGTTTCTCTGTCCTTGCGTTGGTTGGCTTTACCCTCTTGACCTTTGTTTGACTCCATTACCCTTTAGGCACGCCGTGGCTGGGATCAGTTTTATCCTTTCCCTTTCCACTGCGCCTCTTTCTCTGATCACTACCATCATTGGTTACTGCGAGATCATTCTTAAACTTGGTCCCCAAATCAACTCAGTCGTCCTGTGCACGGAATGTAGCTCAACAATGGATTGCTCCATGTTATGCATGTTGTAGTTGACTATAAAAGGCTTATAGTCTTTTGACAACGAGATGAGTGTCAATACTGTTGCTAACTGCAACGGTACTGGGTGTCCTAGTCATTCAAGATGATCTATGTGCTCTTTCATTTTTCATGACGTGAGCACTCACTGATGATTCCTTAACCACCTTGCAAGATTTGAACACCCTACAAGCGTAATATGCTTGTCCTGGTTCATTTCTAGCATTCGCGGCAGGAGCATTTACTATTGCTGTTTCTAGGACATTTCCTTTTCTCTCATGCCTAAGCATAATCCGAAGATCACGCTTCTAATTGAGAAACATTGACCCAGTCAATTTGTCCTTTTCTAGAAGTGCCTAAGCCTAAGCGTAGTGAGAGATTGTTGGTACGTGTCGTTGTGGTTGTTGCTGCCATCTACAAATCAAACCTAGATTAATTAGTAATCATCAACAAACATTCTCTAAAATATATTATATACCCATAATTAATATTTTAGGCCTAGGATCCATATATCACATTCTCGCCGCAAGGTTTGGGCACTTCCCGATGAGACATGCTGTTTCTGGTAGGTAACATCCTTACCGATCGTATCAAGACTTGACACGATTCCTAGGGGTCGTAGAATCTTTAGACTTATAACTTACTACAACTTTGTACAATTTTAATCGTACATTTCTAAGTTGCAATAGAGTCTAGTATGTTTATTCTACTCAAGTACTTTTTGGGTCGGGACTCCCGATTATCACCAAAGTAGATCAGACCATCTAAGACAATGCGACGTTCTGCGCTGGGATTCCCGATTATCACAGAACCTTACGCACCCTAACACTCGCAATGATTTGAATCCATATCTAATGTTCTTTCTCCTTACAATATGAATATCGTTTAACAACTGAGGTGTTCCATTAGGTGGATAGTACTTCGATCTAAGATTTTCTTGGGACACATTTACAAACTATGTCCTAGGGACACATTTACAAACTATGCGATTTTCTTGTGTAGCTCCCACTAATTCCAACAGCCATGGCGGAATTTGAGCAAGAACACAATCACTTGTTTGAACTTGGTGAACACTTATAATCTTATTATATAAAAACTATATATAGTAATCTTAGTTTGTTTGAACCATACTTATATCCAACTTAGACTTAGTTAAATATAGGTCCTTAAATTTCCTATGTTATTTAACCCTTGATCATTAATCTAGTACTTTACGTAACTCGTAATATACTTTGTATAATTAACTAGTTTTAATTACTTATAACTTTATACAATTTAATATTTATAACTTTCGCATCATTATCTAATTATAATAAAACCTTACTTTGTACAATTTCTAGTTGTTTACAACTTTGTACATTTCTAGTTTAATTATAACTTAATACAAATTTCTAGTTATTATAATATTACAACTAAATGATCAAAATAACATATATATTTAATGTTCCATTTTAATCTCGTATTTAAATATATATATATATATATATATATATATATATATATATATATATATATATATATATATATATATATATATATATATATGTATATGTATATATATAATTTATTTCTTTAAAACCTTATAACATTCTTAATAAGAATATTACACCTAATTTGTACATGTGTATTTTAACTTAGACTAATTAAAATACGTACAAACTATTTTATCTTTTAAAATTGATTTTCTTTTAAACATTAAAAAAAATTCCGAAAATTATATATTTAATATAAATACATCTTGTTAATTTTACTTCTTTTTTATACTTAATTAAATTTGATTAATTAAACCCTTATCTCGTTCTTGATCAATTAAAACTAGGTTTCAATATTCTTGATCAATAACACCTCTTAGTTAAAGATTAATCCTAATTTATCCTATTCAAACAATTATTAAACTTTGTTTAAATTCTAGGATAGATTATAACTTTAATAATTTACTTAAACTTATTCATTTAAATCTTCTAAACAAAACTTTGCCACAAAACCCTCTGCTCGATGTGGCGTTGTTGCCTCGAAACGCTAGTGGTGTGGGCTATAGAGTGAGGCCGAGCGAGCCATAAAACACTCAGCTCGATGTGACATTGTGAGCCTCGCAACGCTGCAAGTGGTTGGTTGCTAGCGATATTTCCTGAACCGTATAGACTTAGAATATTGGCTTTACTGCATGTTCTCGTATGATTGTTGCCTTAAGGCCCACCTAGTATTCGAATGGCTATATAGTTTAAGGGTTTTTTGTCTAGCAGCTGAGGCATGTTGGTCAGGCTGTAGATGTCGCCACCGCGTTGTGTTGTGAGCCCAGCAACGCCATATGGCAGCTAGCGAGAGTCTAGCACCAAGTCACTTGTTTGAGTGGCTGTGAGGCATGGTCCCTGTGTTCCCGCATCGCTCGGTGCATTCTATTGGTGATTTCGGTTATTACAATTAACAAAACGCAGCGGAAAAGTTTATCACCATAAACGGATCTAATATTGAATGACACAATCAAACTACACATAAAATCAAAGAGAATAGTAGAAGTTTTCATACCCTAGTTGCCTTTGATTATTAGGGATTCGGATGGAGATGGCGACGGACGAAACCAAGTATTCCAATGGGAAATACCTCTAAAGTTGATCCACACAACACTATAGCTAGAACACCAAGGGATGCTAGTCCAATGTGCAAGCAAGAAGAAGCAAGAACCTTGAGAGAGGGAGAGGGGAGCCGCGACCAAGAGTGGGGAGGAAGCAATGAGATTGTGGTTGCCCTAATTTCATTAAATCACTTCCATAATCTAATTAGCCAATGTTCCATTCTAGTCCCTTGCCTTTTGTTCTTCTTATTAAGCTCACAATTAGTTTCAATATTAACATTTAACATTAAACATAATTACATACAAGCTAGTAGCTTATAATAATAATAAATAATGTAATTACCCTAATTACATTATATATTTAATGGTGTTAAGTGTTTAAGTGTGTGACCCTTTAGGCTGACAAACAACTAGCCATATAACTATATGTTATACGCGTGAAGCATATTTCAACAGCTCCCACTTGCGCACGTGATAACATCAAGTAGTTATACAAGCAAAGGTTAGAGTCTAGCAACCCGCCAATTCCCCTAGAAGTACATGAGGAGTTTCATAAAGTCTTTGTTCAAAGTTTTTCGAGCAGTTATCCTTTTGTTACTGATACTATGTTGAATTTTAGACAAGGATTAATGTCAATCTAAAATTTCAACGATTCTGTTTCTCGATCTATACATTGAAGTAAATTACCAAAACCAATCAAGATTCATCTTGATTACCTTTCGGGTGTGGCCACACATACATCTATTCAAATCATCGAGGGGCCCAATAGTATCTAATCCAATTATGTGGAGGAACAAATTCTTTATTGACTACACGTGTTTGTCATATGCTTAATGACAACCCCGATAACGGTTGTTATAGCAGCCTTATTCAGGTCAGCGTTTAACCACATCAAAGTTTGCCCCTCTACATACACAAACCAACTTGCATCTCAAGACAAAGCCTTTGTGAGATTCACTTGTGACATAAATCCTGGAAGTGATTTCTCATAGGTTTGGTCAGTCCAATTGTGTATCAGAATGAACAACATGTGAGTTTGATTTCATCATCCTTAGTCATACTAAGATAATGTCATCAATGCCCTCAGATTTGTCTCAATAATATTCCCATATTATCAATTTCGACAATGGACAATTTAGAATATAAAATACTGTAAATATTCAAGGATTAAACATGCAAATATAGAAGACAGTAGATATTCATATAAAAATGATCATATCAAATACATCAATTTATTGCAATAAAAACTGCTCAATGTTCCATTATTCAAATACTAAAACAGATTACATGAGACTATTAGTCGGTCGAAGCTCAATGTTCCTAGCATGCTCAATATGTTTGGTGCATGACATTGGCTTCGTGAAGGGGTCAGCTAAGTTGTCATCTGTATGAACTTTGAGCAAGCGTACATCTCCCATTGAGATAGCATCTCTAATGTAGTGAACCTTCCTTCTGTAATGTTTGGCGCCTTTTGAACACCAGGTTCGTTGGAAATGATAATCGCACCTGAGTTATCACAGTACATATCTATAGGTCTTTCATTGCTGGGGACAACTCCAAGCCCAGAAATAAATTTCCTTATCCAAACATCTTCCATTGTAGCTTCAGCGATTGCAATGTATTCGACTTCAGTAGAGGACATAGCAATAGTGCTTTGCTTTTCACTTTTCCAATCAACAGCGCCTCCGTTCATAACGAAAATGTACCCCGTTTGAGATTTGGAATCATCTCTATCAGTCTAAAAACTAGCGGCAGAATAACAAGTAACGCTTAGCTCATTTTGAGTATCACTACCATAGACAAGAAACATATCTTTAGTTTTCCTAAGATACTTCAGTATGTTCTTAACAGCAGTCCAGTGACTCTCACCTGGATTCTGTTAATATTGGCTTGTAAGGTTCTGAGAGAACGCTACATCACATCTTGTGCACCGTACATCATACATGATAGATCCCACTGCCGAGGAATAAGGGACTTCACTCATACGCTTCACCTCGTCAGGCGAAGACGGTCCTTGAGTCTTACTCAAGTGTACATTGTGTTGCATAGGAAGATTTCCAAGTTTGGAAGCATCCATTTTAAACCGTTTTAGAACTTTATGAATGTACGCACTTTGACTTAATCCGATTAACCGCTTTGATCTATCTCGATAGATCTTTATTGTAACGACCCGAATTTGTAAATAAATAAATTGTACAAAAATATGATAAATAAGGATAAATCGTTTAAAGAACGTAGGAATTGGTTTCGTGTCATTTGGACACCATACGAGAAAGTTATGGACGAAACCGAGTCGAGCCAAAGATCAAAAAGTGCAGCCTTGGCTGCTCAGGAAGTTAACGGCGTGAACTTATGTTCAAGATCGTGAAGATGAAGCAGTGATTTGGGCAATCAGGCGTGAACTACTTCCCGGCCAAATAGCGCTCGCGAACTTTGCGTACGTGAAGGAGTTCACGAAGGGAACTTTTGTTAACGATCGTGAACTTCTCCGACACTAGCATTAAAGTCGGGTTTATCTCATTTATTACACACATAAACCCTAGTTTTCTCATCTCAGCTTGTGTGTGCGATTTTTGAGTGTAAAGTGGTGATTGGAGCTTAATCTTCATCAAATCTTGAGGATTCTTGCTCATAGTTGAAGATCAAAGGTAAATCTTCATCTCTCTTGTGTTGTAAGTCTTAGATTCAAGTAGGGAAAGCTTGAATCATAAACCCTAGTTTTGGAATTTGTACATAAATGGTTAAATGGAAGTGTTATAACTTAGATCTATGGTATTTTATCAAGGAAAATGTATTCATAATATGAATATATGAAAAGATGGTGATTTATGAAATTAGGGTTTGGTAACTTGGTGGAATGGTGCTAGTAGTTGACTAGCCATGGATTATGTAATTAGTATTGATGATTGATGCAAACCATTGTATTGGTTTTGATAATAGGTTATTGGTTGAAGGATTTGAGGCATTCAAATCTTGGGAAGTGATATTGGTGTTCAAGGAACACGTCTTTGGATAAGCTTGGCTAGGGTGAGTACATGTGAACTTTCAAAACTGGGTACATAGCTAGTAAATGTTTTATGATTAAATGTTTTTTTATCGAGTCTATAAGTAATTTAGTTATTTATGTGATTTATGATGAATTGCTTATATGATGATGAAACGAATAATTGATTGAGAAATGATGGAGCTATAAGCTCATAATGATAAAAGACAAGTAATGATGATGATGACGATGTCCCTAGGGCCGTAGTAGATTGGAGGCATTCCGATTACCCAATACCTATCAGTCCCCGTAGATTGGAGGCATTCCGGTTACCGTGGATATGGCGGTCTTGATAGATTGGAGGCATTCCGATTATTTTGACATTGGCCAATGACGAAAGTAATGAAGTGACCCAAACAAACTTAGTAATATTATTTTAAGTATAAATGATATTATTTGACTAATTGTTTATAGGGTCTAAAACCCATGTATCTCACGAGGCAATTTTGTCTTACGTACTATGTTTGTGTTTTGCTATGTACTCAGGTTCGGGAACGAATATCTAGGAGGCCCGTGTAGAAGAGGCCTTGTTGAGATTAGCTCGGTGTTGATGATTAGAGTCCTTATCCTATGGTTAAGATATAATTTGTTACACCTTTTTTTGTAAACTCTGATAATCTCGAACAAGAAACCTTTTCGTTTTTGTGAAACCGGTATTTGACACCGATACAATGTTATGTATTTTGGATTAAATCTTATTTAAATATTGTTTTTAAAATTGAGGTGTTACAACTTGGTATCAGAGCTATAGTTTAAGTGAACTAGGTTGAGTTGACCATCCTATACTTAAACTGAGCTAGTAGGACCGTAGGTTCCATCAGATACTTATGAGTTGACTATTGAGACCTTAAGTGTAGGTTCAATAGGGTCGACCTTGAAGGAATAGGTCATGTTTGGTTTTAGGACGGTCAATGTTACCGTTACTTTGATGAATTGACTCCTAAATGATTGATGTCTTATTATAGAAAAATGGTGAGGACTAGAAGTGGAAGAGGCCCGTTTGATCAAGGGCAAGATTCGAATAACATTGTCGAACCGGTGTTTGGTCCTCAACCTCGGGAAGGGGAGGAAAATTCGGGTGTTGAAAGGAACACTCACACTCCGGTCACCGTAGAACACCTCCAAACTTACAAGGATTCCCTTAGTAACAGAGAGCTGACCGGGAACAGCCCAGCTTGAAAATCGGTTGGCCTCACCGTCCGAATTGTAGTCTAGAGAAGCGTCCTGCGGCAGACTGAGCCCAAGTCCCCTGGAAGGGGGCGCCGGAGAGGGTGAGAGCCTCGTCGTGCCCGGACCCTGTCGCTCCACGAGGCGCTGTCTGTGATTCGGGTTGTTTGGGAATGCAGCCCCAATAGGGCGGTAAATTCCATCCAAGGCTAAATATTGGCGTGAGACGGGTGAGTAAACCCGCAAGGCACAAGGAAGCTGATTGAAGGGATCCCCCCCAGCGGGGTGCACCGCCGATCGACCTTGATCTTCTGAGAAGGGTTCGAGTGTGAGCATCCCTGTCGGGACCAGAAAGATGGTGAACTATGCCTGAGCGGGGCGAAGCCAAAGGAAACTCTGGTGGAGGCCCGCAGCGATACTGACTTGCATATCGTTCGTCTGACTTGGGTATAGGGTGAAATACTAATCGAACCGTCCAGTAGCTGGTTCCCTCCGAAGTTTCCCACAGGATACCTGGAGCCCGGGTGCGAGTTCTATCGGGTAAAGCGAATGATTAGAGGCATAGGGGGCGCAACGCCCTCGAACTATTCTCAAACTTTAAATAGGTAGGACGGCGCGACTGTTTTGTTAAACCGCACCATGGAATCTAGAGCTGCAAGTGGGCCATTTTTGGTAAGCAGAACTGGCGATGCGGGATGAACCGGAAGCCGGGTTATGGTGCCAAACTGCGCGCTAACCTAGAACCCACATAGGGTGTTGGTCGATTAAGACAGCAGGACGGTGGTCGTGCAACTCGAAATCCGCTAAGGAGTGTGTAACAACTCACCTGCCGAATCAACTAGCCCCGAAAATGGATGGCGCTTAAGCGTGCGACCTACACCCGGCCGTCGGGGCAAGCACCAGGACCCGATTAGTAGGAGGGTGCGGCGGTCGCTGCAAAACCTTTGGCGTGAGCCCGGGCGGAGCGGCCTCAGTGCGGATCTTGGTGGTAGTAGCAAATATTCAAATGAGATCTTTGAAGGCCGAAGAGGGGAAAGGTTCCAGGTGAACGGCACTTGCACATCGGTTAGTTGATCCTAAGAGACGAGGGAAGCCTGTTAGATAGCGCGTTTCGCGCGAGCTTCGAAATGGAATGGGGTTAAAATTCCTGAACTGGGACGTGGGGGTTGACGGCAACGTTAAGGAGTCCGGAGACGTCGGCGGGGTCCTCGGGAAGAGTTATCTTTTCTGTTTAATAGCCTGCCCACACTGGAAATTAGGGGTGCCCAAAGGGTTGACCCGACCCGACCCTAACCCGAACCCGAACCCGATTATGCTTATCGGGTCGGGTCTATTCGGGTTCCATATTATTATCGGGTTTTTTAAACCCGGCCCTACCAACTCCATTCGTTATCGGGTAGGGTTTCGGGTTAGAATTTCTTACCTTTTTCGGGTTCGGGTTGACCCGATTAGACCCGATTAAAGTTTAAGTATTTTATTTCTTTAGAAAATTAACATATTTTTACTATTAAATCAATTAATTAGCAAATTATATGATAAAGTATTCAATAAAAATCAATTAATAATTAAAAGTGTTTAAATAAATACTCATAAAATTCAATATATTAAATAATTTCTATGGTTTTTACCAAAAATTCCTAACTCAAGTGTAACCCGACCAACCCGATCGGGTCAACCCGACAAACCCGAAACCTGACCAACCCGAACCCGACAAACCCGAATCCTTATCGGGTCGGGTTTCGGGTTAGAATTTTTTAACCTCAAACCCGACGGACCCGACCCGATAAGAGCCGGGTCGGGTCGGGTTGACCCGTTGGGCACCCCTACTGGAAATGACTCAGTCAGAGGTAGGGTCCAGCGGCTGGAAGAGCACCGCAGGTCGTGCGGATCAGGTCTCCAAGGTGAACAGCCTCTGGTTGATGGAACAATGTAGGCAAGGGAAGTCGGCAAAATGGATCCGTAACCTCGGGAAAAGGATTGGCTCTGAGGGGTGGGCGCGGGGGTCCCAGTCCAGAACCCGTCAGCTGTCGGCGGACTGCTCGAGCTGCTTCCGCGGCGAGAGCGGGTTGCCGCGTGCCGGCCGGGGGACGGACTGGGAACAGCCCCTTCGGGGGCCTTCCCCGGGCGTTGAACAACCAACTTTGAACTGGTACGGACAAGGGGAATCCGACTGTTTAATTAAAACAAAGCATTGTGATGGTCCCTGCGGATGCTAACGCAACGTGAAACGCTCTACCCTCGGGCCCGATAGCGCATTCGCCAAAAAAATAAAAAAAGAAACAAAATGTTATTTACGCCCATAGAGAGGAATCATAAAGGGTTAGCTTGAAATCACACATGTGTGTATACATGGTTTGGCGAGAACGAACCAAACCCGGCCGAAACGGCCTTGCATCGGGCCACCGGCCAAACGCGCCCGAAAATAATAAAACTTTGTTCCCGACGTAAACTAGTGACGTAAATGGGTCACCTCCAAAAGTCTCGTGACCACTCCGACGAAAATTTAGCTTATTTCTTACTTAACCTCGAGAAAGTCCTACCCGACCAGAATTAAACCTACGGCACGGGCCGAAATTGCCCGAAAACAAAAATTCTTTTTCGAAAGTCTCTTCTTTTAGGATTAATAACTATCACGCAAAATTTCGGCCCAATCCGAACACGATATTGAAATTATAACTAATTGGCCAAATCAATGTCTATTCCTGTGACTTAGGTTTTTTGTGCAGAATGTATATATAGGGGGGAGCTGTGAGAGCCATGGGACTGAGTCGCCAAGGGCCCTTTCAAGAGATTTTGGCACCCATGGCCTGGAGGTAGCCGGGTAAATGGCACGGGGTTGTGCCTCCCCCCAAGTCGCCGCCTAGAAAACACCACGTGCCCGTCTCGAGCCGCACATCGTGCCCGTCCCATCGCCCGTTGCCGATGAAAACGTGCATGTCGCCTTGTCGAGTCCGGACATCGTGACCGGTGGTCCAGACATCGTGCCACCTGGTCCAGATGTAACAACCCGAAATTTGTAAATAAATAAATTGTACAAAAATATGTTAAATAAGGATAAATCGTTTAAAACACGTAGGAATTGGTTTCGTGTCGTTTGGAGTCCGTATGAGAAAGTTATGGACGAAACCGTGTTGAAACCTAGACCGAAAAGTGCAGCCCTGCTGCACAGGCAAGTTCGCGGCGCGAGCCTTGCGCGAGTGAAACGCGAGGTTGAGCAGAGGGACCAGAGCTGGAACGCGAGCATCTCGCGTCGACTTCGCGTCGACTTCGCGGCGCGAGCCAGGCGCGAGCCTGGCGCGAAATCTGGTAAAAAGCGGCAACTAGCAGGCAGACCCGCGTCTTCTCGCGACGCGAGCTCGGCGCGAGCGGGGCGCGAGCTCTTCCGACCAGTGCATTAAATTGGGTTTTTGGCCATAAATGCATTTCCCACAAACCCTAGTTTTCTCTCTTCAAGTGTGTGAGCGTTTTTGAGTGTAAAGCATCGTTTGGAGCTCAATCTTCATCAAATCTTGGTGATTCTTTCTCCTAAGTTGAAGATCTAAGGTAAATCTTCATTCCTCTTGAGTTTTTAGCCATAGATTCAAGTAGGGAAAGCTTAAATCTCAAACCCTAGTTATGGAATCGTTCATGAATGGTTAAAGGGAAGTAATATAACTTAGATCTATGGTATTTGGTCATGAAAAACGTGGTCATGCTATGAATACATGAAAATGTGGTGATTTATGATATTAGGGTTTGGTAGTTTGGGGGAAAATGGTGCTAGTAGTTAACTAGCCATGGATTATGTAGTTAGTATAGATGTTTAATGCAAACCATTGTATTGGTTTTGTTATAGATTGTCAGTTGGAGGATTTGAGGCATTCAAATCTTGAGAAGTGATATTGGTGTTCAAGGAAACACAACATTGGATAGGCTTGGCAAAGGTGAGTACATGTGAACTTTCAAACTGGGTACATAGCTAGTAAATATTTTTATGATTAAATGATTTGTCGAGTCTTTAAGTAATTTAGCCATTTATGTGATTTATGATGAATTGCTTGTATGATGATGAAAGGATTGATTGATTGAGAAATGATGGAGCTATAAGCTCATAACGATAAAAGATAAGTAATGATGACGATGATGATGTCCCTAGGGCCGTAGTAGATTGGAGGCATTCCGGTTATTACGGTACCTTAAGGTTAGTGGTAGATTGGAGGCATTCCGATTACCCAATACCTATGAGTCCCGGTAGATTGGAGGCATTCCGATTACCGTGGAAATGATGGTCTTGATAGATTGGAGGCATTCCGATTATCTTGACATTGGCCAATGATGAAAGTGATAAAGTGACCCAAAACAAACTTAGTAATATTATTTCAAGATTTAATGATAATATTTGACTATTTGTTTATCGGGTCTAAAACCCATGTATCTCACGAGGCAATTTTGTCTCACGTACTATGTTTGTGTTTTTGCTATGTACTCAGGTTCGGGATCGAAGATCCAGGAGGCCCGTTTAGAAGAGGCCTTGTTGAGATTAGCTCGGTGTTGATGATTAGAGTCCTTATCCTATGGTTAAGATATAATTTGTAACACCGTTTTTGTAAACTCTGATAATCTCGAACAAGAAACCTTTTCGTTTTTGTAAAACTGGCATTTGATGTTGATACAATATTATGTATTTTGAATTAAATGGTATTTAAATGTTGTTTTGAAAATTGAGGTGTTACACCAGACATCGTGATCGCTGGTCCGGACATCATGATCGCTGGTCCGGACATCGTGCCACCTGGTCCAGACATCGTGCCCGCTGGTCCGGACATCGTGATCGCTGGTCCGGACATCGTGCCCCCTGGTCCGGACATCGTGCCCGCTGGTCCGGACATCGTGCCCGCTGGTCCGGGCATCCTGTTCGCTGGTCCGGACATCCTGATCTCTAGTCCGGACAGCGTGCACTCTAGTCCGGACACCGTGATCGCTGGTCCGGAAACTTTGATCGCTGGTCCGGACATCGTGCCCGCTGGTCCGGACATCGTGCCCGCTGGTCCGGACATCGTGCCCGCTGGCCCGGACATCGTGCCCGCTGGCCCGGACATCGTGCCCGCTGGTCCGGACATCGTGCCCGCTGGTCCGGACATCGTGATCGCTGGTCCGGACATCGTGCCCGCTGGTCCGGACATCGTGCCCGCTGGTCCGGGCATAGTGATCGCTGGTCCGGACATCGTGATCGCTCGTCCGCACATCGTGATCGCTCGTCCGCACATCGTGCACGGTGGTCCGGACATCGTGATCGCTGGTCCGGGCGTCGTGATCGCTGGTCCAGACATCGTGCACGCTGGTCCGGACATCGTGCTCGCTGGTCCGGACATCGTGCTCGCTGGTCCGGACATCGTACTCGCTCGTCCGGACATCGTGATCGCTCGTCCGGACATCGTGATCGCTGGTCCGGACATCGTGCACGCTGGTCCGGACATCGTGCTCGCTCATCCGGACATCGTGATCGCTTGTCCGTACATCGTGCCTGATCAAAAAAAATTGTGACTTAAAACCCTCTGCTCGATGTGGCGTTGTTGCATCGCAACGCTAGTGGTGTGGGCTATAGAGTGAGGCAGAGCGAGCCATAAAACCCTCTGCTCGATGTGGCGTTGTGTCCTAGCAACGCTAGTGGTGTGGGCTAGAGTGAGGCCGGGAGAGCCATAAAACCCTCTACACGATGTGGCATTGTTGCCTCGCAATGTTGGTGGTGTGGGATATAGATTGAGGCCGAGCGAGCCATAAAACCCTCAGCTCGATGTGGCGTTGTTGCCTCACAACGTTAGTGGTGTGGGCTATAGAGTGAGGCCGAGCGAGCCGTAAAACCCTCTGCTAAATGTGGCGTTGTTGCCTCACAACGCTATTGGTGTGGGCTATAGAGTGAGGCCGAGCGAGCCATAAAACCCTCAGCTTCGATGTGGCGTTGTGAGCCTCGCAACGCTGCAAGTGGTTGGCTGCTAGCGATATTTCCGCGAACCGTATAGACTTAGAATATTGGCTTTACTGCATGTTCTCAATTGATAGTTTAAGGGTTTTTTGTCTAGCATCTGAGGCATGTTGGTCAGGCTGTAGGTGCCGCCAACGCCGTGGTTTTGTGAGCCCAGCAAGGCCATATGGCAGCTAGCGGGAGTCTAACGCCAAGTCACTTGTTTGAGTGGCTGTGAGGCATGGTCCCTGTGTTCCTGCATCGCTCGGTGCATTCTGGGGTTGCTTTGGCTTTTGGATGCTTGCTTGGCCTTTGGGCCTTGCGGGTCCCTACTAGCTGGTGCTTCTTCGGGGGTGTCTACCGTAAAGGTGCATGAGTGGTGTTTGGTTTGTTACGGGTGGTTGGATGACTGCTTGCACAGCGACTTCCATGCGTGCATACCTCTTCAGTTGTGCGTTCAAGGCTTGTATCGCCCTGGTCGTGCAGTTGGTTTCCTGTGTTGCGTACCTAATCCATGGCATTGTTGGATTGATCGATGTTTATTATTCGTCTTGTGTGGCTCCTGGGGCATCAGATGAACCTTGAAGCGGTCTCAGTGATCCATGATGTTGAAGCTCGTGCATCGACGTTGTGGCTCATTGGGCATTGCTTGGACTCTTGGATACGGAACTTGTTGTGGGCATGGGTGTCATGACCCTTTGTTTGCCCTCGTTGAGTGTTCTCGCTTCTCTCAAATGACTACCTGCTAGGAAATTGGCTCGTTACCAGTCTGGTCGGAAACGTCGAAGAGGAATGCTACCTGGTTGATCCTGCCAGAAGTCATATGCTTGTCTCAAAGATTAAGCCATGGATGTGTAAGTATGAACAAATTCAGACTGTGAAACTGCGAATGGCTCATTATATCAGTTATAGTTTGTTTGATGGTATCTACTACTCGGAAACATGTTAAGAATAGATAATGTGAAAATATTACGTAAAACTTTCTATTTCAATCACACGAAATGTTATTACATAATGTATCGATTTCAAACATATCTATGGTTTATAATCAAAGTCACTAGCTACCAATCTCAAGGTACTGCATGCCAATTGCGCTTGCATGCTTTTCATGCTTTGGTCCAGCTAGTGGTTTTGTCAACGGGTCAGCAACGTTGTCATCCGTCGGTATTTTCTTGATTATAATATCACCTTCTCTAACATACTCACGTATGAGGTGATATTTTCTGCGCACATGCCTGGTCTTTTGATGCTCTCTTGGCTCAAAAGCTTGCGCTATTGCTCCAAAGATCCTCTAAGATCCTGGCAAAATATTTCGATGGGTCTAGAGATACTGGCAATAACTCTAAGATCCTCGATAAAATTCTTAAGCCACATGGCTTCCTTTCCAGCATCATTTGCCGTAATGTACTCAGCCTCTATAATCGAATCTGCTATCGTATCTTGGTTCTGACTCTTCCAAGATATAGCTCCTCCATTTAGTGTGAACACAAATCCCGATTGGAATTTGTAATCGTCTATTTCGGTTTGGAAGCTTGCATCTGTGTAACCAGTTACATCCAATTCTTCCAACAAACCTCCAAAGACCAAGAACATTTCTTTCGTCCTTCTCAAATACTTGAGAATGTTCTTGACAGCCACCCAATGGGGTTCACCAGGATTCTTTTGATATCTGCTCGTAAGACTTATCGAGTAAGCAATATCGGGCCTAGTACATAACATGGCATACATGATTGATCCAATTGCCGAAGCATATGGTACCAAACTCATCCTAGCTTGTTCTTTGCTAGATGTAGGACTCTGAGCTTTGCTTAGTGTAATGCCATGTGTCATTGGAATGAAACCTCTCTTGGAATCACTCATACTGAATCTTTTTAGTACTTTGTCAATGTATGTACTTTGACTAAGTCCAATAAGCCACCAAGATCTATCTCTGTAGATCTTTATACCTAGTATAAACGTGGCTTCTCCCAAGTCCTTCATCTGGAAACATTTACCTAACCAGGATTTTACTCCTTGTAATGTTGGTATACCATTTCCTATGAGCAGTATGTCGTCGACATACAAGACTAAGAAGATTACTATGCTCCCACTGAATTTTGTGCAGACACACGCCTCAAACTCACTATTGACAAAACCAAATTCTTTGATTCTTTTGTCAAAGTGTAGGTTCCAACTTCTAGATGCTTGCTTTAATCCATAAATGGATTTTAGCAATTTGCATTCTTTGTTAGGATTCTTTGGATCACTTAAACCATCCGGTTGTATCATGAATACGTCCTCATTCAACTCCCCGTTAAAGATGGCGGTTTTACCATCCATTTGCCATATCAGCGTATTACGGTTTTAACATCCATTTGCCATATCTCGTACTCGTAATACGCTGATATGGCCATAAGAATTCTAATAGACTTAAGTGTCGCGACTGGCGAGTAGGTTTCAGAATAATCCACACCATGTGTTTGCGTGAAACCCTTCGCGACAAGTCGTGCTTTGTAAGTATGCACTTTCCCATCCATGTCAATTTTCTTCTTGAAACCCCACATGCATCCAACAACACGTGACTGTGGTGGCAAGTCTGATAACACCCAGACGTGGTTGTCATACATGGATTGCATCTCTGCTTGCATAGCCTCGAGCCATCTTTCAGACTCTATGGCGTCAGCAGCTTCGTTGTAGGTCAATGGTTCTAGTAGACGTCCATCATCTTCATCGATCATGAATCCAAGATACCTATCGGGTTCTTGGCGTGGTCTATTGGACCTACGTGGATTGCGTGTTTCTTCTTCCTCAACCGGTGATTCTGGTTGGGGATCAACAATTCTTTGTTGAACCACTGGTTCGACTGAAGTCTTCAGTGGATCTTCATTCTCTTTAATTTCTTGAAGCTCTATTTCTTTTCTTGGAGTTTCAGTTCCTAGAAACTTCTCCTCCAAGAAGACACCTTTCAGAGCAACAAAAACTTTGTTGTCTTCTTGATGATAGAAATAGTATCCTAAGGTTTCCCTTGGATATCCAACGAAGATACACTTATCCGACTTGGGGTTAAGTTTGTATGGGAGGTTACGTCTAACATACGCTTCACAACCCCAAATCTTGAGAAAAGACAATTTCGGCTTTTTGCCCGTCCAATGCTCGAATGGAGTCTTTTCTACCGACTTGGTCGGAACCCTATTCAGTGTGAATGTTGCAGTCTCGAGTGCATGTCCCCAAAATGATAGTGGTAGTGGGGCGAGGCACACTATTGAACATACCATGTCTAACAAGGTGTAATTCCTCCTTTCTGATACACCATTCATCTGAGGTGTATACGGAGGTGTGAGTTGTGACACAATCCCACATTCCTTCAAATGATCGTCGAACTCTTGGCTCAAATATTCGCCTCCTCGGTCAGACCGAAGTGACTTTATTTTCTTGCCTAGTTGGTTCTCTACTTCCCTCTGATATTCTTTGAACTTGTCAAAGCTTTCATACTTTAGTCTCGTAAGAAAGACATAACCATACCTACTGAAGTCGTCAGTAAAGGTAATGAAGTTGTTAGGTCACAACGCCCGGGTTTTATAAGTTAATTGATTAAATTTAATATACTTAAGACAATTAAAGTGTATAACACAGTATTAGAGTCAATGTATAAATCCACTAAATGTGGCTTGTTGCGGAATAAAAAGACCACTGATCAATTACAAAGATATGAAAGTGAATACGTAAATTGGTAAGTTCTCCTTTAAAAGATGATCTCTATTTATAATGATATAGAGATCTTACATAATGGGCAAATGAGTAACCGAATGACTAAACTAGGGAAATGACTAAGATCAAGGGATTTGATCTTAGTCCGTTACAAAACTGACTGTAACTTAGTCCTTCTACTCAGTATTGGTTTTCCCATACTGAGTGCTGATACTGAGTGGCCAATACTGGCCAAAATCAGTATCACTCCTAAACTTAGCATATTTATTCTACTATTTATTCTAAGCTAGTCTAGGTTGTTTTGTTATCTTAAGATTCCAAAGGGGTAAGACTTTTTGCCTTAACAATCTCCCCCTATCTAATGATAACAAAACAATTACAAAGAGAATATTACAAAAACAAAAATTCAGGTAGCAGATTCTTCTTCTTCACTGTTTGTTAATTGATTCAAACTCATAGAAGACTTCTTTCTTTATGTGGATGAACCTTCTCTTTTCTTCAGTTCATCTTGCCTGTTGTTGAGCACATCAACTATTTTCTTTCTGAACCAAGAGTCCTCCTTCTTGGTTATCATCCACTTCAAGCCCACCAGATGACTAATAGGGGCCTTTGGCAAATCTGCTTCAGTAATGAAGCATTCCCTATCTTTTGGGTCAGTATACATATATCCAGAGGTTGGATATATGGTGCTCTTTTGATACTGAAAAATAAGATTTGGAGGAACATGGTATGAGTTAAAGATCCTGAAAGTGTTAAGGCACTCAGGCTTGTTGTTCTTGACAGCCTCAGTCATTACACTGAGTGCCCTATAATCTGCTTGGTACATAATGCCTTGTTCAAAGCATACAACAGAAACAACCCAGATTTCATCCATCATTACTTGGGCTTCAGAGGATCTTGATGGTAACTCCTTTATTAGTCTGGAAATCTTCACCCAGTCTTGGAGTCCCATATTCTGAACATCATGAAGAAAAATCTTCATGGGAGGACTCACTGGTCCAGTGCAGACTGCAACTATGGACTTGTCAACTGTTTTGACTTTAATTTTGTTGACATAAATGTTCAACCAACATATCTCCTTCACATTTGGGAATGATCTATTCCTCAGCATACCCATCCTGATCTCCCTATATCTTGTTCTTTGAGCAACAATGTTCCAGTATTGTTGAAGAACTTCATCTCTTGTTCTTCTTATAGTGTGAGATTTCCTTGGAACATCTGCATCAGAATCATGGTCAGGATCTTCTTCCTTAACAGGAAAGAATCTTTGAGCTTCAATCTCATCCTCAGCATCACTCTTTTCCTCAGTATCATGTACAGGTCTTCTTGGTCTAGTGATTAGAGGAGCTGGATCAGATTCCTCACTAGATTCAAAAGACATAATCACTCTTGACATTCTTCTGGTGATTGGCCTTCTAGGAACTCTAGAAGGTCCTTCAGCTTGAGGAGAGATTGGTTTTCTTGGAGGCTCTTTATCATCTGAGGATGATGATGAAGAGCTTTCTTTATGTGCCACATCCAGTGCAAAGTTTAAGAAATTTTGAGATGGCACTAGATGTTCTTCATCTTCATCATCAGCTATTGGCCAGACAAAAGGCCTATAACTATAATCTGTAAGTTATTTGGCTCTTGAGCAGGAGGCTCAGTATTAACTTGATGTGGTTGGTCAGTTGTAGTCTCCCCCTGAGGCTCAAATAATTCTTCAAGTTGTTCCAGAACTGACCTTCCTCTTTGTCTTCTTCTCTCATACTGAAACCTAAGTGGTTCAATATGAGGAGTTTGCTGATGTTGTTGTTGTTACTGTGGAGGTTGATCTTCATTTAATTTCCTTCTTTTCTCCCCCTGAGCAGATGGCTCAGGTTGATCAACCTCTTCTTCTCTTTGTCTCTTCTCCCCCTTATTGTTGTCATATGATGGGGAGGGAAGAGGTTCAGTATCACCACCTATGTCCCCTTGTTGATCTTCAGGAGTTGGGGAGGGCATAGGTTCAGTAGCAGCATCATGTGCACCCTCAATATTAGCATTTGAGGGTGATCTTCTAGGCTCAGTATCAAGGCCTTCTTCATCATCTGCATTATTTCCACCAAGTGAAGATTGTGGAGGTGGTGGAGGTTGTTGTTGTTGCTAAAGTAGTGCCACCGACTGCTTTAATGAGTCAATTTCATTACTCATTTCATCCATCTTGGCCAGAATAGAATTCTGAGTGGTCTGCACGACCAGGATTTGATTAAGAATTGTTTGTAGAGCCCCTTGCACTTCCTGAGACTGAGTAGCTTGTGCTCTATGACCCTGCACAGATGGTGCTAAAGAAAAAAATTTAAAACTGGTTAGAATGAAATGTTTATCAAATAGAATTGTGGTGTTGTTAAATTCTATAATCATGTAAACAGAATTTAGAAGTCTGTATTTCATCTGGTTCATGATGAAATATTGTGAACTTGTGCATAGCATGTGTAAGAAATATTTAGTAAAAGTGAGTGTGAATTTTTGAGTGGCTCAGTATAGTATAGGTCAGATTTCCTAAAAGGTTTTGGTTTGGAAAATCGAAGCCCGGGATGTGCTTCTTTTTATTTTCAATGTTTATCACTCGGTATTAGAGTGATAATAGAAATGTGGCTAAAACCCATGGAAAATTTTGGTTAATGTGGCTTAAAAGGTTTGTGATCAATTCTTGAATTATGTGACCCTACTAAAAAATAAGTAGGACATCATTCAAACAGCACAAGTGGGTGTCAGTATGACATCAACCACCATTGTCTCTTAAAATGTTGGGACAACTGTACACTGACAATGATCATATAAGTGCTCAGTGTATGAATTTTGCATAACAGCAGTGGGCTAACTATGTTGGCCATAATTGGATATATATTTGAAAGTTTGTTTGAGACTTTGGTCAGTATTGAGTTGGTACTGGCCAATACTTAGTCTCTATTTGGAAAAGATATATATATATATATATATATATATATATATATATATATATATATATATATATATATATAAGTTTGAGAGCATTATAGAAATTCATACCTGAGAGTTTGTCAGATTCCCTTCGAGCATCTGCAGAGGTCGGTTTGGATCATCTGGATGTTGATTTGAGGCACCAGCACCTTCAGGAGCCTCTTCTCTTCTATCATGAGCACCTTCCAGTATATGTTGCTCAAACTGAATCTCCACATCAAGGGGAACATGAGGTTCCTCAATTTGTTGAGCAATGTGTTCAGGTTCAGGACCTGGAAGGTCATCGGTGACTGCAACTAGACTCTGTGCTTGAAGAGTGGAGTCAAAGATGGAACATTAGTGGGTTGCACCTCTTCTGATGATAAAGCACCCATTGTCACTGGAGATAAGTTTCTTCTTCGTCTTCTTAGGACAAGTGGTTGCTCTTCTGTGGACTCAGTATCAAAATCTGATGCAGTATGAGGAGCATCAGAATCCTGTTCAGGTGGACGTATATGTGATTGTGCTTGTTCTTGTTCTTGTTCTTGTTCTTGTTCTTGTTCTTGTTCTTGTTCTTGTTCTTGTTCTTGTTCTTTTTCTTGTTCTTGTTCGTGTTCTTGTTCTTGTTCTTGTTCTTGTTCTGGTTGAGCATCCACCATTTCAACATCTTGGTCAGCATTACCTCCATCACCACTATCATCATCATTATCATCATTATCATCATTTTCTGATCCAGTATCAGAATTATCATCATTTTCTTCGTCATTAATGTGTGCCTGCACAATAGCCCACATAGAATGACTCAGTACAGGCTCTCCTTACCTTGGCTTATAAAAATATATCTTCTCATGTAAGGGAGGAAGATCTGCTCTTGGAGTGTTAAATTCATCATAAACATGAGCAGGCATGGCACTCTGAAAGATGAGAGAAAGAAATATGCAGAAACGAACATTGATTTCTCTGGTTTGAGCCCGAACCAGAGAAGCGAGTTCATTAAATATCAGTCTTGCAAAATCAATGTCCCGGCCATGGTACATGGCATGGACAATCTGCATCCCAAAATCATTGATTTGGTCCAAATCTCCAGTCTTGTGGGTCATACACCGAATAAGTGTGGAAATTAGAACACCCCACATTAGACCAAATTCATTCCTTTTAATTATTCCCGTGGTTCCTCTTCGTCCAATAAGAGGTAACACTGAGCGAGCCTCTATTCGATCAACAAAGGGCTCATACTGAGCTTGAGCAGGAAGACTCAGTGTTTCCCTAATAATAGTTGTTGAAACAAAAGCCCTTCTTTGATCTCGGATAACCCAACCGGTATTCATGTCCGGAGAGTCAAGTTTTGCAGAGTACCAGAATTCGCAGAGCATCTCAGGATATATTGCACGAGGAGATAGAATCAACGCCTGAGTGATTGGACAATGCTTCAGGTATGTAACTATGTGAGTGAATTCAGGGCACGCCCAAGCCTGAGGAATATCGAAGTTTGCAGTTATGTTGTTCCTCACAAACTTGGGTACTTCATCTTTTCGAAATGGGATCGCCGGAGCAACCTCTGGTGCGAAGAATCGAAAATTCGCCATCTGTGATTAGGATTTAAGATTTGCTTGCAAAGAAAATGTAGAATCGTTAATCGCAGAGAGTAATTGAAGCAGAAAGATTGATATAAGTGTTTAAAAATTTAAAGGTAAAAGAAAAACGGTTATTTATACTTAATTATCGATAATTATGGTATTGGGAAGTAAAAACGGCTGAAATGACAGCCTTATCCTGTTCCAACGGTAACTTTCTTATTAAGAAAGGTTACCGTTGGGGAGTATGAGGATTAAAATCAGTTTTACCACTCCAGGAGTCCAATACCGAGAGAAAAAAATTGAATTAAAGAAATATTAAAAATTATAAAAACATTTAATTTAATCTGTAAATTAAAGAAAAATAAAAATTATTTAATTTTGATAAGTCAGACGAGTGATACAGAGCAGGTCAGTATGAACATCAATACTGGGCGCTCAGTATCAGAAATTTTTTTTAAAGAGAATTAAGGGTTGAGCATACCCAATTGCCCTAGTAAGTACATAAACCTTTCTTCAGAAAGAGGTTTAGTAAACACATCGGCCAATTGGTCATCTGTTGGAACATAATCTACCTCAACCTTACCCTTTTCCACATTATCTCGAATAAAGTGGTGTCTGATATCAATGTGCTTTGTTCTTGAGTGATGGACTGGGTTCTCAGTGATAGCAATAGCACTCTTGTTATCACAATGAACATGTGTCTTCCGAAAATTGAACCCATGGTCCAATAGTTGATACTGCATCCATAAGAGTTGAGCACAACAACTTCCTGCAGCAACGTATTCCGCTTCTGCTGTGGAAGTTGCTACTGAGTTTTGCTTCTTGGATGACCAACCAACTAGTCTACCACCGAGGAATTGACATCCTCCACTTGTACTTTTTCTATCCAACCTACAACCTGCAAAATCTGCATCTGTATACCCTTCAAGATCAAAGTTTGAGTCTTTGGGATACCAAAGACCCATGTTAGGAGTACCTGAAAGATATCTAAAAATGCGCTTAACAGCTTTCATATGTGATTCTTTAGGATCGGCCTGATACCGAGCACACAAACAAGTTGCAAACATGATATCAGGCCTGCTAGCTGTTAAGTAAAGTAAAGAACCAATCATACCACGGTATGTGGATTGACATACTGGTTTACCAGTTTCATCTTTACTTATTTTATCCTGAATACCCATAGGAGTGTGCATGGAAGATAAATTTTCAAATTTGTATTTCTTTAGCATGTCATGCACATACTTACTTTGATTTATAAAAGTGCCATCAGGATTTTGATCAACTTGTAAAACCAAGAAAGTAAGTAGGTTCACCCATCATACTCATCTGATACTGAGATGACATTATCTTAGCAAACCAGTCACACATTGACTTGTTAGTGGAGCCAAAGATAATATCATCTACATATATCTGAATAAGTAAGATGTCAGAACCTTTCCTTTTTGAAAATAATGTTTTGTCAATTTTACCTCTTATAAATTTATTTTCAATTAAGTACTCAGACAGGGTATCATACCAAGCTCTTGGAGCTTGTTAGAGACCATATAGAGCTTTATCAAGCTTGAAAACATAATTAGGAAATTTGGAATCAACAAAACCTGGAGTTGTTTAACATAAACTTCCTCTTGAAGTTTTCCATTGAGAAAAGCACTCTTGACATCCATCTGATAAACTTTGAAGTTCTTGAAGGCTGCATATGCAAGATACGGCCTAATAGCTTCAATTCTTGCAACTAGTGCAAATGTTTCATCATAATCAATGCCTTCTTCTTGCCTGTAACCCTGAGCAACCAGTCTTGCTTTATTTCTAATGACAACTCCATCCTTGTCCATCTTGTTTCTGAATACCCACTTAGTACCAATAATAGTTTTGCCAGCAGGAGGTGGTACTAAGTTCCATACTTTGTTCCTCTCAAACTCTGTCAGTTCTTCTTGCATAGCTTCTACCCAGTCTTCATTTAATAAAGCTTCATCAGCTTTCTTTGGTTCCATGGTAAATAGGAAGCTTGAAAAGAAGCAAAAGTTTGCAGTTGCTTGGGGTTCAAAATCTTACTTTCTTCTAGTTTGGACACCTTGTTCAATAGGACCAATAATATTAGAATGTGGATGATCTCTGTGTTCCTTTAGATTGTTTCCCAATGGAGCATTTGAAGCAAGATCAACAATATCTTGTTGTACTGATGTGTTGTCTGCATGATATCGAGCTGAATTCTGGTCAGTATTAGACAGTTCAGGTTGCTGTTCTTCTTGATTTTGTAGATCTGAGGTGGATTCTTGAAAAGTACTGGAAGATTCACCTTCTTCATAGGTGGATTTGTTCAGATCAATTATTGGGAACTCAGTATTGGGGTTCTCAGATATGGGAACCTCAGAGTTTGATGCATTAGAGTTATGCTGAGTTCTTTCTTGATCAGTATCACTCATACCATGATCAACATAGTATGGGTGAGACTTGGTCTGTTCAGCAATTGAGTTTTCTTGATTACATAGAATGTCTATGCCACTAATGTCTTCCTTTGCTGAGGTAGAATGCTCATTCTGATCTTCATAAAAAGTGACATGAATGGATTCTACAATCATCTTAGTTGAGATGACATACACTCTGAAGGATTTAGAGTGTGGAGAGTAGCCCATGAACACACATTCATTTGCTTTGGGAGCAAATTTGTTGAGATTTTGTTTAGTGCTGAGTACAAAACACTTACTCCCAAAGATGTGGAAGTATTCCACATTAGGAACCTTGCCATTATATAACTCATAAGGAGTCTTTTGATGTCTCTGGACTATGGTGGCTCTATTATGAGTAAAATTTGCACAGTTTACAGCTTCTGCCCAGAAGCTCAGTGCCAGTCCAACATGGCATAACAAAGTTCTTGCAGCTTCAATTAATGTTCTATTCTTTCTTTCTACAACACCATTTTGTGGTGGTGTGTAGCTTGCAGAGAAGTTTTGGACGATTCCTTTTTCTTCACAGAAATCTGCTAATACTGAGTTCTTAAACTCAGTACATGGTCACTTCTTAGTTGCTTGACCTTGTTGCCTTTCTAAAGTTCTTCTCTTTTGATAAAGGCAATGATTTCTGTGGATGTATCTGATTTGGTCTTGAGAAAGATGACCCAAGTATATCTTGAGTATTCATCAACCAAGACTAAAGTATAGATCTTTTTGGCCAATGATGGTGTGCTTATGGGGCCAAAAAGATCCATATGTATCATTGTAAGAGGTTCATTAATAGAATGGTTGACCTTGGACTTGAATGAACTCTTCTTCTGCTTGCCCATTTCACATGCTGAGCATAACTTATCTTTAGAATAAGTAATAGTGGGCAACCCTCTCACCAGTTTCTTCATACTGAGCTCATTAATATTTCTGAAATTTATGTGAGAAAGTTTCTTGTGCCACAACCAGTTCAGTTCTGACTTGACTTTAGAAAGCAGGCAAACTCGAATAGTATGGTCTATTTCAGACAGGTTGACCACATAGACATCTTTTTCTCTTCTAGCAATGAGTACATGTTGCCCTTTATCATTGTAGATGATTCCTGCAGTCTTCCTGAAGCGAGCTTCATTGTCATCATCACACATCTGGCTGATACTGAGCAGATTGTGTTTAAGGCCGTCTACATAGGCACCTCTTTTAAAAGTTATGTTGCTTGCCTTGATTACTCCATACCCTCTAGTTTTTCAAACTGAATCATCTCCAAACTTGACAGAAGGACCCTTCTGTGGTGTATAGTTTAGAAGGTACTCCATACTGCCAGTCATGTGTCTTGAGCAGCCACTATCTAAGTACCATTTTCTGTCACCCTGCACAAGACACAAAATAAAGATTAGTTCTTTTTAGGAACCCATTTTTGAATGGGACCTTTGGTAGGAGAAACAGGGGTAGACTTGATCTCTTTTGTTGGAGTGGTCAGTATCACTTCAGGGAATACCTTGGAGATTTTCTTTGGTGATACTGACTTGGTTTCTCTCCTTTTCTTTGGTACTGAGTACCTAGGACTTGAGAGATTAGTCCAGCATTTATCTCCTTTATGTCCAGTATGATGACATTTATAATATTTTCTAGGTCTATTTCTGAACATATTTTCATAAGGAATTTTTGAAAATTGTTTGACTTTTGGTAGATCAGTATGAGTAAGTTTTGCAAACTTTTGACTTAAAACTTTGATCTGATCACCAATAGATTTTAAAATGTTATTTTTGTCATTTTTTACTGGTGTTTTAATGTTGTTTCTAACTGGTTTAGAAGGAGATGGATCTGGTGTCTTCTTTTTATTTGGCAGAGAAGTCTTTTTAATATTAGACTTCTTGTTTTTGCCACTTGAAGATCCTGTTGAAGTTGATTTCTGATTATCATGTTTTAGAATGACAACTTTAACAGGTTCTTTAGATTCTTGAGTATTTGACTTTTCTGTTCCTGCAACCTTAGTATTAGATAGAACATTTTGAGTAGGAGTAGAAGTGGTTTTATTTTCATTATATATCTCAAAAGTGGTTGTATTAAATAATAATTCAAATGGAGGAACAGCAGATGTATCATATTGCACAACTTCGAGGTCAGTATCAGAGATTTCTTTTTCAGGAAATTCAATACTGAGCTCTTGTAGTTCAGTATAACACTTTGAACAGATGGAAGGACCAATTGGTTTATCAAAAATAATTTTATCCTCATCTTCTGACTTAGTTTGACATCCAACTTCACAAAAAGTTTTTGCTTTTACAAACTGAATAGGGTTCATATCAGAAAATTCTTCAAATAAATCAGCAAAATTGTTTCTATTTTTTAACTGGGGATCAAAACCCAGTGCGGCCCTCACATTTTCTGGAAATTGTTGATTTAGACATTTATTTAATTTAATAGATGCATTTCCCCACGATTTACACTGGTTTTCAAATTTTTCCTTTTCTAATTTGTGTAAGTGAGCTTTGTCAGCTAATCTTTGGTTAATGTCTTGTAAGTTTAAAAAATTTAATTCTAAATCTTTAAATTTTGCTAATTTATCTAAATGTTCATTATTACCTTTCAAGTTCAAGAATAGTTAATTTTAAAGCTTTTTCTCTTTGTACTAAAGTTTTAAGATCATCAATCATATACTCAAAAATCTTTTCCTTTTCATTCACTGAATAAGTTTGAAAGGAACTCACCTTGTACAACTGAGTGGAATCCCAATCATTATGAAGACTCATCCTCTCAGCTTCTTTGATGTCCTTCTTAAAGGAGCTCTTCAAATCATCTTCAGTGAAAGCCATAAAGGCTTTGTTTTCAACTTCTTCCTCATCATCACTGAGCTCTTCATCCATCCAAGCTTCAGAGTAAAGTGCTTGATGAGGTGCTCCATTCCCTGCTGCACCCTTGCCCTTGCTCCAGTTCTTCAACTTGACATACTTGTCTCTATACCGTTTAGCTCGGTATGCAATCTTGTCATTCTGATCAGTTTCAGTTGACTTAGTATGACAATTAGCAGCAATGTGTCCAGGCTTTCCACACCTATAGCAAAGACCTGATATTGGGTTAGTATTGGAAGAGCTAACACCAAGCCTCTTCTTCTTTAACTGATCCAGCTTCATAGACATAAGAGCCATTTGGGTTTCAAGATCTTCTGCCTCAGCATCAGCGAGATCAACTTCTGGCTCTTCAGGCTCAGTCATAGTATATGCCTGTTGCACAACTACAGCCATGCCAGTGGAAGACTTGTCAGTTTTTTTCTAGTTGATCAGTCTTGCAGCATTATTCTCCTCATGATTCAACGTTAAACCATACAAAGTTTGAAGAGTCTATGACTCAATGTTGTTAGCAGCATTGACGGAATTTGTCATATCAAGAAACTGTTGAGGGAGACTATCCAGAATCTCTTTGGTAACAGCATTACCAATCACCCCCTTTGCTATTGAGTCTAAACTGTACAACTGACGGTCAGTATCAGTCCATGTGTGCTTCAGCTTAGGAACTGTTCTAGTGCTCTCAGGAGCATCATCAGTAGCTGCAACGGGTTCCACAGTTTGTGGAATGATGGGACTATCATTCAGCACAGTGAGCATCTCATGATGAATAGATTCAAGATATCACTGAGCTATTAGCTTCGATTGATGGAAGTATTTGCCATCAAAGATGGGAACTCCCTTTCCAGACATAACAGGTGCAACAATTGTAGACATTTTGGATTTTTAAGTTTGGGAGGGATAGATATAGGGAATGGCTGCCAGGGTAATAGATCGACTAAATAAGGATTTATTTAGCCTGCTCTGATACCAGTTGTTAGGTCACAACGCCCTGGTTTTATAAGTTAATTGATTAGATTTAATATACTTAAGACAATTAAAGTGTATAACACAGTATTAGAGTCAATGTATAAATCTACTAAGTGTGGCTTGTTGCGGAATAACAAGACCACTGATCAATTACAAAGATATGAAAGTGAATACGTAAATTGGTAAGTTCTCCTTTGCAAGATGATCTATATTTATAATGATATAGAGATCTTACATAATGGGCAAAGGAGTAACCGAAGGACTAAACTAGGGAAATGACTAAGATCAAGGAAATTGATCTTAGTCCGTTACAAAACTGACTGTAACTCAGTCCTTCTACTCAGGGGGTGTTTGGGATTGTTTATTGAAAATAGATTATTTGTTTTGAAAATGAATAATCAGATAATCTACGGTTACAAAACGTGAGTCTGAAAAGTAGTGTTTGGATTTGATTATGCTGTTTAAAATCGCAATAATTAGATTATTTTTTTAGTTAATAGGTAATATTCAAAACTCCATTTTCAAAACGCAAATAAGTAGGTACCAACCCACTTTTTCAAAACTCCATTTTGAAAGCTCCAAAACGGAAATAAGTGATTATTTCATACATTTTTCCAAACACTAGTTTTAGATTATTTTCGTTTTCAAAACGCAATAAGCAGATAATCTACTTCAAATCGCAATCCCAACCACGCTCTCAGTATTGGTTTTCCAATACTGAGTGCTGATACTGAGTGGCCAATACTGGCCAAACTCAGTATCACTCCTAAACATAGCATATTTATTCTACTATTTATTCTAAGCTAGTCTAGGTTGTTTTGTTATCTTAAGATTCCAAAGGTGTAAGGCTTTTTTTCTTAACAGAAGTAGCATTATCCTCCTCTGGCTTCTGGAGTAAAGGGTCCACACACGTCAGTGTGTATAATCTCTAACAACTCGCCTGCCCTTTCATGAAATGGTTGAAAGGGTCTTTTGTCATCTTTCCAGATAAACAAGCTTCGCATATCGCATATGATTCAAAATCTAATGGCACTAGAATTTCATCATCGTGGAGCTTCTTTATGTGAGTCTCGTTTATATGACCTAAACGACAATGCCAAAGATAAGTTTGATTCAAGTTACTCTTGGATCTTTTACTTATATGATAAACGTCTCGTTTTATGTTATTTAGATTTAACGTGTATAGACCATTATGAGAATTTCCTTTAAAATATAAAATATCATCTTTTAAACACGAAATTGTTTTTCCACAAAAACTCATAATAAAAACCACTGTCTATAAGTAAATCAAAAGAAATAACATTCTTAATAAGTCTAGGAACAAAATAACAATATTTAAGTTCCAAAACTCTTCCTGAAGGCAACTTGAGAAGATATGTTCCTACGGCTTCAGCTCCAACCTTGGAACCTTCGCCTACTCGTACTTCAACATCTCCTCGTCCTAGCCTCATGTTCTTCTTAAATCCCTGCAAATGATTGCAAATGTGATGACCACATCCGGTATCCAATACCCAGGATTCACTAGAAGTAACGAGAAAATAAATCATAAAGATACCTGAATCGCTGACAAAGTCAGCATCCAATAGTCCCACATCGGACGTGTGCTCGCAAATATCCTTGTTGCCACAAGCTGGGCAACACAAATCAGCAAAGTCTCTCAACCATTCATCGAACTCATCCTTTGGAACCTCAGGGAGTGGTTCTTCCTCTAGCCTTTGAACATCGTGTATGCACAAGAGATTCTCGTGCAAGCCTGCGACAGTCAAATCAAAATTCCCAACTAAACGTACTACCTTATCTTGATAGTATTGAATGAGAGATCCAAACAAGAACAAGACTTAGTCATGCTGGTTTGATGTGCCAGTAACTAGGGTGAGACAATATAGTAACCTTCTTATGTTAATAAGATGGTCACTCAATGGTTGATCATCTTTCGTATTTGACGAAAAGATTTTTTGCAAAACGAACTGCTTACTTTCTTCAGTACTATCTTTAAACGTCTCCTCAAGATACTGGACAAACTCATAGCATGGTTTCTTACGTAGATTATCAGTAAGCTCTGATAATGAAGTAATAATAAGAATCGCCATAACTTGTGATTCATCAGCCAGTTACTGATAATAAGTGTCAAGCTCATCATCCTAGGCATCTTGCCCTGGTTGTCCCTTGGGCACTTCGTCTATCACGTAAAGTAGATTCTGTGCTTTTAGGTAACTCCAAAAATGCACTTTCCAAACTTTGTAGTTCGGACCAGTAAGCTTCCATTTTCCAGTGATGAAGTTTCGCGATTCGTTTTGTGAGTAAAACGGAATTTCTGACAGTACAGACATCTATAAGAAAAACAACAAATGGTTAGTATGATTAGATAAATAAATAGCTTCCAACATTATTACCTTTTAAGAATAATATTTAGACTAGGATCCATATTTCACGCCCTCTAATGCAAGGTTTGGGCACTTACCATTAGAGCCACGCTATTTCTGGTAGGTATAGCCATACCGATCGCCTCTAGACTAGAAACGATTCCTAGATGTTGGGGATACCAAGTTGAACAACAAACTTGTACATGTTTTAATCCCTCTAGTGCAATTTGGCCTGGGACTCCCGATTATCGCCAAAATAGATCGTAC